>PYAF01001232.1:68757-126756 GCA_007407185.1 Glycine tomentella | reverse complement strand
ATTTTATTCACACACCAACCACAATTCAACAATTACTTATTTGTTCTTTATTTTTCTGTTTTTAAATTCCAATCATTTAGAATTAATATTATTGTAAAAATCATTCCAATCCCTGTGGAGACGATAACTCTACTTACCTACTTTTATTACTTGTTAACGATCGGTGCACTTGCCGTATCAAGCGCGTTAGCGCGCAACAGATAGGCACACCCTTAGCAAGAAATTGGACAACAATATTTTGCTCTCTTCCAACATAAGATAACAAGATTTGACCAATTGAGGTTCACGAAGTTAAGGACCATTAGCAATAGAGTCACATATTGGTGATAAGAGGGTGTTGTTCTCTAGAGATAAGTAAGTCACCTAGTCTACTTGTAGTAAGAAACAATGAGTATAGTTATAATATCCACAGAGACTTGTTTTAACAATTAGGAAATCAACAACAAGGTTATCTAAAACAGAATATTTTAGAAGCATTTGCTTTAGCGAGGTGTCGATTCATTGTGACAAATGTCTCAGGATTTTGTGCTTTAATAAAGGATTTTGTTGTAGCAAAAAACGAATTCTCTATGGTGAAAATAAACAATTTCTGATTTTTGAAAGAAATTTTGGAGCGGAAACAAATTCAAAAGTAGAAAAATGTTGTTGAGATGAAACTCATAGATTCCTACATATGTAATTCGATCCTAATCAATCCCTCGGTACAATGCAATCAAGATTCAACTTAAATGATTAATCCTAATTCTTTAGGTGATTAATCCTTGAGTTCTAAATAAAATCCCTAATTCCTTAGGTGATTTAACCTACAACTCATAATTTGAACAATGAATATCTACAATGCAAGAACATGATTTTATCCTTAAAACAAAAAACTTGCACAATTTCAATTTAGATTTTGGATATGGACTTGTTTCCACATAATCCAAATCCCTAAGCAAAGAACTAAAATAGGATCACATAACTAAGAGAATAGTTGATTAGAAAATACATACTTGAATTCTACTTCTTTCACTCAACAGTTGGAAAATTTAGTTCATTTGGATCATGCTTGATCAAAATAGAACCTCATAATATGAATCACAAATGAAGAAAAAGAGACAGAGAATTTCGAGTTCTATTTTTGAAGAAAATGAACTAATGATTGTTAATTGAGATGTTACAAGCCCTTATACAGAAAGATAAACTACATTTTTCTGCCACATAGGACATTGGATGTAGCGAAGACACATCTTGCTACAACAAAATTACAACAGTTATGGAGGACTTCTTCTCTTGAATCTTCATGCATCTGATCCATCTCGTTGTGGTGAGAGGATGACTTGTTGTGACAAGTTTTTGTTCAACTCATGATCTTCAGCATTTAGATTTGTTGTGGCGACATGTAGCTTCGTTGTGGTGAATCTTCACTTGATTGTTGGTCCACTTTTTGCTATGGCAAAAGCTCATCTCATTGTAGTGAGATCAAGTCTACAACTCATCATTCCTTTAATCTCAATTTGTGCCCTTATAACATCAAAATTTATCCCAAAACATTAGAAACTATCTTTTTAATTTCTAAAATTATTTTAAGTAGTTTATTTACACAACAATTATTAACAAATATCCTATAAAAAAAACTAGGATAATTGCTCACAAAACCAAGATGTGAGAAACAATTATGAAAATACCCCAAACTTAAATAATTCATTGTTCCCAAGAAACACAAAACCCAACTAAGGTTGATGAAAATTTATTCACAAAAACACTACAATGGTCAAAATCATCAAGCACATACATAATCATAATGAGATTTGAAATCATGCATATCTAAGGAATAACATGTGAAAGATGTTTACAAAGAGATCAAAATTCATGGAATCAAATTTTCAGAGATTAAAGAGTATGACATCTTATGAATGAGAATTCACTACATGCATGGCTCCTCACATTCAAGTGTTTCACTCATGGCATGATTTGCCAATGTTATCACTTCCACTCATTCCCACATTGAAGTGTCTCAACTCAACTTTGTTTTTCTTCATATTTTTATATTTAAAAAAAGTATGAATCACTAAGGAATTTTAGGCTTGTAACTTGGTTGGGCTTGAAACAAATTTTTGTTTTCCTAGACAATCAAAAACTTCCAAGGATCAAGGATAACAATTAAATGTGCAAGTCTTGACATAAGCACTCACTTATCCTTCCACTTTGCTTCTCTCAACCAAGTTTCTTTTATTTCTATATTTTGCTTTTTTATTTTACTTTCTTAGAGACTTTGTCTCTCTTTAATTTTTGCTTCTCCTTTTTTTTATTTTGAGAAACTTGGTTTCTTTTCCACCCTTGCCAATTTTGAACTTTTATGAGAACCTTTTGATGTGGTGAAACCACCCAAAACTTGAAAATACTATGAACACACTTCAAATAACCAAGAGGGGGTGAATTGGTTAAGACTACCTTTAAAAACTTTTCTTAAAAACAATTTGCAGAATTTAAAACTTGGATCGTATCACTCAATCACCTTTAATCAAAAACAAATTTTTCTTTCAATCTAATATCACCTTGAAATGCATGATGACCGAAATATCTTTTATTGATTGTATATTGATTTCCAAACAATAGTAATGAAAGATATATAGATAAAGAAACAATCACTCAGTAATTTATACTGATTCACCTCACAAACATGGAGGCTACATCCAGTGTCTTCCAACCAACACTAAGTTAAAGTTTTCACTATATCAAATTATTCTTGTACAAGCACAGCAAGTGACAATCCCTATCAAAGCTAGACAAAGATCCTGAATTCTAAAACACTATTAGAATACAAGTCACAAAGATCTTGAGAAACCTACTCAAATCTTGAAACCTAGAGAACCCTTCTCTAGAATGCTTTACAAGGAATCAATTTGAAATATTACAACACAACAAAATAAAACTCTTAGAAAATCTCAAAAGAAATGATTCAAGATAAACACTAGTTATGATCCTTCATGTATGAATGAATGAAAACAAAATGAGATTACCACACAATCCAGATAATATGAATTCTATTGCTCAAAATCAATATCTAGAAAACTTCTTTTCTTTAGCACATAAAACTCAGAAATCTTGATCTTTACAAGATGTGTTAATCACTAGGAAATCAATTTCTTGGCCACATTAGAAAGCTTGGTTTTTCTTTGGTAAGTCACTCAGGTGTATTGAATAATTCGCATAAGTTCTATTTATAAATAATTGACTTACAAAGGCTTTTAAAAAAATTGAGTTAACTGACAATAATCGATTAATCCGCCAGTGTAATCGATTATTTGCCATATGTAATCGATTAAAATAACTAAATAAATTGTTCCTTAGCAATCTGAGAAAAGATTACGAATAGAATAATCAATTATTTCGCAATGTAATCAATTAAAGCAAAAAAGCAAAGTTTTTCAAAAAGGCTATGTAATCGATTACGATAAATGGTAATCGATTAAAGCAGAAGTGTATGGTTTTCCAAAATACACTATGGAATCGATTAACTCAATCTTGTAATCGGTTAAAGAGTTCTTCATGGCTTTCCAGATTTAGAACGAGAGCATTTTAATTGATTAAAATATTGTGTAATCGATTAAAACAGTAAGTTTTCATTTTCCAAAAACATAGCCATAAGAATTTATTTTCCTTCGAAATCAATTACTAACTTTTAAGTTTTAATAGCACCTACTTATGCAAATGCAATGAGACATGCAAATAGCAATGCAAGGATCACAAAGAAATGTACTTGAATCAAACTTAAACATATTGCACATGTCTTCATACTTGATTGGGCATGATAAAGCAAAAAATAACTTTAAGCTAATCATCAGACTTCTTCTTCATTCTTTCTTTGATTCTTCTTGCAACTTCCCCTATATCCAACAAAACTTATATCAAAACTTTATCCTAAAAGATTACTCTCATATTATTAGGATAAGGGAAACAATGATTTTCTTATTAGGCTTTTATTGAAAGGTTACATAAGAAAACATTTACTTTTCTATTTTTGGCTCAAAGAGGGGTCAAGGGTTAAAATTAAAATATTTTTTGTTGGCTTTTTGGCTAAAAGGCTATAATAAAAGAAATAAAGAAAGAAAGAAATGTCTTGATCTCTTTCATGCTCTATGTGAAATCTAATGACATAGGAATCAAACAAAAACAATGATAAACACAACAGTGGTGGCACACATTCACTCACTGTGTAAGTTCACACCTCACACCTCATAAGGTATGATCATGTTCATGAATCTCATCAAAGAATGTCACACAACCAATCTCATTTAATTGCACCAATCAAATGAATTCATCCAAGTTTCATGTCATGCACAAGTCTCTATAGAATTAGCACAATTTCAATTCATTATGTGATGCGATATGCTTAATCATTTCAAACTAGGCAAGGAACTAGCAATATTTTATTTTATTTTTCATTTTGGATTTTTATTTTTATTTTTTTGTCAAGTTAGTTTGCTATGGCATGGCAAATTTTGCACATTTTTACTGGTTTATACGAAGAATCTCATTACAACGAGGGTAGAATTCACTACAATGAAAATACACTTATTAATTTCTAAATGAAGCATTTATCGTTGTAGCGAAATTACCACTCACTATGGTGATTTTTATAACCGAACGCATTGAAAAATACACAAACACAAAAACTACAAACCATAAACAAATGTAAACCATTCAATGAAATAACACAAAAAAAAAATCCTAATCTACAATAACAACATATACTCAAAACAAGAATTTAAATTGTTTCACATCATAAAAGATAGAGAGAAGGAGAGAGTAAGAGAGGGAGAGGGAGAAGAGTAGCATCATTTAGTAGCAATCTCTTCCTCCATTTGGTCTTCATTAGTAACACTCTCAATAGTGTCACCAGTTGCTTCAACTTCTACAACAATATCTTTCTAAGCTTTCTTCTCAACAACAGTTTCTTCATTTATGGCAAAGATGACATTTCCAATGATGTTACCAACTTCATTAGTAACACTCTCAGTAGTGTCACCAGTTGCTTCAACTTCTACAACAATATCTTTCTGAGGTTGCTTCTTAACAATGGTTTCTTCATTTATGGCAAAGATGACATTTCCAATAATGTTAACAACTTCGGCAATCTCCTTGAAAGCAGTTTCATCATCCTTAGAAGTGAAATATCTAACACTAGTCTCCTCAAACACAACATCACCTTCCACAACACCAACATCATTAAGCTCCACATCTTCATCAATTCTAGCCTCAGTGGTAGGATCCTTAGTAGTAGCATCACCATCAGCTCCACCAGTCTCAATTGCCTCACCACCCCTTTGACCTTGAAGTGCCTGGTCCCCAAGAAGGGCAGGCCAATTGATGGCATCCAAGATTGCTTCTTGGGATTGAAAAGGATAAGAAGAGGCAATGTGAGTAGTTAAACCTCTCAGATAGTCAAAGAGAATTAGATTTGATATATGATTAGCATCAAACTTTAAAGTCATTTCTTCATGCATCTTCTTTAATCTTTCATTTAGAGATAATGGTTTAGGAGGAAGAGGTTCCATCCTTGGAATAGAATCATCATCTTGCCATAAATTTTTCTCAATATAATGAGCATCAATGTGGGCTGAAGGTCTACAAATGGTTGTGCCCAATCTTTAGTAATATCTAAGTCTTTCTTAACACAGGAAAATTATCAGAGCCGACAGACTACGAGGTAAACGCTTCTTTCCAGCCATGGAGAAAATCTCATGGAAAAAAGTTTATCCAATATCAATTGATAGCCCTTTGATGATGGCAAAGATGAGTTGAGCCCTTTTCATTGGGATATAAAATTAGTGGGTGTTGGGAGAAATGTTGCCAAGCATAAAAACACTCCCAAACTGAGTAAGGATGGTCATACCCATCTTATGCAACCTCATGGGCTTCCCTTCAGGATTGGTCTTAATGTGTCTATGGGACTGTATAAGATTTCCTCCATTTCAGCAATGATAGCTTTTTGCTTTGCCTCGGTGTTTCTTTTCCTATTTATCCATTCCTCATATCCAGAATGTTGACCTTTCCTTAATTTCAAGGTTGAGCCAGGGAAGCTATTAATGGCTACTTGATAACTTTTCCTCTAACCCAAGACTTCCCCCCTTGTTGCCTTCTTCCAAGATGGCATTAGCATAAAACTCCCTAACAAGGGGTTCATTACAAACACTTGGCTCCTTCATCTTATTCTACTCTCTATCTTCAAATGTTTCTTAAATAATAGTGAACTCATTCCTATAGCTCTAGTTTTCTCTCAATATAAATCTCTCACTTGAGGCTAACATAATATCTTGCCTCAACATATTTTGTTAAAGAACCTATCAATATCATTGACAGCTTAGGGATCCTTGAATTTGAGGTTCTTGGGAAGCTTGCTTCTTTGAGGATTTTCCCTTGGATGGTTGCTTTCTCTTCTTAAAAGAAGGTTCCTCCTGAGATTAATGTTTGGTTTTTACTATCTGCAAAATTGAAACATAACCAAGAATATACAAAGTCTAATTAGTTAGAGACAAGTAATCAATAAAAATCAATCTGAGGCATGATAGAAAAATGACATGTTTTGCATCAGATAGGTCATCTCGCCTATAGTGAGAATGACCCCTCAGCACATTTAAGCTTCTAGAAGTGTATTCATGATAAATGTTACATTTTAGTTATTTTCGGGATTCTAATGCTAGCACTTATATTTTGATTTCAATAGTTTTCTTATAAACTCCCCTTAATTCTAGTTGTTTTATATTTTGTACATTTATAAATGTTGTTGTTTAAATTTGGAAGATTCATCCATGCACTTCTAATGTTTCGATAGGTATTTGTTGGATCCAGCAACCAAGCCAAGATGAAGGGCAAAAAGGTCATTTTCACTGAATTCTAGAGTGCAATTCGCCCAGGCTAGCAATCAGCTCGCCTAGGCTAATGAGATTACTTCTTCCTAAAGTAACCAATTTGCTTGGGCTAGTTGCATCTCGCATGGGCAAGTGACCATACTTCAGCCAGAAGTAACCAAGTCGCCTGGGCGAATTGGTCTGACACCTCTTGGACCAAATTTGTATAAAAAGTCATGCAAGGGAGCTCTGAAAACTAGTAGAGAGAGGAACCAAAAGAAAATGCAGAAAGAGGAGAGACAGGAGAGAAAAGGAAAGTGGATCTTGCCAAAAAGGACCATGGATTAATTCCTTCATCATGTCTTCTGTTGATCTTGTGCTCTACACAATGATCGGCTAATTCCTCCAAAATATTTGATATATATATATATATGAATCTTTTTCTACTCATTGTTGGTGATTTCATTTTGTTCGTAATGCTTGATTCTACTTGATCACTAGTTTCATGAAATTGAATTCTAAGTTTGACTGGAAGGTGCTCTTAGAATTTAAACTGAATGATTTTACTCTTTACGTTACGTTGCTAGGAGTAAAGCATAACCTTTTGATTGCAAATAGCACAAGATTATGATTGTAATGATGGGTTATTTACTTCTTATGCGAGGAATCGATATTCGGTAAATATCTTTAGGATTCTCGAATGCGACGGATCGATTCGGGGTGAATTAATGTGTGCATCAGTAATGTTAGAAAATGATTCATATGTGTTAATGTTAATTGGTTATTGAGGGTATGAACGATGAAATCCAATCCTACATTTCTCTTGAATTAATTAAATTCGTTTAATTTTTTTTGTAATTTTCTGTATTTCCAACGCACTAAATCTATTACTTTCGTATTTTCGTTAATTCTGTAATTCTATTGTTTCCATAAACCCATGATATTTCGATCAACTTTATTGTACATAACTATTAAATTGTTACTTTTATCTAGAAACTATGTAGCTTAAGTTCCTATGGAGACGATCTCTTTATAAATTTTGTAACCTGCGATGACATTGGTACACTTGCCAATAGTCTAACAATTCATCATGGCAAAGCCTACACTCACCATAGCAAATTGGACCATGAAGCAAACACAACCTTTGGAATTCTATTCGCCTTAGCGAGTGATAGCCTCACCTTAGTGAAATGACTTTGTAAGAAAACAAAGTTATCTAGAAGTCATTTCGCGATAGCAAGATTAGCTTTTGCCTTGGTGATATAACCCCTGAAACATGTCAACTTTCGAGAGTCAATTCTCTATAGCGAACTCATGGGTTTCCACAACGACCCGAAACTTAGAATCACAGTATGAAAAAAGGATTGGCTCATCGTAGTGAGCCTTTGTTTGCTATGGCAAATGCAGAACATTATGCAAAATTGAAGATTTACAATGTATGGCATGGAAAAAGGAAAATAGAATAGAATTTATACTTTACCCTATACCATACCCAACAATAACAAGAAGAATTGTTTTAACCTATAACAATTGTTTTATATTTATGATCTCGCCACGACGAATGGAAATTTCGCCATGACAAGTGTGTCTAACAAGAGTTTTGCAGAATCAATCATAGAAATCTTAACTCAAATGTACAAAATCAACTAGGACATATTCTAAACTAGTATATGTTTGGTGTAACGACCTCGCCTCGTCGCTATGATATCACCACTCTAAACGTATAATTTTCAAATTTTAAATGAAAACTCTATTAATTTGATTATGAAAGTAAGGGTAAATTTCTTGCGATAATACACTCATCAAAAACGCACAAATACATATATATATATATATATATATATATTAAACCATTACATATCATTCACATGTCAGAACATAAATCAGTTTTTACATATATTTAAGCTTGCGATTACATGTCCGATCAAAGAGAAACAAGGAACCAACTAAGAAAGAGTTGATAACAAAACACAACTCTATCCCAAAATAAATTCCAACGTTATCATGTCGGCCTGGCGGCTCCAGCAAAAGGATTTTCCTCCAACATCACCTACTATTACGCATCTGCTCCCACGAATGAAGGTTCACAATCATCATAGGTACCAACCACACAGTACAAAATTGCATGACAATGATTAGTAAGAAAGCAATAATAATAACCACAATCATTCTCAGTAATCAATCAGTTCAACATACACTCAACAAACTAGTCATCAACTTTTTCCACATTTCAAATCAATTATGCTCAGAATGATGCATGCACCTAACTCAACTCTTAAATGCAATGTGGTACCATTCGTTAAGAAATAGCCTAAGCGTGCCAACATGACACTCTCACTTAGGAAAACGATGCAGTAACTGGTCAAGGTCACCCTGTCATGCATAGGCAACTCCCCCCACCCCATGGTGATCAACCTGAGTCACAAGGGAGTTCCAAACCAAGTGATATGCCCCTAAGTACCCGCATTTGTATCCTCATGAAGAACCATAGGTACTTACTGCCACCATTTATACTATATTCATGCAATTAAGAAGTATGAAACATGAGCACCATCAATGCACTGACCGTGGATAGTTAAAAATTTTAAGCAATCTTTTTCCTTTTCCACGGTGCTTAAAATTCTTAAACCAATCCTCTTTCCTCTCTGGGATATCCAACAGGTCACTACACCCCCATGTACATACACAACATACATCCATCACAAAGGCATTGTCAACATCAACATCATCTCTCATCAATTTCATCATCAACATCAACATCATATCATCTCAATCTCATCATCAACATCAACATCATCTCATATTAATATAATCATTAACATAATCTCATTTCAATATCATCAACATCACAAGCAATTGCATTCCACATATATACATATAATACATGCCTAAGATTCACATTCTCCAGATCTTCGGACAATACAAATCTCATACATTACCACGAGACTGATATTTTAGGAAAATTATAAATTATAAAGGAAAACTATAATATACAAAAAAAATTGTGTCCATTTAAAATTTAATAAAGAAGTAAATAGGGAAAAAAATTATAAAATTTTAGACAAAGTCTCCTCTGTAATTAAGACTTTTTCCAAAAAAAATTCAATCATTACAACAACAACATCATTCACAATTTCATTCATCAATAACAAATATATTGCATTCTATTTGTTTAAAACACAATTTTTCTTGAAAACTAGCACGCAATAGGGAACATAATTGGGTTCCCTGACCCCAACTATGGTATCAAAAACTGTAAATAAATAATAAACTCCCATCACTTATCTATATCCCTTTGTTAGCTCCTTGTGGTGTCGTTTTGAGATCTCTCAGGTTTACGTCCTTTGTTCCAAACATAGAGTTCTATATACCAAATCAAAGATAATTCAATATAGATTTCAAAGACAAGGTTAATATCACAAAAGATACTAAGAGAGGCTTAAACTAACTAGGAGAAGACAAGGAAATCATGGTTACCTCAAAGAAAACACGAAAGGAGGATTGGAGGCTCCGTTCTCTACCAAATTCTCTAGTTGAGTTTTGAAGATTCTGCTCCTATTAAAGTCTTCTTCTCCGTGCGGTGGTCCAATAGCAAGCAACAGCGGCTCATGGCGGTCATTGGTGGTCGTGGGTGGTGGAAGAGAAGGGTTAGTGCTTTGGGTGAGGGTTTAGAGAGAGAGGGGTGAAAAACACATTTTTCAGTGCTGATGGACGTAAAGTATTTATAGACTGCAGATCTCACTTAGCAAGCTCGTCTCGCTCAGCGTAATTTTTTCTCTGTCTAGAATTGCTCTTAGTGCTCTGGTCGTGCTAAGTAGGACATCAAAAGTTGTTATTTTTTTAAATCTGAACGATCAAAAAGTGCATGGTTGTGTTGTGAACTTACATTCCAAATTTGAAGGTGATCCAATGGTTAACAAGTCTAAGATCATAGTTTACCAAAATAGGTTTTGGGTAAAACTTGAAATCACACATTTCTAACATAGATCAAACAAGCTTTACATAACCTAACATCCACACCAAGCAGTTGCACAAGGATAATTTACACAACACTTAAACTAATCTAAACTAATCAAATAATTAAATAACACAAGAAATACATCAAACATCTATTTTCAGTTACATTAGGTCTAGACAACTACTCTTCTCATTCATCTTGGATTTTGATGAATAACAATAAGTATAAATCATTGATGTTCTAATGAGTTTTTCACAAGTGGACAGGATCAACCTGTAAGGATTTAACTATAATCTGCATGTATCATCCTCACTCAAAGTGAAAATGATCTATTAATTATTTAACTAGCGTGCAAAGCAGTAAAACCAAAAAGCGTCCACTCGTTATGGTAATTAGTGTTATACACTATGTTTTGTTAACTCTCGCGTCTAGCTAGTAAGAGACTAATACATTCTTTTGAAATGATCAATATTGATCAATAAGTCTGTGATAGCCGAAAAAGGGAAGTATATGTCTTCTATCTTATACAAATTCATTTTGCCTCTATTCATTTTGAATTGCTAATATTTGAATTTAAGGCAAGGAAAAAATAGAAGAGAATAGAAGGTATTCACAGAATATTCCTTCAAGGTTGCTTTCGATGAGGACAAGGAGCACATGGCATTGTCTATATTGTCATTCATTTCCTTGCAAATCAGAGCATGAAATGAAGCCATATCTCCTGGTGTGAGACAACAGTCTTTTCAAGGAATCAACATTGATCCCTAATGGATCTTTCACTGAAGTCTATAAAAGGTAGTCTCTACTCAAAAGGAAGTTACAAGAAAACAATGAGAAAATGAGAATATATCTGAAGCAAAACTCTGCTGAAATCATTGGACAACTGATTTAAAGCTTTCATTTATTTATCCTTTGCTAAGAAAAATTATCTTGTATTTGAGATTTATTGTTTATTCACTTATTGAGTATTATTGAATACTTGTATTCATTCAAACTACTGTTTGTGAAAGTCAAAAGTGGCTTAGTGTTAAACAATACTGGGTTTCTTAGATTTAGGGGGGAGTCTAAGACAATACTAGAAGTGGTATTAAGAATACTTGTAAAGCTAGGAGTGACAAGTTAGAATACTTGTTTTGTAATCAAGTTTTGATTAGTGGAACCCTTTTTATTTTTGAGTAAAGGAGAACTGGATGTAGCTCATGTTGAGTGAACCAATATAAACCAAGTGATTATACTTCTCTCCTTAGTGGTTTATTAAGTGTTCTATTAGAACTCTTTGTTACTTCTTTAATACCAAATATTTATTTGAAAAACTGTTTTAATGACCCTCTCTTATTAAGTCATTGGATTATAAAACATGTCTTTATTAAAACTTGTTTGTTCTAAAAGTTATTATCTTTGATATACACACTATTCACCCTCTTCTAGTGTGATTGTTGTTCTTTTAGTCTATATGATTTATCAGGGTTTAAGACCCCTACCCTAATACACAAAATATCAAGAACTAAAAATAGTAAAAACCTAATCTTTGAAAATTGAAGTCATCACGCATATATACACTATCATTCATTCTTTTCAACAAACATTTTATCATTTCCAAGTAAAATGAAACTAAACTAACTAAAGAGAAATATGAAACATTAAATGGAAATTTTGATGATTTGAAGAAAAAATGGAAATTAAAATGCCAAACAAGTGAGGAATGTGGAACATTGATGATGAATTGAAATGGAATAAGTAATTGTGAGTGAAGGAATGGAAGAGAAAACTTTCTCTTAGGGTTTCTTTGAAAGTAATGTAAGTTGAAATGTGTGTGTAAGTGAAAATAATTTGAAATGATATGCTTTAAAAAAGGGAAAACCTTTTAGTTCCCTTATTTTTTAAATGTTCCCCATGGCAAGTTTTCAATTTGCAACAGCGAATGTGGTGCATCTAACCCAATTAACTAATAACCATTTTGATGCATCGAGTTGTCAATTTGCTTTGGCAAAAATGAGTGTATGAATCCAATGAACCCAGATGTGACCCAATTGGCCCACACAACAAGGCATCAATTCATTGCACTGATTTCAGCCCTACATCCTTGTCTATAAATGGTGCATATAGATTTCAAAAACTTAAAAGAAACTATACAATAAAATGAACATCCTTGGGTTGCCTCCTAAGCAACGCTTCTTTAACGTCATCAGCTTGACGTTTGATAAAAGATTCAAGGATCTCCTACCACCTCAGAGCTTCCACTTTTTGGATTTTCTTCAGTATTGGCTAAAAATTTTAGTGTTCGTTTCAGCCAATTAGTTGGCAAGCTAGCCAACTTGAAACTCTAAGCTTTTGATGGAGGCTTTGTAACTCTTATAGTTTGAAAGATATACTTGCATGAATTGTGTGAGGGTTTTGTCTAGCTTTGCTTGTCTTCTCATACAAAATTTTCCTAGGCATGGCATTGGAACTTCAACCTTGATCTTGACCTTGTCCTATACTAGGATGAGATCTATATCTATGGTTGTTATAATTGTCGTAGTTCCTTTGCCTTTGATTGTTCATGTACTAAAGTTCCTCTTGAACCATAGCACACTAATTTGTTGCATGGCCTCCTCCATAAGTTTCACAAGCAAAACATTTGAATTTAGGAATGGAGGTAGTTGGTTGTAGCTTGAGTTGTTGAAGTAGATTAGTAACTTGTTTTGTAAATTCATCAATTTTCCTAGTGAGCAGCTTTTGTCTAGCTAAGAGACCATCTTGAGTGGTAACTTCCATCTCTTCTCTTGTTGGAACCATGGCTTTATCATTTTGAAATTCATTAGGATTAGAAGCCATATTCTCAATGATCTCTATAGCCTCTCTTGGAGTCTTCAAAGAGATTTTTCCACCAGCTGAGACATCTAGCATAAGTTTTCTTTGAGCCCTTAATCCCCCTAAGAACATGTTAATTTAAAGGGTTTCATCAAATCCATGTGTGGGAGTTTGCCTCAACAAATCAAGAAATCTTTCCCATGCTTCTCCAAGAGATTCATCATAGGTTTGATGGAAAAAGAAATAGCAACTTTTCTTTGATCGTGGAAAATATTTGTATAGAAACTTTGCTACTACATCATCCTACCTTGACATTTTTGGAGGAAAGGATCTTAATCATTAGATGGCATCTCTAGCTAGTGAACATGGAAACAAACATAAGCACAAGGCATCATCCGATACATGATTTATCTTCACGATACTACATATGTCAATAAAGGTTGACAAATGTGTATATGGTTTCTCATGACTATGACCGTGTAATTGATTATTTTGAATCAAATGGGTGAACGGTGGCTTCATCTCAAGGTTCATCACATTGGTGAATGCGGGCCTTGGAATAGGATGAAGAGCAAGGGTCTCGTATATGTGGCATAATCCTCTAAAGTCACTCGCGGAGGAATGCTCTATTCAACCATATTTCCTTCTTGCCTCTTCTTTGTGCTCTTATTCTTCTTCAATGTCTTTCCGATCTCTAAATCAAAAATCAATTGCTCCTTGGATATATTGCTTCTTAATGCATAGGACTACACATGTAACAAGCTACACATCTAAGAAACAAAGTTAATTTACAAAGAATTAATGAAATCATAATCAAAATAATGAGTAAGAATAAAAGGATGAATTGAATATAAATTAAAAAAAATGAAATCTAAACTAGCTATGGCAATGACATCAATTTCTTGTTATTCTCTAGAGATAAGTAAGTGCACCTAGTCTACTTGTAGTAAGAAACAATTAGTATTGAGCTTTCGTGTCCATAGAGACTTGTTTTAACAATTAGGAAATCAACATTAAAGTTATCTAAAACAAAGAAATTTTTAGAAGAGTTGTTTTAACATTAATGTTGATGAGAAATTGAAGAAGATTCTAGAAACAACTTCATTTTGCCTTAACAGTAGTAGAAATTGTTTCCATCAAAGTCAGGGGGCCTGTTGGTTGAACCACCTTTAGGTATGAACAGTGTTGGAGCTTGTACAACATCAATTCTTCTAGCAACTTTCTCTCACACTATCAAGTGTGCTTAAGCATGAGAGTTAAGCTCTGATGCCAATTGAAGTGACAAAAATACCACAAGAAAGAGGGTTTAATTGTGTTTTCACAAACTTTTAAGTTCCTTATTGAAAACAAAATATATTTAGATAGAAGTTCAAAATGAATAAATGTTCTAAGCTTAGAACAAAAATGCAAGCAGTTATGGAAAAAAAAATAGTTTTTACAATTCATAACTTTGTTTCGAAGGCATGTTTGGTTGAAAAGACTCTGATGAAAAATGTTCAATTTTAAGTGCATTTTTGAGAAAGAGTTTTCTGCCTTCATAATTATCAAAAGCTAGTAAAGTGATCAAACAACAAAATAGTGCAGATAGAGAAGGGGAAGAACATGATACACAAATTTTATACTAGTTCACCCTAACCTTGGGATATGTCCAGTCTTTACCCTTCAAGATGAGATTTCACTAACACAATCATCCATTGTTGGACTAGTAAACCATTGGATTTCAGAAACTTGCCAACATCCCCATTAGACTTCACTCTTATCCACTGCTAAACCAAATTTACTAATGGATACAACTTTTTCCACCACTTGTTGGACTTCAACAATAAAGACCTTGTGTTTTAATTGCACAAATCTCACCTCAAAAAGGATTTCCACTAAGAAAATTACAAAATCTCACTTTTATCTTTAGATTATCATAGATTATCTTTTTACAGAAGTGGGTCACTCTCTAATGAGAGGGTTGAAGCAACAATGGTAGATTTCTCACAAAGAGAACTTGGCTTGAGTTTCTCTCACTTGGAAGGCTTCAACTAGGCTGCAAGATGCTTCTAGTTGACCACTTAAAGCTTCAAAGAAAATCATTGAAGTGGATTTCACTCAACTTAGAGGCTTCTTGAGGAAGTAAACACATATGACAACTGTCATATCATGATAGCTAGAAGGGTCATTTTGAGGTTCTCATTTTGTGGAACCTTTTTGATGATCATTCTAAAGATACATTAGAATGAAGATTCTAATGTTACCTAAGAAAGGATCCATACTTGAAGTAGATCCTTTTGATGAAGTTCAACTATATTGTCATTCTAAAGTAGCATAGCTTCATCTATCTTAACACATCTTCACAACACAAATCATTTTGAAGTAGATTTCTTCGTAAAAATAAAGTAAAGGTACAATTTTTGGTGTGTTAGTGTTTTGTCCAAGGTTAGCATTCACTTATTAATGTGCCATTAGTTTGTGTGGCAACAAAAGGAAAGATAAGATGTTGTCAACTTTAGTCTTTTGATGTGTCCACTGTATATGTGGCAACATATGGAAGAACTGATGTTGTCCTTGAGGTTCATTATGAACCATAATAAACTCCATTATGAAGTTTAGTTTTCAGAGTCAAATACTTCACCATTCTGATGTAGACTCTGATGCAGGTTCATTTTGATGTGGATACTCTTAATGTAGCCTTTGATGTGTCTTCTATGTAAGGTCTTATTTTTTTGTACTTTGCCAAAACTAAATACTCAGAGGGAAGCATTCTTCATCATGCAAATGGACTTCAAGGAATCTTCTGAGTTCTTTACACTCGATAGATGTTTCGAGAACATTTTTTAGCATCATTCTGAGCACCTCATAATGCATGAATATCTGCTTCTTAATAAGTTTAGCACTAAAACACTTGAGCAGAATTTTAGTCATCATAAAACCCACCATCCTTACAATTTGCATTCTTAATGGTTTTTCATAATTAAAACTAGGAATGTGGATTCAACATAGCTTCATTGTGGCGAATCTTCACAGTCTTCACTTGATCATTGATCCTCTTTTTGTTGTCGCAAAAGCTCATCTCGACGTGGTGAGATTGAGTCTACAACTCATCATACCTTTAACAAAAATTTAAAAAAAAAACTATCTTTTTAGTTTCCAAATGATTTTATACAATTTATTTACAAAAATAAAAATTATTAACAAAAATCCTATAAAAAGAAACTAGGATAATTGCTTACAAAAAATAAGGTGTGAAAAACTATTATTAAAAGGCAATGATCTAAAGTTAATAATATCAACTAGCTAGGAGTTGTCCACTTCACAGTTGATGTTACATAAATCTTTTTCTCACAAAATTTGAAAATCATGCAGAACAATCATAATTATATTTTTTATAATTTTATGAATATTTTATTTTATTTAATCAACTTTTCATATTCTTTGAGGTAATTATTAGCTTATATCTAATTAAATGATAAAAACTAAAACTCAATCTAATTTCTGTTTCTATTTTTCACATGAAATTTAAAATTTAAAATATTAAAAAATTATAGATAAATCATTATTTTTTTATAGATTAAAATCTATATATAAATTGTTTAGTATAAAATGTATGCATAAGACATAACACAAGAGGATTAAAATTTTGCACCAAATACATTAACACATTAATGATTATCAAATTTATATTTTATTTTATTATGATTTTATACTTAAACTTATCTATTTCAATTCTAAATAGCCCAAATTCAAAATTATCTATAATAAACCCAATATTTATAACATTTTTAAGAAAATCAATATACTGTTTACATCTTTATGCGCTACATAGGATACTAAAGCTAGTTGTATATATCACCAAGTGCAAGAATTAACTAACATGAGATTACTTTAGTTTAACCAATAGTCTCTAGTTTGAATCTTGAATACGCAATTGTATTAAGTATTTCAAAATGAGTTTTGTTGTCATCAGTAGTCTACCCAAGATCATGTTGGGAGATATACGTGGTATCTTAAAAATCCAGTTACATATAATTATGAAGACTAATTTGCATATTTGTGTTTCATTCATCCATTATTTATTTTAGGATAAATTAATAATTTGGTCTCTCTATTTATTTTATTCAATTTGGTCCCTCTCTTCTTATCAAAGATCCAATTTAGTTCATGTTCCTACCCAGAAGTGGTTGAGTACCTTTCTCCTTGGTATATCCTTCACTCTAATGTATCTCTCTTTAGTGCTAAGCGAGTTCATCTTTCGAAGGGTGGGTTATCTATAAAAGACACTCTAACACTCAAGTAAGATTTTGACTTGGCAATAAATGAATGAACAATGTCCTTACCTTAATATTTAATTTATTAGGTCTAGAACCTGTGGATTTTTGTGCATGATTACCATTTTAGGTAATCCTATTTTAAGCGTGATTATAGTGTACAATCACCTCTTTAATCTTGATTAGGGTGCCTTTTGATATGATAACTGTGGTGTATAGGGTTTCCAATATCCAACCTTTCAATTGGCTGGATAACTATTTGGTATAGTTCCTTGTTTAAAAAGAAAATTCTTCAATGCGACTCTTTTCATCTAATTAAGACACATTAAAACATTTTTGAAAAATAAGGAACTAATTTAAAGTATTTTTGAATAATAAGGGACTATTTTTTTTGTTGACTTTGATATTGTTACGAAGTTGTCCCTATCAGAAACAATGACTAATCTTCATTAGGGATTATGAGCTCATACAAGATAAGTATTGTCCTCTCCAACATGATTTATTACCTACTCAAGGATCAATCAAGATTCGAACATCGAACCACTTGATTAAGTATGGGGATGTTTGCGGTGCGGTTTGGTTCAATTTTTAAACAAAAAATCATTTGAACCAAACAAAAAATAAATACACGGTTTGATTTGATTTGTTTAAATATAATACAAAATTCAAACCAAACCAAGCCAATCTTTTGCAATTCAATTCGATTTAGCAATTTTTTAGTTGTTAAATCTATTACCATAAGTCAAAACCTATCAACTAAACTTTCATAATATTATGCTATATTATTTAAAAATGAATTTTATTTTTTTATTAAATTTTGTTTAACATATTTTAATTGAAAATTATTATTTTCAGTTTTATTTAACATTAATATAAAATAATATTATCAATTCTTTTTGTAACATAATAATAATAATTTGTGCATTACTTAATATTTAATACTACTTTTTAGCAATATTAGTATATCTTTTTTCAACATATGAAAATAAATAGGACTGGTCCTGACATTCTGTGGGCTATGGACGAAACAATAGATAGGACCTCTTATATATCACAAATAGTGATCAACATCAATCTCCCAAAAATAACATTCAATGGTTGGACTTAAAAGAAAAACAATTATTAATTAAATAATTAAGAAAATAAAAAGTGAGATTTCACATAATACACACACAATTCATGTGTTTTGATGAAAAATCTTTTCATAACTTTTAGTATTTTTTATTTTAAAATTTAAATATATAATCTGTAAAACGATAAACATGTAATTTCAATAAAAAAAAAAACAATACATCTTATTACATTATGTGAATAAGATTTTAACAAATATTTTTTAAAAAAATGTATTATATTTTTTCTTCAATAAACTCATATGCTATTTTTATTATCTGCAAAATATTTTCTCTCAAATTCTCGCGTCTGTTTCTAAAAAATTGTGGAAGTTTGACAAATATATTTTAAATGAGTTAAAGTTTGAATTTGATTTGATTAAAACCTGAATTTACTTATTTACAATTTAGTTATTTGTTTCTTCTATCAATTTCTTAAATGTAAAATTGTTTACTAATTTAACATTCAATAAATAGTTTTATGCTAAAAAGTAAAGTAATCTAATAACCAATCCAATAAAATATGAATTTGACTCATTTAAATAATTAAATTTAACTATAAATATAAACAAACATTCAATAAGCTAAGCATCAATAATAGTTTACAGAAAAAAAATGGTGTGAAAAAAGGTTACAGCAAAACTGAATTCTATTTTCACCCTTAATTTTGTAAATATACTTCTTATTTAATGTCAAAACCTTTTTTTTGCCTTTTATTTTAAGTGATGAAAAAAGGGTCTAATATCTAATATCTATGATTGAAGAAGTTGAGAAGGCCTGTTTACAATTACAACGTAACTTATATTATACTTAATATTTATCCTAAATTCCTAATTCAGTAATCCTATAAATAATTTGTTTATATACGTTATTGATTTTTTAATACAAAATAAATCACAAATTCACATTGTAGTAGAAAGGAAGTTTCAAAGTGCAATGTAGAAAGAAAATCTCTCAGAATATTTTAATGTTTGATTTTGAGTTCAAGATCTAATTTTCACTATATCTTTCAATAAAAGAGGCAAAAAGATATTCAAGGTAGAAAATGAGTAGATTCATCAATAAATATATATATATATATACACTATTAAAAAAGAATAAATTTTTCTCCTTTTTCTCTCTTCTTAATATCTCTATCTTTAAAGAAAAATATTAGAGAGATCTTGAGAGATTTTTAATTCTATGTGATACTATAGAATCTAAGAATAAATTTTTCTCCTCTTTCTTTTAATTTTCATGTCTTTCATATTAAAAGAAATTGTATCGGTTGCCAGAAATTTAGAAAATGTGGAAGTTCCTTTAATGTTTTGGGGCAAAACTAATCAGTTAAATTTTTTGAAATTTGTGGTTAACTAATTAAATATTTCACAGGGGAAGAGAAGCTCAAAAGCTAATATAAAAAGGTATGATTTTATTTTATTTTTCTAGTAAAAAAAAAAAAGCTAACGTAAAATGGTAGAATTAATTTTGTTTTAAAAAATTACAGCTGATTCTTTTTCGGGCCCCGCCATAATGCGCCCAGGGCAATCTCCCTTACTTCCAAACCTCATGACACTGAAAGTAAAATATATTGACTAAGTTACATTCGTATCCTTGTATTTTCATCAAATTTTACTCAAAATTCCTCATTTTTGGTATCTTATAAAAAATTCCTTAATTGTTTAACTCATATTGCATTCGGACCCTTTTCGTCTTAAACACTGTTTAATAATTTAACAGAAATTAGACATATATTGATCACATGACTTTTAATAAAATTTTATATCTAAAATACCCTCATCTTCTTCCTCTCAACCTGATAATATTTTAAGACTCTTGCTTCTTTTTAGTTTTTTCTGTATAATTGGACGTAAACCCAATTTTTTGCTAGACGTGAACCCACCTTATTGGTACGTAATGTTAACACTCTTCCTCTCATCCTTTGTTCTACTAACATACATATGAATTGAATTTTGATTCTAAACAAAAATTTCAACACATCATGATCAGTTTTAAGGGAAATAATTTTACCATTAGCAGGAGAACAAAATCACAAAATAAAAGAGTGACATGGTAACAAGTCTAAATCATTAGCAACGTTGTTCACATATTTATGTGCGTTGAACATTCCAAACTTATCAGGATCAACATTGCATATCTCACTTGGTTTGTCTCGTTGGTCCGTAAAGTGGATCAAAATATCCACATTGTCTGGTTTAGGATCCATGTATTCCAATTCATCCATTGTGTTCCTATGGTCCCAAACATCAACACTATTTTAATCAACAATAATAAACAAATGATTTCCAGTTCATCCATTATGTTTCCTGTGGTCCCAAACATCAACATTGGTTTAATCAATAATAATAAACAAATGAATTTAAAAATCATAAGTGGTTCAAAACTTGTCCCCTATTGAAACCTCATTCAGAAATAGGTAACAAGAGCGCTCGTGAACGTCGAAGAGGAAGACAAACGAGGCGCTCATGAACATCGCGAGCTGAAAGAGGAATAGTGGAGAATTTGCGAACTAGAAGAGAAACAATGGAGAACTCGTCAATTGGAAGAAGAACAACGGAGAATTTGCGATGAGTGGAACATGAATGTCGTGAAAGAAAGAGGAACTTCCACCCCTAGGCGCTTAAGAAAAACTCGCCTACAAGAGAAAGATGAACAATACTCACTAATGATGAAGGGGAATAGAACGTGAATCCTAAATTCTGAAACTAATTGGAAGAAGATAATTTGAGTTTTACAATTAAAATGTAAGGGCGATTGTGTCAGCTCACATATTTCAATTGATGTTAGTTAACGAAATTAATAGAGAGGGTAATACTAATGTGCATAAAGAGAAGTGTATCGGGTGAAATTTGAGCAAAACACAGAAAGTGCGAATGTAATTTACTCAAATATATTTTAATTATAAAGTAAACAAAAAATAATATATTATTTAATATTCATTATTAATTAGTTAATAAAATCAATATAATTATAATATGTAATTTGTTTGATTTTGTTTGTTTTTTTATAATAATATTAAAAATTGAATCAAATTGCAAAAATTATGTGATGTTTTGGATTTTTTATTTTTGTGATTTTTTGTTTTTGTATTTATATATGATTTAGTTTGGTTTTGCATATTTTTAATTAAGAAACAAATTATTGTTACTATGTGATATTATTACTACTAAAAGATTAAATTCGGTATGAAAAGGGAAACATTTGAATATTTTTGAAGAATAAGAGAATAAATGAGATCTTTTATTAAGAAAAGAGACAAAATTGAATTAAATTAAACAATGAGAGGGAACAAAATTAGTAATTTAGTCTTTACTGTTTTATTGTTTATTGCTGAGACGTCGTCGTATGGTCACGCCTCGCACTCGCGCTCTGAAGTTTCAACCCACCGAGCCGCACCGCATCCCGAATCGAATCCAACATACGTTTCCAACGATAGACAGAAGAAACAAAATCCGAAGCTCCAATTCCTCCTAACTGCAGTAGTAACCGAAACCCAATGACCCTAGCCATGATTTAGCTTCAAACATGGCTCCCTGAACCCTAGCGTTTCTCCCTCTTCGCAACAACACTGATCCGATCCCGATCCCTTTCTGATTCCGATCCGATCCGATCCAATGGCGGGAGCAGCCTCTGCTCTGTTCCTCCTCGACATCAAAGGCCGCGTCCTCATTTGGCGCGACTACCGCGGCGACGTCACTGCCGTCGCAGCCGAACGCTTCTTCACCAAACTCATCGAAAAAGAGGTTCATTCCTTCTTTTCTCCAATATATGATTATGACTATTCATTTATCTATGCTCGTGCAGCTCCAATTATCTTCACTTTGTTTCCGGTGCTGTTTTGAACAATTTGTTTCTGCTGTTTATTTGTTCTTTTTTATGCATTATTGATGTTTGTGTTAATAGTGGTGCAATTGGGATTGAAAATCTGGATTGTTGCATAGTGAGCTTTTATTTTGAAATTATCGCAGGGGGATCCGCAGTCTCAAGATCCGGTTGTGTATGATAATGGTGTCACCTACTTGTTTATACAGCATAGCAATGTTTTCCTCATGATGGCTACCAGACAAAACTGCAATGCTGCTAGCCTCCTTTTCTTCCTACATCGTATCGTTGACGTAAGTGTTATTAGTAGTTATGGTTTTGAATTGAAAATTTGGTTTAATTTGGCGTGATAATGATTGACGCGAATGGTTTATGTCTCTGAGGCAGGTGTTTAAGCATTATTTTGAAGAATTCGAAGAGGAGTCTCTTAGGGATAACTTTGTTGTTGTGGTGAAGTACTAGTGTGCCTTTGAACCACAGTTTCTTTATGATTTGAATTGACTCTGCTAGGTAAAATGCTGATTACATATGTCCTTTGCAGTATGAATTACTTGATGAAATAATGGACTTTGGCTACCCGCAATACACCGAGGCAAAGATTCTTAGCGAGTTTATCAAGACGGATGCCTATAGGATGGAAGTTACTCAGAGACCTCCCATGGCTGTGACAAATGCTGTATCCTGGCGCAGTGAAGGGATAAACTACAAGAAAAATGAGGTGGGCATTAGAATATTATCTTGACTTGTAGTTTCATGGTCTAGGCTACCCATTAATATTCTTCTTTTCTTTTTCCTTTTCCAGGTTTTCTTGGATGTGGTGGAGAGTGTTAACATACTTGTCAATAGCAATGGACAAATAATTAGGTCTGACGTTGTTGGGGCATTGAAGATGAGAACATATCTGAGGTTTGCTTTATACTTTCTCTGAGAACTAGAGTTTCAAGCCATTGACATGGGCTATTAGTAAATTGGGTTAGCGATATGGTTTACATTTTTTTAATCTTGAGGGGATTTTGGGGGGTTGGGTAGATCATATTTTATGAAGAGTGAAAATTCAAGAAATATACAGCATAGGAGGATCAGGAATTCCTTCAACAGGTAAAAAATGAAAAAAAAAAAAAAAAAAAGCTAAAAAGAGCACTCTGATTTCTCTGAATATCTCACAAAGGAACTCCCTTAAAAAACCACACATATGAACCAAATGTAAGCAGGGAAGACTATTTGTTTGAGAGAAGATTCAATGGTGTAGAAGTTTACAGTGACAAACTTTCCAGTAGCTTTTATGGCAATTTTTTCAAGCAAGCTGTAACCACTGGCAAACTCTCCACTCTCCAGTGACTTTTATGGCAATTTCTTTTGGCAAGTTGTCACTGCCACTGAACTTTTTTGCTAAACTTCCAGAAAAATTTTCTGACAATATTTCAGGCAAGCTTCAACTCTCGGTTACTTTTCCAGCAACTTCTGGCAAATACTTCTGACTATCGTTTTTGGCACCCTTCAAGTGCCGTTGAACTTCTTCAGAGAAGTTATTCCCCATTACCTCTATTATGTGATCTCTTCTTTCATAAATTCTCAGTCATGCCAATCTCCAAGTGCCTCCCCATTACTAGTTGTGTCAGCTCCAGCTTTGTGGACGTGTGACTGGTGTATTTGATCTTATTTCTACATTTGTTATTGAATTCTCTGATTCTGTTTGGCTCCTTTTGGCTGCATTTTTCCATTATACTAAGATCTAATATGTTATCTCTTTGCAAGATTTGATGTGTTTTCAGTTCTTGGTGAATTTGGAGAAGTTTTCTAATTCTGATACTGTCAACCAACTATTCATAATAATAATCATTTTAGCCATTTGGTTGAGTTGTCTTTACAGCAATGCCCATTTCTCCAATGTTTCCAGCATACTCAGTAGTGGATCCCATATTGTATTTATCTATATTTTGTAAAGGATTTATTTGCAACAACCTTAAAGCTTAGTAAGATTTAGCTTAAGGGGGATCAATATAATCGCAGGTGGTGCACGTGTCTCTCACAACATATTAATTGCATTTAGGGTTCATAAGAACTAGTATTTAGGAAGTAGCAGTCCTTTTATTCTTAGCCTAGGAAACAGTACTCACTTAGTCCTTATATATGAATGTTATGCATGATGTACTGCATACAGAAAGCAACTTTACTCAAGTTATTCCATCCTATCACCCTCTCTATTTCTCCCTTTCTTTCCCTCTAAACTCTACAAGCACTATACCTTGCTGATATTTTTTCTTATTTTGTGCTGTAAGCCTGTAGCAAGGTTCCCTCCATCAAAAATTCAATAAATAATGAGTAAACATCCTATGTTACTCTGTTAGGATCCAATTGCAAGGTATGGGACTTGGAGTCCCACATTGGAAGTATGGGATTCTAGTGTGGGGTTTATAAGGCCTTGGGCTCTCCAACTACAATAGCTAACTTTTGTGGTGTGGTTCTCTCAAGGTTCTTATTATACTCCCAGCCCAATTTTGCATCTGTGTAGACTTCTATTTGCAAATCTCTGTGCTTCATACAGCCTCTTCGTTCCTGGTGACCCTTTTTGGTAAATCAAAATTCTATAAACAGCTACAAAGTGTTCTCGTCCTGGTGATTAGGGTAATTAGGCTGAATATCTTGTTGATCTTGTAAATTTCTTTCCGTAATTATAGGAAACCTCTTGTACAGAGTTTCTATAAATATGAAAGGGTTGAGAGACTATCTTTCCTAAGCAAGTTTTCGGTTAAATATTTGTTCCTTGTCTCTGTTTCGAGTATGAGTTTCTACAGCTTTACACCTTAACAACCCATTCTCCATTTTAGTTGGGCTATTGCCAGTATGAGGGTGTGATTAATCTGGATGTTCTTCCTTCATATTGGTTCTGATTCTCTTCTATCATAATTTCCTACTATTCCTCCCCCTATTTGATGGGCACATTAACTCTGCCTGTTCATTTCGGCTCTACGAATGATTAATCAAGTTGTATTTTCCATTCCAGTAATTCTATTGCTATTATATTCAGTTGTTCTGAGATTTCAAGGAATCTTACAGCTAGTTTATATAAATTGATTGCTATGTTTGTTTATGGGCTAGTACCAGCTGCTCTTGGCTTTCTGGTTACTGTTTTGGGTCTTTTTATATCTACTTGTGTGTGTCTGTATCCAGTATTTCTGAAACTGTTGTATTTTGTCTAGCTAAAATTTGAGAAATGCAAATGAAAATAGAATTTTGAAGTTTGTTTTTTTCTGTTACTGATTAGACATGCTCAGATTGATTTGGTCATATTCACTACTGTTAAAAAATTTAGGAGCTGGAGCTAAACAATGCATGATTAGGGAATAGTTATATTGCAGATAGGTTCAACTACTTGGTTCATTTTAGACTCTACTTTTACTGTTGATAGTGGTTTGGATTTAGGAAGACTGTACATTCATTTTGAAATATCTATTAATGTTATTGAATTCTGTTCTAGAGTGTTGATCTAAAAACTTGAAATATTCAATCCATGGCTTGTACAATGCAGTGGTATGCCTGAGTGTAAACTTGGGTTAAATGATAGAGTATTATTAGAGGCACAAGGTAGAACAACCAAGGGAAAATCAATTGACTTGGAGGACATCAAATTTCATCAGTATGTATGCTTGATTCTCTTCCTTGTATTCACTGATTGATAATTGTGTGTGCAAATTAAAATATATACTTTCTACAAGCTTGTTTATGTTTATTCTTGACTAATTCTCAAATTATGTGCTGCACTTGACAAAGGTGTGTGCGTTTAGCCCGATTTGAGAATGATCGGACGATTTCATTTATCCCTCCTGATGGATCATTTGATTTAATGACATATAGGCTCAGTACACAGGTACATCTTCTCTTGATATCAAATATATTTCGATTTGAGTGGCAACATAATGATTACATAATTACACTCATTCTAAAAAAATAACAATTCTATATCTATTGTTTCTTTGATCTTGGTTTGCAGGTTAAGCCTTTAGTTTGGGTGGAAGCCCAAGTTGAAAAACATTCAAAAAGCCGGATCGAGATTATGGTGAAAGCTAGGAGCCAATTTAAGGAACGCAGGTGCTGTTATTTTTTCTTTTCCCCTTTATATCTGTTCCTTTTTCCTTTGATTTATCCTTCATGAAAGAGAGAGAACTGCTTACCTTAAATTTATGTACTGACTCTATGAGTGGTCTGCTTTAGATTTTAGACCACTCTATATGTATTTACTTCTCCAACTACTCAGAATTTAATTTTACAGTACTGCCACAAATGTTGAGATTGAGTTGCCTGTTCCTGCTGATGCAACCAACCCAAATGTTCGGACTTCAATGGGATCTGCATCGTATGCACCTGAAAAAGATGCATTAATCTGGAAAATAAGATCATTTCCTGGAGGCAAGGTATTAATTCACTAGGAAAGTGCATTGTACCTATGAATAACACCCATAATTGATGCCACAATTTGATTGAGTTAATGGATTTGGTTCTCTTATTTGATACTTCAGGAGTACATGTTAAGGGCAGAGTTTCGTCTTCCCAGTATAGTAGATGAGGAAGCAACTCCTGAGAGAAAAGCTCCTATACGTGTAAAATTTGAGATACCATATTTTACTGTGTCTGGGATACAGGTATTGCTCCGTGTACTGATGTACAATTTTTTTCTTATATTCTGAATATTGTTATGCCTATATGCATCTCTATCTTACTAAAAGATGAATATTTCCAGTATTTTATATCTCACTTTCCCCCGTTGGTGTCTCACTTGTCATTTTGATTATTTCTCTAGGCATGAAGTAGCGATTAGTGAACTAGATGAATATTTTGAAATTCATGTTGTTCACGGTTGAATTGATATTGAGTTCACAGAAAGTGTTTATAGATAAATATTAAATTGCAAAGTAAATAATAATTACTAATTACTAATTACTAATGGGAAGAAAGAACTTGACGTCATAAATGGATGAGAAACTAATATACATACTACTGGGTAATCTGAATGAAACATAAATATCCACATGATATACTGTTGAATTATTGTTTAAATGAGGTTTTGACGCAAGGTGCTAATCAACCATGTACATGTTTTGATTTGTAGGTAAGATATTTAAAGATTATTGAGAAAAGTGGGTATCAGGCTCTTCCATGGGTGAGATACATAACAATGGCTGGAGAGTATGAACTGAGGCTAATTTGAGATTTGTGTCCTTGTTTGGTATTCACAAAATAATTGTGTCATTCCGTGATCGTGGATGGAAGAGGGAATCTCGAGTCATTAATTTTTTACCAACCCCATATGAGTTACTCATTGTCTAGAATGTTGTTGCAGCTGAAAACCCTGAGTTGGAAAGTGTAAGCCGAAACTCTTGCAAGTCCCTTCGGTCAAATCTGTTTTGATTGGGAAAATGATTCGTTCTCCGTCTTCATTATTAGGCCTTTTTTGTAATCACAATGTGCCGATCTTTTTACAACGTCTTCAAATTGTAATCTGATATACATTTTAAAGAGAATTATAGGGTTTTGTATTAGCAAGTAAATGATTTCTACAGACAAATTATAGATAGGGAATAATTGTCTCTCAGCCATGTATGAACGACAAATTTTAAAATATTTATTCACATAGTTTTACAGATAAATGCAGAAAAGCGCGGTTGTGGTCTCTCTTTTGGGTACATAAGGTTGCTGTGTAACATAAGACTAAGCTTCAACATGGGAGAGTGGAGTTCTGTTTCTCACTGAAGAAAATATTTTCAATTAGAGTTTGTGCTCATTTCATTGAAACTAACCTGATGTATGATTTTTTTTTTCCTTTCAGATTAAGAATACTTTTACCAAAAAGAATATGTAATACATGTTTGAATTAGAAAATGTGAAAAGTAACAAAGCATACATAAAATGATATAGTTTGGACAAACTTTTAAACAAATACTTAATGGAAAAGACAAAATTTGTAACGTGACCTGGAAAAGAAAAAGTTGTAAAAGGAGTTGAATTTTTCTTTTTTAACCTTGAGTTTTAAAAGGAAAAGTATCTATAGATTTTTTATTTATTAAGAAATTGAACATATGTATCCCTCAAATTTGGTGCCTAAACTCACTTATAGCAATAGCTCTCATTGCATTTTTATAGCAAACTTAATGAGGTGAAATATGTTAGGGTTTTGGGTTTGGTTTCTCCGAGCGCGAACAATCCCAATCTGCAGGATCAGCGAGTGAGTAGCACGAATCTGAGGAAAAATGTCGATGATACAACGGTACGGGCGCAGCAAGAGCGTGGTGAAGCGGTCGAAGAAGTACTTGGAGGAAGCACTTTACGTGAAGCTCTTCAAAGATGGAAGCTCCCAACTCAGCGTTCGCCAGAGCCTCAACAACTTCGTCAAGAGCCGAAAGCGCGTTTACAAATGGGAGGTCGGCGACACTCTCAAGAAGCTTCGCGATCGCAAGCTCTATCAACCTGCTCTTAAGGTCACACTTATCATTCATTCATATGCATCTTTCACTCTTTTAGGTTCATAGTTCAAAATCATTTCTACGTTCTGTTGAAATTTCACTGTTTAGAAGATCCTACTCATTTTAACTTTTTATTTCTTTTTCTTATTAAACTACTTTTTGGGGTTAAACATGTTTCTGGTTCCTATAATAAATACTGAAATGTTCACTATTAGTTTCTCAAAATGAAATTGTCTCTTTGTAGTCCCTTGGTTATGAAAATGTATTGGGTGTAGTCTGACTAGTCTCTGTCCTTCACCAAAAATTGTCTCATTTAGTCTCTAATTTATGAAAATAGGAATCACCAAGATTTTAAAAAATGGTCTACCAATGTGATTTTGGCCGCAACAAGGTTTCGCGACTGCTTTGCCAGTGGCCTCAATTGTGACCACATTGGCTGCATATGGCCGCAATTTTTCGTAACATCAAGGATCATAGATGAAACCACGACCACGATTTAAAACCTTGGAAATTACACGTAACACTTTTCCATAGATAAAAAATTAAAAAGAGATAATTATATTTTGGGGGAAAAGCGAACATTGTACTATTTGAATGGAATAAAAACATGTTTAATCTTTTTTTTTTCTTCCTAATGTATGACTTTGGATCTGGTATGCAATGTAGTAGGAATTATTATTATTATTGTTGTTCAACTTTTTAAGTAATTGATAAAGGTGTTTCTATAAGCCTAGAATTTTGAATTAACACTTGTTAGGGTTGTGGATGTGGATGCACCAAAGGCTATCAAAGGGGTAGTAGTGAATTATTGATAGTAATTACTGGCAACGTAGGGTGTGTTTGTAAACTCATTTGGAGCCTTGTAAACGTAAAATCCCACTTTTTAAAGCAGCAAATGTAGAAGGAAGAAGAGGGATGGATTGGAAAATGAGCATATCCAATTTTTTTATTAAAGAAAAGAAATTGATGTTTCTCTTTGTATTAATTCTTTTAAATTTTAATAATGAATTGTCTTGTGTGATTTATATTCTATGACGTGTTGTTTTTTATTATGCATGCAAGTTGGGAACAAAACTTTGCTAGCACTAAATCTAGAGATATTGTGGTTAGCAGGCTATAGTTTTTCATAACTCGTATTCATGGAAAAATGTTATTTTTTGTATGTTACAGCTATCAGAAACCATGGCTAAGAGGAACATGATCAAGACCGTAAGCGACCATGCTATACATCTCGACCTGCTTGCAAAGGCTCGAGGAATTACCGCTGCTGAAAATTATTTTGTTAATCTCCCGGAATCTGCCAAGAGTCATCTATGTTATGGTGCCCTTGTGAACTGTTACTGCCAGGAACTGATGACTGAAAAGGCAGAAGGTCTTATGGAAAAGATGAAGGAGCTTAGCCTTCCTTTAAGTTCCATGCCTTACAACAGTCTTATAACACTCTATACAAAAGTAGGGCAACCTGAAAAGATTCCATCACTCATACAAGAAATGAAGGCTAGCAATATCATGCTGGATTTATACACTTACAATGTGTGGATGAGAGCTCTTGCTGCTGTTAATGATATTTCTGGTGTTGAAAGGGTTCATGATGAGATGAAGAGGGGTAGTCAAGTCACTGGAGATTGGACTACATATAGCAACTTAGCATCTATTTTTGTTGATGCTGGCTTGTTTGATAAGGCAGAAGTGGCACTCAAGGAATTGGAGAAGATAAATGCTTTCAAAGACCTTACTGCTTACCAGTTTCTAATTACGTTGTATGGGCGAATAGGTAAATTATACGAGGTTTATAGGGTGTGGCGTTCACTTAGGCTGGCATTTCCTAAAACAGCAAACATTAGCTACCTGAACATGGTTCGGGTGTTGGTTAACTTGAAAGATCTCCCAGGTGCAGAAAAATGTTTTCGGGAGTGGGAATGTGGCTGCCCCACTTATGATTTTCGAGTTGTGAATGTTTTGATAGAGGCATATGCAAAATTAGATATGCTGGAGAAGGCTGAAGAGCTCAAGGAGCGTGCTCGGAGGAGGGGTGCCAAGCCTAATGCCAAAACCTTGGAAATCTTTATGGATTACTATTTGCAGAAAGGAAACTTTAAGTTGGCAGTGGATTGTCTAGACGAAGCAATATCAATGGGTAGAGGGAATGGTGAGAAGTGGGTTCCATCCTCAAAGATCATCGGTATCATGATGAGGCATTTTGAGCAAGAGAAGGATGTTGATGGTGCAGAAGAATTTCTAGAGATCTTGAACAAATCTGTGGAATCTCCAGGGGTGGAGGTGTTTGAATCTTTGATCAGAACTTATGCAGCCGCGGGTAGGACCAGTTCAGCTATGCAACGGCGACTGAAGATGGAGAATGTGGAGGTGAGTGAAGGCACCCAGAAGTTACTTGAGGCAATTTCTGAGGAGTGACACACACGATGCTTTTATTCTTCAAGTTTTGATTGTTGTAAATTGAGATGTGGTCATTCTACACATTTTGCTTTGATTATAAAATTTAGTATTTCAATTTAAACATTTTGCAATGGCGCATGCTGTAGACATTGAGAGCCTCTTATTTGATTATTGAATAATAAAATACTGGGGGTGCTCGGTGCATAGATATGTCACTTAATCCTGTGTGCTAGTAAAAGAAAAGTGCTTCACAAATATAAACATTTTTATAGTAGAAAAGCTCTCAATTAGATTTCTAATCTTGGATCCTAACAGGCTCCTAATCATCTAACCATCTAACGCCTTCTAACATAAATCATTTTTGTCACTGAAAGGTGAGTTCATATCAGTTCTACTTCTGACGACATTAATTTGGTTGTTGAAGATATAATTATTCTGTGAGTAAAATGAAAAGTGAAAAGAAAAGGATAAAAGCACCTAGGTAATTCATTACATGAAATGTTCAGAATTTCAGTATTATACTGTGGTTACATGATATTTTGATATCTAAAAATGAACATGCAGGCACACATTGAATTTTTATTTTTTGTAAATTAAGATTGCAATGCATTTTAAATTTAAATCAATTTTCGGATTCGACTGAAATTTTTGAAATTCAACCTACATAAAATAGAATAAAAAAAAAAACACTAACATATTTGACAAAGTCTAAATATTTGTAATTCAAAGAAAGAAAGAAAAAACTTATTTCATGCTCAATACTCTTCAACAATAATTGTTAATCTGATCATGTTTCATAAATGTCAGATTGTCAATAAAGAACAATTAACAAGCCATTGGGTTGATACCAACAAGTCCCCTTGCTGTATACTTCCAAATTTGCTTCTTATACATCAACCATAAACTAATATACAAATAAGAAAAAAAATTGTATCGTGACTAACTTCTTGAATCATGTCATTCTGCTTGTTTTATTTCTCAACGTACATCAAGCATGTCCCAATATTGAATGCGAGATTTCAACATGTGTTTAAGTACAACTTCAAATATATAATTTAGATTGTGGATATATATTTTTTAGTTCAAAAGGATTTCTAGGGTTTTGGAATAGTGAACCTTCTTATAGACTACAATACAAGGTAAAATTACCTCATTTTTTGACGCATCTTCATAAGAATGTAGTTCTATAGGTAAACATAAACAACAAATTGATAATATAAAATATTTATACATATAATTTTATTTTTTACCATGTCCAAGTCCAAGAATAGAATTTTTGACTTTGGATTCTAGTATGAGGGAACTACTATTTCCACTACCACAATTGTTATTGGCATTACCATTTTTTAAAAATATTAGTGAAAAGATGAAATTGCCCTTGACCCCTATTCTTTCCCCTTCCCTCTTCTTCTGAATTCTCTTATTTACTATCTACCCGACCCTTCCATGTGCGTCCAACCTTCTCATTTTTCTTCCTTCTCCATTTTCCCCCTCCCTATGTGCTCGACTCTATGGTGGTAAGTTTGTATTTTTTAGCACAATAGAAGTATGATTCCATTGTGTTTTGAGTTGAGGAACACAACAAAATTGTACTTTCGTTGTGTTTATTTTGAGGAAGTTTGGGTACGTATAGAGGATTTCTTTGCCGTCACCACCATCTCGTATATGAGAAGTGTAGTCAGGCATGGGATGAATGGGAGCAACATGTGGTGCCATTGGGTGAGGCTGTGCACATGAGGCCCCATGGGTCTACACCACAAACTACTTGCCTTGATATTATGAGCATTTACATCCATAACTGATTCCCCCACAAGAGGGAGAGGCACCATGTAATCCTATATGTATTTTGCAACAGCCACAACCTCAGTCTTAGCCCTAGCCCAGTGGTGATCAGGTAATACAAACAATATTGTCATCATTTTGTTTTTATTTTTAATGAAAAAATTACTAATTGTATTGTTAAATATTTATGTAGGTTGATTCAAGATGATGCTAGTGTCCATGCAGAGATTGCTAGACATGAGAGTTGTACCTAATGACACAAATAATCATTAGGTCATGCAACAACTTTTGTTGATGGCATAGAAAGGTCTTGCAGTTGGATGTAGCCCAACAGAACAGTGAACGAGGAAGAAACCCGACAGAGGGTGCTGCAGAGGCGATTGATCATTGTTCTAGACATTTTTTATTTATTTATTTATTTATTATTATTATTATTATTATTATTATTATTGAACTTATGATGTTGTTTGTACATTTTTTTAATATTCTATGAACTTATACTTAATAGTTTATGCTTGCCCTATTTTTTATGTTTGAACAACACATACCTAGTAATGTAAAAAGAACGAGAATTTGATTAAATTCATAAAACAAAAAGCAACAACAACAACAACAACTAACATAATAACACTTCTACAAGCATAAAAGACACTAAACAACCAACATAGATTTCATCAATTGGAAACATAAGTACATAGAGTTATAATCTTCATTAGAACTTGTTGCCATTGATCCGTACATCAGAGCAATGATCTCTTTGGCAAATCTTGGTTTTCTTGTTTTACGTAGCAGGGCAAGGATTTCTTCTGGAGATCGGCCAACCATTGCATACAACTTAATCGGTCCTTTAGAACTAAATTCTGAAAAGATGAAAAACATATTTCCCACATCATTGTCGTCTTTAAGCTCTATACAGTCATACTTAAAACAACCATTACCTACATATACAAGTTTACGATAAACAAATGTCAAGTAAGTTTCTTCCACCTTTGATGGCATCTGTAACTTCTTTACTTAAAGCAACAAGTGACATTTTCTCGCTAATTTTAATGAATTTAGGACCAATAGGACATTCAAACAATACCCCATCAAATGTTGATACCATATCACCATCATAATACACAACATCAATGACTCCCTCCATTTTTAAACCAATATGGTGCATATCAACAGAATGCATTGAGCTACCTCAGATCACCACTTGTACTATTCTCTCATGAGTCAATTATCAGCAACAGTGAAAATTGCACCAACAAAATAGATAGTTTAGATTGCATCGAGCTCTACAAAGGGTATTGTTAGCTTGTCAGACCATCATAAATATGATTGTTTAATCACAATATAAAACATTACATTTTACCTTTTTAAAATTAAAATACTTTTTATATAAAATGAAATTTTATTTTGAAAAAGCAACAAAACAGAATTATTCTATTGCACAGTACTGGTGGAAATAAAATCCATAATAGAATCATCATTTCGTTGCACAGTTGGGGGTGGAAAACAAATACACAACAAAATTGACAATGTGTTATTTATGGGTGACAACAAATACACAATAGAATCATCATTTCATTATGTTATTTGGGGGTGAAAAAACACACAACGGAATCGTCATTCCATAGTACATTTTGTGGGAAAAATAATAAAAATAACAAAATCATGATTCCATTGTATAGCTTGGGGGTGAAAAAAATATATTGCGTTGCATATTTTCTACAATGGAAATATTTTTCTGTGGGAAGGACAATTTTGGAAAAAAATATTAACTACCCACCTGGGTAGTTTAAATAACAATTGTGGTAGTGGGAATAATAGTTCCCCTAGTATGATGGTGGTGTTGGACCACCAGATACATGTTCAGTGGGGCTACTGTTGGCACTACTAGAAATGTTATTTACACTACCCACGTGGGTGAGTTTCCTTGTTGTTTCAAAATTACCCTTCTTACAGAAACACAATTTTATTGTACATGTCTAAAACAAAATTTGGTTTCCATTGCACACACTGAGGGTGAAAAATAAATAGTACAACAGAAATACAATTTTGTTGTACAAGTCTACAACGAAATCATGTTTATGTTGTATTATTTTTCACCCAAGTGTGCAACGAAAACATGATTTCATTGTGGACTTGTACAATGGAATTGTGTTTCTGGGGGTTTAATTTTTTTCACCCCCCTTATGTGCAATTGAAACACAATTTTGTTGTAGACTTTTCAACGAAATCATGTTTTCATTATACTATTTTGTTAGACAACACAATTATTGGAATAAGAACCTCAAGCTGAATTACAATACAATGTTCATGGCTAGCTAACAACAATTACCACACTTTGTAGTCAACATTAAAGGACTAAAATCATTAGCTATTGAGTTTTACTAAGTCTAAAATCAATATACATAATAGTAATTAATATAGGAGTTAACTAAAATGAATCACTAGTGATGTCTACTACATATTGAGATTCTATAGTTGAATGAAACAACTATTCGTTGAATTCTTGCATGCATTGTAAGTATGATTTTTGTCATGAATGAGTTTCATGTGTGCATTATGTACTTCATTGTGGTGCAATAGGTGACAGAGAACAATTATCCTCTAAATAATGTTATACTAGCTTATTGTCTTGTGTCTTGCACGAATATGAAATTCACATTTTATAATTTATAGGAGTAATGTTTTATAATATTTTTATTTTTAATATACTATTGATTATTTAGTTTAAATTTTAATAAATGTATGTTAGTAGATATGTTAATAAATATTTAAATATATTTTTATATCACATATGTCCTAAAAATTGTTATTATTGGAAGTGTCATCGTAAATAAGACCCCTTTCACAATGGTGATGGCTTATACGCTCGCTTTTCACTTTTTTTAAATAAAAGTTGATGTAGTTCATTTTTTATTTGTTTTTGGTAATTGTGTTATTATTGGTACAAAAAGTAACATTTGTCCACATGGCAAAACCTTCTTTTATAATAAGTTTTTAAATTAATTAATTAATTAGTCATGCTGATTTAGTTTCAGTTTCTCCATTTAATTAGTTGATTGCTCTCACCCAAGTTGTTGAGATTTCAAGTTCTATTAAGATGACATAGGAAAAGTAGAGCTATGAACAACACCCATTGTCACACTAAAAATGGGAAAATAAAATTTAATATTAGTAATGTATTATGTAATGTTATGCAAAAATAAAGGAATTGGCAAAAGAAAATGATTAAAGAAAACCAGATATCGAAGAGAGGGAGGAGAGGAAACATAAAAAAGAATGAAGATTTTCAGATTTATCTTAATTTTCAAACATTTTTATTGTTATATATTACATTTTTCAAATTCAAATTTTTTTAGGTCATAATAAAAATTGATATGGGCATTAAAAAATTATATATATGCTTCTTACTTCCTCAAAACATTCTAAAATTTATCTTATATAAATATTTTAAAAAATAATTTCCTTTTTAATTATGTTTTTGAAAATAAATGTTGTAATAAATTATTTTCATTTAAATATAAAATATGTCCAAAAATATTTTTCCAATTTTCTATTAATTGTTAATGAAAATAATTGTCATATAAAAATTAATTTAATGATATATATTTTATTTTGATTAGTCCCATTTTAATTTGAATTGTTTCTAAAATGTATATCATTAAAAATAAAATTTTTATTTTCATGTAGTATAGATTTATTTTATACATATGTTATCAAATAAGAGTGTAATTATCAAAAAATAATTTTATTTTATAAACTTTTGGAGTAAATATAGCTTAAATCAAAATATATGTTTGTATTGTTAGGTTGAATATTCAAATCATACAAATCATAATTTCTTTAATTCACTAACTTTTTAGGCAATTTTGTAATTATTATGCATGACTTTGATTTTACTATAGAAGAATAAAACAAATAAAAAAAATTAATTACATTTAATTAAGAAGAATGAATATGAATCTGTCATGTGACATCACCTTATATATATTACGTACATAACAACCATCGAAGAAGATCCCAACAAACAAATATCATAATCCCAATAATCAGGGATTATATCTTATCTAATCAAGGGGTTATATCTTATCTAGTCACAAGATGACAACAATTAACCTAGAGGTAACACCCTTATAAATAAGAGGTACGCTCACATCACGTCCATTGGCTAAACGTCGTCTTAGTATCAAAGTGCATAGTGATTTGCTTAGTCCAGGGGTATTTCTTCCATAGGTACCTTGGAAAGAGTTATTGATCCAAGATTAAACTACTAGCTATTCAGCTAGACATTCTTATTCTCAATAATAGAATAATTGGCGTCGTCTATGGGACATTAAATTTCAAATCCCATGTTCTCGATGGTAAACGTGAAAAGTAACAATCAGACTGCACGCCCACGCTTTGATGCGGGTGTAAGGAGAGACTTACCTTTAAATCATGTTTTGGAGGAGGTGAATCCACGGCCCCCTCTAAACTAGAACACGACACCACCAAAAATGGTGGGCTATGACGCTGTCCATGTAAGTGAAGAGGTTTCAGATGCAGCCTCCACTCTTGCTCCAGTGACACGAGCAGTCCCACCCAATCAAAAAGATGCTCACTGCCTGAACCAAATTCAAATGGTTCAAGAGCCTAACGAGCGTCTCATTAGCAATGTTCTCAATTCAATCCTAGCCGGATGGACGAGATGGAAAGGAGATGCACCCTACAAAGGCAGGAAGATATCAGAAACCTAGAACTACAGATGGAGGAGCGTAATTCCGCATTAAGGCTTGAAGAAGAGCAATGTATCCAGCTTATAGAGCAACACTTCAAGAGCATGGAGAACTCGGCTTATGATGAGAATCGAGGATAGCAAAATCGACATGCAGACCAAAGAGGTAACACAAGTGTGGCTCGGGTCAATTTTGGAGAACCAGTCAATCGGATGGAGATTAGGGGTTCATCTCGAGTGAATGCTAGAGGTCCAGACCAGTCTTAAGATGCAAATCTAGTCCAGATCGACATTGGAAACGCGGCTCGTATGCAAGCAGTAGCTCCACCCCAAATTGCTACAGCAGAAGCAAATCAGATAGCACAAGTCCGGGTTGTGATCCTTAGCATTCAGGAACCTGCAGTGATGGTTTAGAACCTGATTGCGGAGGAAGACCGAGATGTAGGGGGCCCGATCAGAGAAGTTGCACCTCGCCCAAGAATGGACGGGGGAGTTTACATGAGGAAATACAGTAGGGAGTAGCATAACAACAGTCATGTCACTGACGAAATTGTCAACGCTCCATACCTGGAAGACTTTGATGGGGCTTTCTTGCTAAAATATGATGGAATCCAAGACCCACAAGTGCACATTGATGAGTTTGACATGCAAATGTGTGTAAGGGGAATTGATGAGCCCATTATTTCCTGGATTTTCACAACAACTTTATCTGAGGCTACGTAAACTTGGCTTCATACACTGCCACCACGGTCAATACCCAATTTTGAAGACTTGGGGCAGAAGTTTCCATTGAACTTTGCCACTAGTAAGAAACAACCCAAGTACGAATTCGCACTTGAGAAGATAAGACAACAACCTAGTGAGATGCTTCAGAGTTACTTGGACCGTTTTAAAGAAGCTGCTTTGCAGGTGCAAGGGTTGGAAGAAAAGGTGCATGTGCATCTCATCATCGCCAGATTGGATGGGTCATCCCGGCAGGCAAAGTCAATCTACAAAGATCCAGTGAAATCTCTGATGAAGTTTAGGGTTCGATCAAAAAAGTACCTAGAGCTAGAACAAATGGAGATCGCCAATGCGGTCGACAAAGAGAAAGAAAGAAGAAGTCCCAGAAGAAGAAGCCCACCTCCAAGGGGCAGGGAGCAGCAAGGGGGTCGTAGCCAAGAAAGAAGCCGGGTTCAAAGAATAAGGTAGGATCAATAAGCCGTGGTTTCGGTGAGTTAATATTTTTCCTTTGTTAGGATCAATAAGCCGTGGTTTCGGCAAGTTTCCTTTAATTAGGATTCGTAAGTTGTAATTTGGCAACAATGTTGTTTCTTCTTTATTGAGAGATCATGAGCCATTTTATAGCAAATTTGCAAATAAATAAATCATTTTTTGTCTTTATTGGGGCCTAAATTAAAAGGTACTTCAAAGAGGTAAAACTGGTCTACGTAATCATAAAACTTCGATGAAAGAAGTCAAGATGGTGTACCGGTCTTCCGGGACATAAATGTTGTACCGGTTCTCCGGATACAAATGTCGTACTAGTCCTCTGGGTTATAAATGTCGTACCGGTCCTCCGGGATATAAATGTTGTACCGGTCCTCTGGGATATATATGTTGTACTGGTCCTCCGGGATAAAAATGTTGTACCTGTCCTCCTGGATATAAATGGTATGTTAAATAAAGATCGACACTCCGGGATAAAAATGGTTCACAAATCAAATGGCGAGAAAATGCCTCAAGCGACAACAAAGTTAGTATAGAAATGTCGGCGAATGAAGCCGGGTTGTTTATCAAAGATCAAGGCAGCAAAGCCAAATGAAAAAGCTATGACAAACAAAGTCGGGCTTATATGTAAAGTCACCAAAAAAGAAGCCGGGTTCGAAGAATAAGGGAGGATGCTTCCGAAATTCGAACCGGGTTAAAAACTCAAGTTGTAAGAGATCTTGAGGGTAAATCCCAAGAAAGGGTTAAAAACTCAAGAAGTGCATAAAAGAAGTCGGGTTCGAAGAGTAAGGGAGAACACTTCTGAAATTCGAAAGTTGTAAGATACTTTAAGGGTAAAGCCCAATAAAGGGTTAAAAACTCAAGAAGTGATTGCTTAAGGGTAAAACCTGAACTGGTTAAAACCTTCAGCTAATGAAACTTAGGCAAAGCCTAATTAAAAATCTAAAACTGAGATACTTAAATCCAGGTTTCGATAAAATAGGGGTAAAATCTTGATGTGTATGATGCATCAATGTTGTATTCTGGACTAAGGAGGTGAATCGTCATGCTGACCCTGATCAAGTTGAAATGTTTAAGGTCTTGGTTAAAAACTGAGTTTGAACATGTGACAGATTGCCCTTGGTCTGGATTGAATTCTGGTAGTATCAGCTGAAATGTAATGCGGAGATTTAGACAAAACCTTCGCATAATATAATACATGGGTTTTAATACCAGATGAATATTCAAGCAGACTTTGTGTAAGATATTTCTGACTTTGGCGAAGTCATTGAATAGAACTCTAAAAGTGTTTGAGTTCATATGTTAATGTGAAAATGAATTTCGGAATTATGTCCGATTTCATTGAAGAGAACTCCAAAAGTGTTTTGAGTTCATTTATGAAAATCAAAAGGTGTGTGCCCTTTTTCATAATAATCCGGGTTAGGGGCAAAACCTATTGTTAAAACAGATAAACCTCGAAACCCGGATGTTTGACAATCACAAGAAGGAATAACAATTCATGGTCAGAATTCAACCCAACTTGAATATCTGGGGGCAATTCATGAACAGAATTCCAAGTTCAACATAGTATACACCTTGACAACTTGGACTACCAAATTACCTGGCTAAGGAGCAAGTGTTATAAGACAGAAATAAAGAAACAACCCGACATATACGAAAAATCAGGATCAACCATCCTTATTAGGGATGGTCATATAAATCAATCAATGTCAAGAAAAGAAGCAAATTGATAAGCCAGTTGGGGGAAATGGTGCGCACAAATTAGAACCTGTCAGAGCTGGAAGATGGGATTGTGTCAACTAATACACCTCGGCTGCTGAGAAGCCTCAACAACCAGGCTGGGGGGCAACTGTTACGGACCCAATATATAGGCCTATTCAAATGTCCCATGAAGGGCTCATTAGCTCAGAATCTCAACAATAAATGGAGAGATCTCAACAACATGCATAACAACCATCGAAGGAGATCCCGACAAACAAATATCATAATCCCAACAATCAGGGATTATATCTTATCTAATCAAGATGTTATATCTTATCTAGTCACAAGATGACAACAATTAACCTAGAGGTAACACCCTTATAAATAATATGTACGCTCATAGGTATATTCATTCTCTCTCGACTCTATTATATGTTGTCACTGTGCACACACATCACGCCCATTGGCTAAACACCGTCTCAGTATCAAAGTGCACAGTGATCTGTTTAGTCCAGGGGTATTTCTTCCATAGATACCTTGGAGAGAGTTATTGATCCAAGATTAAATTATTAGCTATTCAGCTAGACGTTCTTGTTCTCAAGAACAGAACACACACACACACACACAACACACACACACAGAGACACACACACACACACACACATATATATATATATTAGATTATCATAGAAAAAGGTATAGTTGAGTTAGTGAATAAATCAATACTAGAAAATCTCTGAAGTAGATGATGCATACTTACACAAAGTGATTTTCGTTATCAAATCCAATTGTAATAAGACATTGATGTGCCACATATGGTGTCGGACTCCTAAGCAGAAAGAAAGTCCACTTTGCAACATAGATAAGGAAACCAAGGCAACATTATACCAACTAAAAATGACATATCCCTTCGGGAATGATCATCCACTTGTCATAAGATGTTGTTGGGTACGGTCATTCTTGACATCCAAAGAGTTGATTAATTGAAATAGTCCTTCTTCTATGTCCAAGAGACCAAGATATAGAGAATGTCATGTTTGAAGTTCTCGAATCAAGTCTTGACGAATTAGAGTCCATGATTCCTCACTCTACCCCCAACAAAGCTGCAATTGCCTTATAACTACTATTTTAATCAACTCTCACATCAACTCTCACATCAGTCCTTTTTGGTCTGCTTTTTTTCATCGACATCTTTGCAAGCCACACTTGGAATTTCCAAATATCAACCATCATGTTCATTTCATTGACTTGCTCCCACATTGAAGGTGCACATTTAGTAGATTTTACAGACTTTGGTGCACCCTTTGTTTTTATCTTTATGGAAGGGGACACATTGAAGTGATATCCGAAAATGCAAGTTCACAGGCCTTGCTCTTCATTGAAATTTTTCTGCACACGTCATGTTGTGAAAATCTCTTTAACAATGCACTGACCTCATTTGTCAGAGTTAAATCCCCACCAAGAATCACTAGCGTCGTCTGTACTAATGTATAACATCTTTTAATGCACATGAATGGACTTTAAGGGTATTCATAGACTCATGGTAGATCATGAGTAATTCTAAGTGTGTAGCACAAGCATAATTGTTAACACCAATGGCAACAATACATTTTAACTCATCGAAGATTAAATTGTGTTTGTGTTGATACAAAGCCCTGTATGTTCTTGTAAAACATGTATTAAACCTGTGGTCAACCACATTAATGCTTTTCCGAAATAACATCTTAAGTTTAGCATGTCATAGGATAAATATATTATTCATTGATCCCAACGGCTACACAAATCTCCCATGCTATCACGAAGCAACCTCTTCAATCTTGCACGTGCACCTTCAACCCTGTAAAGCATGTTAATCTAATGTCAACATAGGATTATTCTTATAAAAAAACAAATGTGAAACAAGTAAGAAATTACATGAATGCACCTATTAGTTGTTGTGTTTCCAAGATGCATAACTCAATTAGTCCATGCTTGCAGACACTTTTCATTATGTGGCATTAACCATGTATAATAAACATACTCACAAATACTAAAAAACATGCACACAGGTTTGCAAAGCATTTCAAGTGTTGCTCATACAATTCTTCATCAGGAGATTGCACCAACCCTACCCTAGGATCCATCACAATCTCCCATTCTTCTATCTTATTCACGTGCATCTTGCATTTGTTCTAACATTCTTAGAAATGTGAAATTCGAATAACAAGTTGGTTGAAGAAGGAAAGACAATCTCCAATGCATTCATCAAAGCAAGAATACTATCACTGACAATAATCTGAGGCAACATATCATTCCTCACAAATAATCCTTGGCCTTTACTTAAAGCTCATTCAAATTGTCCTTCCTCTTGGATTGTATATAAGCAAAGGCAACAGAGAAAGTCACGTATGTTGAAGTCACAACAACAATCTCCAATAATGGAAGATGATATTTGTTTATCTTGTGAGTAATATGATATATCAACATTGTTGAGAATGAATTCAAAAGCTTTGTGGAACCAAATTTTTTTATAGTATAAAAAACTACAAATGAAGTACAATGAAGAAAGAAATTAAGAAAATACTATAAAAATAAAATAATTTAATAAATGATCAAATATATTAATATGATTTTCTAGTCAAATCCTTTTCTTTAATATAAATTATTATTTTTTGTAGAAAAATAAAAATGGTGAAAAGTGTTATATTTTGATCTATTAAAAGTCAAAAATATATTTTAGTCAAAAAAATTATTTTTAACAAAAATTTAAAATTAGAGTAAAGTGTAATATATTTGTATATATCAAGGGAGGGAAATTTATAACTTTAGATAAAATATGATTTTTGTCCTCAACATTTTTTAAAATGTTATTTTAGTCTTATAGAATTTCAATATATTTAGTCCTTACATTTACTAAGAAACACTACTTTTTGTTCCCGGTGAAGGACCAAAATCCTTCTTAGTAAACGTAGGGACTACAAACGTATTAAAATTTTATAGACTTAAATAACATCTAAAAATATTTTGAGAGATTAAAAATATATTTTAACCTTTATATTTTAACACAAAAGGAAAGAGTGGTGCAATACTTATATCTCAATATTTTGGCAATATTTTTTAACAGAAGTTAACAAGATTTTAACGAAAAATTTAAAAATGAAATATGGATTTAGGAGAGAATCACCAGCGTAGAAAGCGCCTCACGTTCTCGACACTGACCTTTGCACTCACTGGTCAACCGCCACCAATACCAAGGAGTGGATTCTTCTATAACTCAATGTTTGTTTGTTTAATCTGATGCACCAAACACTGTGACCCTGTTCTAATGTCTCAGAAAGTGTGTGCTGGCGTCTACAAAGGCGTCTACCGCGGCTATGACTGCCAACCACCCTGACTATCCTTTTGTGAGATTCTTGTCTTTTCTCGCACTTTTTTTTTGTGGTTCCTATTATGGCTTAAAGGCTGATCTGTTTGGTTTTGTGTTTGGTGCAGTTGGATGCGAGGATTGTTGTTTCAAATCTGCACAAGAATACAAGAAGTCATTTTCTGAAACATACGTGTGATGGAAAATCACATGTGCATTTTGTTGTTATGAATTTGACTGTGGTTGAAATGTAAGTTTTATATTGCTTTCTTATTTTGCTTCAAATCTATCAAACTTGTGGCTAGTGGCATAATGATTTGATTCACGGATGCAGACGACTTGATGGTAATATGTTGACTGGCGCAATACCAGATTTCACGGGATGCATGGACTTAAAGATCATGTAATTGATGACAACTTCTTCTTCTTACTTCATTTTTCCACTATAGAAGTTGTCCACTAGCCTTCCCAAGTGGAAATAGGATAGCATTTCCATGGATTTCGTAGTTGGACTACCGAGGACTCAGACTGGATGGACTCCATCTGGATGATTGTTGATAGGTTGACTAAGTCTGCTCATTTCTTACCCGTTCAAATTGACTACACCGTAGAGAGGTTGGCTCAGTTATATGTCAAAGAGATTGTCAGAATGCATGGTGTCCCGGAGAGCATTGTCAGCGATAGAGATCCGAAGTTAACCTCTAGGTTTTGGGGTGCTCTTCAAGAAGCTTTTGAGACCCAGCTGAGGCTTAGCACCGCCTACCACCCACAGACTGATGGTCAGACAGAGAGGACTATCCAGACTCTGGAGGACATGTTGAGAGCTTGTACGTTGGAGCAGGGAACTAGGTGGGATAGATACCTAACACTAGTGGAGTTCTCGTACAATAACAGCTTTCACGCTAGTCTGGGCATAACACCCTATGAGGCTTTGTATGGCTGGAGGTGCAAGACTCTTGTTTGTTGGATCGAGGTAGGAGAGAGACAACTTCTTGGACCTGAGATGGTTCATGAGACTTCTGAGAAGATCTGTTTGATCAGAGATAAGTTGTTGAGAGCTCAGAGTCGGCAAAAGAGCTACTATGATCATAAACACAGGCCGCTGCAGTTTGATGAAGGTGACCATGTGTTTCTGAGGCTGTCTCCTGTCACAGGTGTAGGACAGGCATTGGGCGTGAGGAAGCTCAGTCCTAGGTTCATTGGTCCTTACCAGATTCTCCAGAGAGTAGGATTGGTGGCCTATAGGCTAGCTTTACCTCCCCAGTTGTCAAGGCTACACGACGTTTTCCACATGTCACAGCTGAGGAGATATGTAGCAGACCCGTCACACGTGGTGGAGCCTGACACCATTCAGATTAGGGAGAATCTGACTTGTCCTACACGGCCCATACAGATTCTGGATAGGATGGAGAAGCAAATTCGGAGTAGGATCATTCCCATAGTCAAGGTACAATGGGAAGGGAGGACACCTGAGAAGGCGACTTGGGAGCGGGAGCAGGAGCTTTTGTAGCTGTACCCCGAGTTGCTTGACATGTATAAATTCGAATTTTGCGGACAAAATTCTTAAAAAGGTGGGGTGAATATAATAACCAAGGTTTCTAAAAAAAATAAAAAAATAAGGCGCCGTTAGCGTGAGATTGACGCCGTTAGCATGAGAATGCAGTAGAAGGCCATTTTCCTCTGGAACGTAGCGTGATCAGCGTGAGATTGGCGCCATTAGCACCAAAAGTGCTCCAGGAAGCCATTTTCCACTGGAATTTGGCACCAATAGTGTGAAATTGGTGCGATCAGTGCAGGAACTCTGACAAGGCCACTATAAAAGGCCATTTACGCGTTTAGGGGGCCAAAAACTCAGCTTCTTCTTCTTTCTTCATTTTTCCACCATTGTTGAAGGGGCAAAGCTTCATAAACCTTCATTCCTTGACCAAAACACTTCACGCCCAACATGAAACTTGTAGGGAATCATCCTATGAGCTAGAATCCTTCATCACTTTTTCCTAAAAATCATCAAACGGAGAGATCGTTTTCTCTAGGGAACCTCACAAAACTTCGATTTTGAGGGAAAATGAGGCGCTTTGCGGACACCCAAGCTTGGAGAAGTTGTCCACTAGCCTTCCTTGTCAATTTAGAGGTAAGAAGCACAAATTCTACTGATTATTTGAGAATTTGTTCTTGAGGTGAATAGTGACCCATTTGAGTTAGAGCTTAAATTAGGCTTGGGTCCTTTAGAAAAGTATGCTTAGGAGGTTGTTAGGATGAAGGTTTAGCTTTGAAATATTGATTTTATGGACTTTGGAATTTGGCTTTGAGAAATGTATGTGTAGGAAGAATGTTGGTTAAATTGGTGATCTTATGAAATGCATGAGCCTTGATGCTTGTACAATATGTGGTCAGGAGGCTATATAAATGGTGAAATTGTGTTGAAGTAACCATTTTAGCCATATTGTTAATCCTTGAGTTTTGGCCTGTATAGTGTTGAATTCTCTGAATTGGCTGATGTAGAGTCTTTGGGAGACTCTAGTGACTTGGTTAGGCCAAGATAGATCCTGCTGAGGGTTTGTGAGTTGACTATTAGGTGGTTAGTTCTGATAACCTTAAGATAGAGGACTAAGAGGTTTAAATGGAAAGGAATAATGTTTCTTTTCATTCTAACGGTTGAGAACCGTTGTTGATTATTTGTATGCCTTCATGTAGGGCGTGATACGGAGACTACTGGTGGTTGTGACCACGAAGCCGGGAGAGCCAGTGTAGCGCTAAGAGCAAGTAAGCTCTTTGTTCTTGGGAGTGTTTTCCCATTGACTGTGTTCCACCATACTTCGAGGGAGTGATGGTTATTGTATGTCATGATGCATGTGTATTGAAATTGTGTGTCACTGCTTTGATTGAGGACATGTATATGATATACACTTTAGATATTGTATGTGTGATTGATGAGATTCTTTGGCCAGTAGAATAGATTACTTATGGACTTCCTTTGGAAATGTGCCCTTAAGTGGATGATCTTCCCTTGGAAGTGAAAATGAAAGGAATACTTCAACACAACCAAGAGGGGGGGAGGGGTGAATTGGTTGAATCTTACCCAATTAAAATTTTAAAATCAGAGTTTACAACAGGATCTTTATCACTTTAAAAAAAATGTTCTAAAACCAAGAATCAATATTCAATCAACTTCCCTTTTCAAGAACAATAGAAAACAGAGAATAACTTTCTATGCAATGATATTGATTCACAAACAAAGTAATTCAGAGATGAATAAGAGAGAAGAAAGATTATTCACAGAATTTTATACTGGTTCACCTCAAACACTATGAGGCTACATCCAGTTCTTCTACTCAACACTAGAGTAGAGTTCCACTATTGTAAAAATATCCTTACAAGCAACTTTACAAGTCTCTCTTCATCAACCCTAGATGAAGTTCAGAGATCCAAAACCCTATTAGATCCTTAGAGACCAAAACCCACACTGAGAACACTACTCAACTGTCTTCTAGAGAAACACTATCTCACACTTGCAAGAAAACCATTTACAATAGACTAATCTTTACATAAATTCAAAAGAACAGTTTACACCTTCAAAGAGCTTATGAGACATTTAGTTAAGTATCATACCATTGTATTAGGTTCAGTTTTATACATAAACTCCCCCTAAATTCCATCATCCATTCAAATCAATCTTTGGGCAAAAATTGAATAAAAAACAGGGATGAACAGAGTACATATCAAACTACTCCCCCTTAATCAATTCTCCCCCTATTTGGCTTGTTAAAAGTAAAAAATAATGTGAGCACAACGGATATTAAACTGAAATTGCATTACTTCATTAATAGGATAGCATATGGGGCAGTTACATAATGAAATTTAAGCACTGAACATAAGGGAAAACAGAACATAACATAGTTCATTACAAATAGAAAGCAGATCAGACAAAATCTAAATCTAATTTATCCTAGAATTCTGCAGAGGCTTGATCATTCATATTAGCCTCAATAGCATCCAGCCTCTCCCTAATATGTTCTAAGGCTTCATGGGTTTCAGCCTTGAAGTCTTCTTGTAGTTGCAGCATGGAGTCCATCTTTTGAATCATTAGTGATTCAAACTCAGAGAATGCTTGTGATTGCTGTGGTTGTTCTTGTTGCCCTTCATCCTCAGAATCAACATCTATCTATCCTTGCTCAGCAGCATCAATTTGGGCAGCCATTACCCATCCATTGGGTGTCTTTCTCATGCACATCTTGGTTAGATGCTTCTCCTTAATTTGACTGTTGTAGGAGAGAGTGTTGTCTACTACTTCATTTTCAACATCAATGTTGAAATGATTTATGAGTCTTGAAACAAAAACTGGATAAGGGAAAGGATAATTAACCAACCTCTTGGGTTTCAGCATGATTTCTTCAAAAATCAAAGCCCAATTCATGGGAATATGGTGCTTCAGCCCATACACCAACTGAAGATCTTCATTAGTTGCTTGGGCATGGTTGGTTGCCCTTGGGGTGATGATGTATGTAATTAGATAGTGCAACATCCTATCTTCTGCTGTCATAGGACCTGTGCTAAGCCTGGTCCTAAGCCTCATTTGTGGGTCATGAAGCATGCTCCTGTAGGTATCCATCTTGCTGTACCCATCAGGATCTTCCTCAAATCTTCTGGCTCCCTCACAGATAATTCCTTCCACTGTCTCCCAAATTTCAAGGGTGATGTGCATGGTGACCCCTTTCACTTTAGACCTCATATCTCCCTGCATTGAGCCCTTCAAGCAGGTGTAGAAGACACGAACGAGATCAGGGTAAAAGGTACCCTTCATCTCTAGAAACCTCCTCAGACTTTGTGATTCTAAATAGGCTGGAAATTGGAATCCCTGCCTAATAAACCAGTCTAACTCTATGTATTTGGGTGTTGCCACAGGCTTAGTAGCATTAAACTGGAGGTAATTCATCTTATCTGTCTCAGAAGAGAACCAGATATCAAGCCTATCAATGGGTTGTGGCTGAGGTTCAGGTTGAGGTTGGGGTTGAGAAGAGGATTCACCATGTCTCCTCTTTGGTTTCCTAATTCTTTTGGCAGAAGGCTCAGACATGGTTTAAGAATAGGCTTAGACAGAACTTAAACTCAGAGACAAGAAGAGAACGCAGAGGGACAGAAATGATTAAGTGTAGTACACCAAGCCTTTGAATCACTATTTATAAGCAAGGATTAGGCTCCTAACGTTCATTATTTTGAACAATATAGCTGTTAGGACAGTTTAATGACATTGGGTTTTGGTTTTGAAACTGATTGGGTAGCTAATTAAGTCACAAAGTAATGTCAAATTTCAGACAACAATATGAATAATCGATTATTTCGTTACGTAATCGATTATTCTAGTTCAATTGAGCTTTCTGCAAACACGTGGTAATCGATTATTTACATAAGTAATCGATTATTTTACTCTTGATCAGAGGTTGAAGATAACGTGTAATCGATTCTTTGCTTAAGTAATCGATTATTTTACAGCTTAAGTCAGTTATCTAAGTATCGGGTTCATTGGTAATCGATTATCCCGAGTGGTAATCTATTATCACAGAGAGATCATCATTTTTTATATGAATGGTAATCGATTACAGCGGATTAGTAATCGATTATTCTAGAGAGACATGCTTGAAGTTTTTGAATTTTGAACACAGTAATCGATTATCCATATCACAATTAGTAATCCCTCAATGTTCATAGGCTCAATTTGAGAAACAAAAGCCATATCACAACATAGGTTCTTTAATGAGGATCTAGTAGATACTCCCTTTGAAACTTCACCTATAATGTTGTCAAGTGATAGATCTCTTGTTGTTCTCCAATCCTTAGGCATTGGTACAGGGTAGTGGATTCTTTTTCAGCTGTTGGTTTTTCAATTTTGGTTGAGGGATTGCCTATTTGAATTATTTCATCCAGCTGACCTGCATCATTATCCAACTCTTTTTCCTCCTTAGAGGGGTTAGTTTCATCACAAATCACATGTACAGATTCTTCAATGCACATTGATCTTTTATTTAATACTCTATATGCCTTGCTATGTAATGAATATCCAAGGAAAATTGCTTCATCTGCCTTAGCATCAAATTTTCCAAGTGATTCTTTCCCATTGTTCAAAATAAAACATTTGCTGCCAAAGACTTTTAAATGAGACACATTGGGCTTTCTTCCTTTGTATAGTTCATAAGGGGTTTTCTTTAAAATAGGCCTTATAAGTAATCTATTCAATGTATAACATACAGTGCTTACAGCATCAATCCAAAAATACTTAGGTAAATTTGATTCATTAAGAAGTGTTCTAGCTCCTTCCTCAAGAGATCTATTTTTCCTCTCCATAACACCATTTTGTTGAGGTGTTCTTGGAGCTGAAAAATTGTGGTTTATTCCATTTTCCTCACAGAATTTTTCAAAATGTTCATTTTGGAATTCACCACCATGGTCACTTCTTATTGAAACAATTTTACATCCTTTCTCATTTTGAGTAAGCTTGGCCATTTTTCTAAAAGCAAGGAAAGCCTCACTTTTGGATTTCAAAAACAAAGTCCAAGTGTATCTAGAGTAATCATCCACAATCACAAGTCCATAATAGTTGCCACCTAAACTCACGGTTCTTGAAGGACCAAACAAATCAATGTGTAGTTCAAGTGGTCTAGAGGTGGAAACAATGTTTTTACTTTGAAAAGAGTTCTTTGTTTGTTTCCCCCTTTGACAAGCATCACAAAGTTTGTCCTTCTCAAATTTGAGTTTGAGTAACCCAATTACTAAATCCTTTCTAATGAGCTTGTTCATGTGATGCATGTTTATGTGACTTGCTCTTCTATGCCACAGCCAAGTTTCATCAACTTTAGTTATTAGGCAAGAAGATTTATGGAATAATGCATGATTAATTGAAAGCACATATATATTACCTTTCCTTTTACCTATATGCAGTACTTCACCAGTTTTCTCATCAGAAATTATGCAGCAATCTTTGTTGAAATTAACTTTAAAGCCTTTATCACACAGCTGACTTATGCTCAACAAATTGTGCTTTAATCCATCGACATGCATGACATTTTTTATCTTTGCTTTAATGTTGTCTCCTATATTTCCTTCACCAATGATCTTTCCTTTGTTATTATCACCATAAGTGACATATCCTCCTTTTAAAGTCAGATTTGAGAGAAGGGACATGTCACCAGTCATGTGTTTAGAGCATCCACTGTCAAGATACCAAGTTGATGTTCTAGCTCTTAGACACACCTACAAAATGCAAATCAGAATTTAATTGAAGGTACCCACTCAAGGTTGGGTCCATAAGGGTTAGCATTTCTTTTTACTTTGGGAATCCAAATGCAATCACCATTAGGCATATAGAATCTCCTAGCATAGCATTTAAAAGATGTGTGCCCATTCTTCATGCAATAGTTGCAAGTGATAGATTTTGAAGTTTTCCCAAAACTAGAATATTTGTTGACTCTTGAGTTCTTTTGCCACTTTTGATTCTTCTGTTTTGGAGGTACAAAAACTGTTTTTCCAAATGATTTTGAATCATGTTTATACCCCAATTCAGAAGTATCTCTAGCATACTTTTGCACACTCAACATTTCAGCCAAGTTGCATTTTCCTCTATAAAACTTTCTCAAGAGATCAATCAAATAACTATTATTGGATAAAAGAAGCATATACTTTTCACCTTGAACTTTTTTGTACTCATCAAAATCCTTTTGTAGCATATTATACTTGTCAACATTGCTAGATGAAGAGGCACACACACATCCATTTAATTTGTAACTTGAAACAAGTTTTTCATTTTCTTCTTTCAAGTTGCAAATTTCATTTTGCAATTCAGTTATTTTCTCAATATGCCATCTAAGATTTCCTTTGAGCTTATTATTGGATCTCGCAAGTTTTTGGGCTTCCTCATACATTTCTTGAAAAGCTTGAATAGCTTGATCAAGTTCAGAATTTACCTCATCTTCTTCACTAAGCAAGTCATCATCATCTTCATCGATGGTAGAGGTAAGACTCATGTTAGCTTCTTCATTTTCTGTGGAAGAATCTGAAGATGATGACTCATTGTCATCCCAAGCTATGTAAGCCCTCTTTCCTTTTCCTTCCATTTTCATCTTGTTTTCACCTTGTTGCTTTCTCAAGTGGATGGAGCATTCAGATCTGATGTGACCTGGTTTGTCACACTCAAAGCATGTGAAATTGTTGTCAATCTTCTTGTTGAGGTTGTTGTTGGTGTTGCTGTTTTTGTTAGCTTTGCTGAACCTCTTATTCTTGTTTTTCCTCAGAAATTTGCTGAACTTTTTGACCACCAAGTTCACATTGTCTTCATCATCCTCTTCACTTGTTTCCTCTTCCTTTTCAGCTTTCAAAGTTGCAGCTTTCAAGGCTATGCTTCTTGTTTTCTTTTCTGCATCTTCACAAGATGTTAATTGAGACATTTCTAATTCATATTTAAGAAGCTTACCAAATAGTGCAGCCATAGACATCTTTGATAGATCATTGGACTCCTTGATTGCTGTAACTTTTGGTTGCCAAGGCCTTGTTAAGCACTTCAATATTTTGATGTTTAATTCCTCAGGATCAAAGACCTTTCCAAGACCCAATAGATGATTTACAATATGTGTAAATCTGGTTTGCAGCTGAGATATGCTTTCATTGGAGTTCATCTTGAACATTTCATACTCATGGATCAAAGCATGCTTCCTTGATCTTCTAACTTCCTCAGTTTCTTCATGAGTAATTTCCAGCATCTCCCACATCTCTTTTGCACTTGTGCATCTCACTATCCTGAAAAATTCATCAGAGGAAAGTGCAGAGGTGATCATATTTTTAGCCTTAAAATCATATTGGACTACTCTTTGTTCAACCTCAGTCATCTCATCCCATTCTTTGGGAATCAACTCATTTGCAACAGTTTTCTTTGTAATAAAGGGATCCTTTTCAATAGCATTCCATGCTCCTAGGTCATTTGATTGAATAAAGATCTTCATTCTATTTTTCCAAAAACTGAAGTGTTCCCCTTCAAACATTGGAGGTCTGTTTAAAGAGGCACCCTCCTTAAAGGTTATTTGAGAAGTATTCATATTTCTTTTTGAAAAGAAAAAGTGATCTTGAATATCTTACAAGAACCAGCTCTAATACCAATTGAAAATGAAAGGAATACTTCAACACAACTAAGAGGGGGGGTGAATTGGTTGAATCTTACCCAATTAAAATTTTAAAATCAGAGTTTACAACAGGATCTTTATCACTTTAAAAAAAATGTTCTAAAACCAAGAATCAATATTCAATCAACTTCCCTTTTCAAGAACAATAGAAAATAGAGAATAACTTTCTATGCAATGATATTGATTCACAAACAAAGTAATTCAGAGATGAATAAGAGAGAAGAAAGATTAGTCACAGAATTTTATACTGGTTCACCTCAAACACTATGAGGCTACATCTAGTTCTTCTACTCAACACTAGAGTAGAGTTCCACTATTATAAAAATATCCTTACAAGCAACTTTAAAAGTCTCTCTTCATCAACCTTAGATGAAGTTCAGAGATCCAAAACCCTATTAGATCCTTAGAGACCAAAACCCACACTGAGAACACTACTCAGCTGTCTTCTAGAGAAACACTATCTCACACTTGCAAGAAAACCATTTACAATAGACTAATCTTTACATAAATTCAAAAGAATAGTTTACACCTTCAAAGACAAAGGAAATATATCACCTGATAATCCAAGAATGAATGAACAATGAATGATTCTCAGGTTGAATGACAAATTACAAACATATGTGCAGTCCTTTCCTATGCCTTTGAATGAATGAAGCTTCACCTTCTTGATTCACAAACCCATATGAATTTTTGTGAAGCAAAGTATGTTTAGAACTCAGAAAAATTCACTAAAGAAAGCTTAGAATGTTTGTGAAAGCCCAGAATATGAATTATCAAAAGTTACAAACTTCAGAGAAGTGAGTTCTATTTATAACAACTTTCTAACTGAAAATAATCGATTAAACACGCTCATGTAATCGATTCTTTCTCATTTGTAATTGATTAAATCAAGACAGTAATCGATTAAAATGCTCCTAATAGTTTTTGGGTTTATGTTATGAACAATATAATCGATTATTCCGTGAAGTAATCGATTAAACCAGTCAGACATATATTTCTAAATGAGCTTAGTAATCGATTAAAACGCTTTGTAATCGATTAAGACAGAGAGTTGTGATTTTTCTAAGTATGCATGTACAGGCATGTCATCGATTACCAATTTCATGTAATCGATTAAGACAGAGAGTTCCATCTTACATAAACAGCCTTAGTAATTGATTAAATCGATATGTAATTGATTACAATGATCATGATTTGTTTTGTAAAGGACACGAAGAACAGAATAATCGATTCCATTGGCTTTGTAATTGATTATTAGTATTGCAACTTTATTTTTCCAAAAACATTGCTTCTTATGTGCCTTTGTAATGAATTGCTTTTACTTAATCATTTAATCCTATGATCCTAAAAGAATGATTAATGCATGATGTGCACAATTGGATTATCAGATCATATACTTCCTTTTTACAATTAATCAAATTGATTCTTCAAGCTTTCCTTTGAGCATGTTTGAAAGTCCAAAACCTTGAACCTTTGAGTCTTGTTCATTGATGCTTGACTTCACTTGAATCAACAGGAAGTGCCATAGATGTCCAAGTAAGTCCTGAGAGAATGTGCCCTTAAGTGGATGATCTTTCTCAGGCATTGGCATGAAGCCCTGAGGAAATGTGCCCTTCAGTGGATGATCTTCCTCAGGCAATGTGCACAGAGTCCTAAGAGAATGTGCCCTTAAGTGGATGATCTTTCTCAGGCAATGTTATATGTGTATATATTGTTACACCTGTGTTGTGATATACATGTGATATGCTTTATGAGAGTCGTGATGGCTGGTTGTGTGTGTGATTCCAATTTTAATACTATGTGCCATGGAAGTGAACCAGGGGGAGGAAAGACCTCCAAGAACCCTGAGTTTACTGAGATTTGTATCTCACCCCGTGTGTGGGGATTATGTTTTACAGGTGATGATCAGCGAGCGGATGGTAGATTCCAGGGCAAGAGGCCCGAGCTCTGATATGGTTCTGTGGGAACCTTGAGCATATATTTTGAGAGCATGTTGACTCATTTCTTTTGGTTATGCCTGTATTTTGTACCCCTGAGGGGATGATGCACAATTAGTGTGCTTTTGGTATATGTTATACATCTGAGAGATACTGATATATTGTGAGAGGACAGGGTATATGATACCTTATTTTGTACCGCCATTATTTTGATACATTTATATGGCTTATTTGGTCCTCTGGTTGTATGAAACGTGTATTTACCATACATAATGTAAAGATGTTATTGTGATGACGTTTGATGACGTTATTTTGTTTATCGCTTCCGAATTGATTAGTTTTAATTAATTGTTGCGCTTAATGACCATACATGAATGTTAATGAATCGGATGCATACGGGGTGTTACACTTTGCAAATGGCTTGTCCATTGTGTTAATATCTGTTACACCATGAAATAAAGTGGTTGCTTTATAACAACAGAAACCAACGTTCATGTTGTTATCATTTAAGTAGAAAGCTAATTTTGCTTTGATTGCTTAAATAAGTGTAGTATGAGTCAACTAATATGACATTCCTTCAATAGTATATTTTTCATTATGTATTTTTTCCTTGAAATGCTAATACTTCAAATTTCATCTTGTTCAAGTGATGTTGAAAATTCTTGTACACTCGATGGTTATAAATTGTTTGGGGTAGATATGCTGATGTATTGTGATTTAGGAGAGCAACTCAATAGTGTATCTAAAATGGGTGACATTGAAACCTCCAATACAAGTATATTGTTGACAAACCAAAGCTTCTTAATGCAGAAGTTTGGTATTTCTATTGAGCTTGTAAAATTGGGCTCTGTTATTTGCAGAAAGTTGTGGTGCAGTAAGCATGTAATATATCCAAAAGGTAAGCTGCAGTGTAGGATCTTTTTTGGCCTTGTAATATACGTTAATTTTTTTTTGTGTGTGCGTTTAACATTTCATTTGTTTTGGTAAATTTATGAAGGATTCAAGAATCATGTTAAGTTCTTTAGCATTCTTGATCCACCAAGAATTTGTAACTATGTTTCTGAAGTCTATGATGCTGGATTTCTTGGGCCTATTTTCAAGGTATTATTCCTGATGTTTCTGTTTCATGTTAAAATCATATCAACTATTCTCTGCTTGTAGATATATGTACTTCTAACCTATTCAATAATATAAATAGGAGTTAAGGTGTACATGGAAATTCACTTACTCATTTACAAAAATGAATAATAGTTTATGCGCAGTTTCTGTATGAAAATTCATGGAATCTGACAATCTTCTAACATAATATTAATGGAACTAAGTGATAATCGATATCAGTTGGAATTCTATTTTTAATTTTACAGTATTTGCATGAACATTTTTCAGTTGGAAGTATATTTCTTTTTCATTCAGTAAAATATATATCAGGTTACCATGGAAGAACATCCTAATGAGGCTTTCACAAACATCTCAGCAGATAAGTGCTGGGAATCAGCTCTTGATAGACTAAATCATGAAATCAAGAGGCAAAGGAGTCAAGGTGAAATAGAACTTCCTCCCTTGGAACTTCTACAAAGCATTAACGATCACGAAATGTTTGGATTCCTTTCACCATCCATTATTCAAGTAATGCAAACTCGTGAATGTTTAAGCTATTCACACCATTTTTTTGCTAAAATTAATATCATTAGTGTATTCTTTTCTAAAATAGATTTATAGTGGTATAGTTTGGAATTCAGATATTATCTTTAGGCAGTTTTCTTGAACTAGTTTAATGTAGCTTATTATGTTCAGCCTTATGATGTTTTAATCAATTCTCAAAAACTTTTGTAGCCATTGAAGTTGAGGATCCCAATTATTGATGCGTCGGGTACTAGAATCACAAAGAAGTTGACTTTGAATCTTTAGGTAATGCCATTGATGACTGTATTTTTTTGCACAAGGTAATTTTTTAAATGCTTATGTAATTTTTTCAAAAATAGCATTACACAATAAGATATTATTTGTTATTTGGTTATATAAAATTGAGAATAAATTAAAAAATGACTTTCTAAGATAGTTTTCAGAAAGCTGTCTTAGAATATACACTTCTTAAGACATTTTTTTACAAAACAGTCTTAGAATCCTAATGTTTTTAACGTTTTTTAATCAAATAATAAAACTATCTAAGACGGTTCTTCTAAAAGAACCGATGTAGAAAGCAACATACGAAGACGATTTTGGATTAGAACCATTTTAAAATGTCAGCATTCTAAGATTGTTTTAATTAAATAATAAAGCTATCTAAGATGGTTCTCACAAGACCGATGTAAAAAGAAACATATAAAGACTTGATGTGTTGCAAACACATCTTATTTTTAGAATAGTTTTAGCTTATGTTTTGAGTAAATAATTAGGATTTAGTTTAGTTTTGGTTAGTTTATTAATATTATTTTATTTTATCTTATTTCAATATCAATTATGCAATTTCAGGACAAAAGAGGAGAATAAAGGCCAAAGAAAGAAGAAAACAAGATCTGGAGACTCACG
>PYAF01001232.1:46631-68657 GCA_007407185.1 Glycine tomentella | reverse complement strand
ATTCTTTGAATACTTAGTTTGACAGATTCGCTAAGGGTTTAGGTTTCTCGATCGAACTAAAGGGTGAAATCGCTAGTTAATGCTCTTAAGAGTCTAGGATTTACGAATTTAGGAAAGATTTATCACGTGTGTGACTTAAGATAATAAACCAATCAAGTGAAGGAGGTAGGAACAAAGGGGATTGTGCCTGACCACAATTCTTTCTTCCATTGGTAACTTCTTTTATCTTTTATTACTTATTTTAATTTCTGATTTTATTCACACACCAACCACAATTCAACAATTACTTATTTGTTTTTTTATTTTTCTGTTTTTAAATTCCAATCATTTAGAATTAATATTATTGTAAAAATCATTCCAATCCTTGTGGAGACGATAACTCTACTTACCTACTTTTATTACTTGTTAACGATCGGTGCACTTGCCGTATTCGCATAAATCGCACAACAAGACTGTTGAAAAATCACCATGGAAAGTTTTCACTTTCAACGATTGCGGCTTCAAAGATGGTTGTCAAACTGTCGTGGGATGATCAATAGAACTGACATGATAAGTCTTTTTTTTTTATAGTATTGTTTAGTCATTTCTTTCATTTTCCATTAAAAAAATTATTGTTTCCTTACCTTTTAAATTTTAAAACAGTGACGAATAAAAATCGTCACCATGTTTGTATTTTAAAAACAAATTACATAATTTATCATCCTAACAAATGTGTCCCAACTGAACAATACAAATATATTTCTTATATAGTTTGTTTTTAAAGACACATAGTGGTGGTTTTTAGCATTTTAAATTTTAAAAGTTAATGAGGTACTGATATTTTTTTTAATAGAAAATAAAAAATCAAAATGAAACTTTCGAAAATATAAAGAATAAAAAAGAAACTTTAAAAACTTAATATACCAAAACAAAAAGACACTAAAACATCCAAAAGTGACATTTAGACTATAATATTTTAACATAGGAGGATAGTGTACTCCCTCTAGTCCTTATTATAAGGCATAATTTAGAAGGAATTGATAGTTCTTTTTATAAGCCAGTTTAAAATTCCTATGAAACATTTAATCTTCTTTCCATTAGTTTTCCTTATTAAATATTGTAAGTATTTATGCTTTTTATTGATAGTAATGCATAATACTCTAGGATTTTAATATTTTTGCATCAACCACTACTACAAAGATGTGCTTCAACGACAGGCTTTTTACATCGGTCGTTTGAAAATCGTCGTCGTTTATGACGCGGTGGCATTTTTGTAATAAAATGCATATTCCAACATCGGTTAGCTGATAAACCGTCTCCATTTATATAAAACTACGACGGTTTCAATACAACCGTCTTAAAATTTCATAAATCAACTACTCTTCTTTTAAAAACCCGTCGTCGTCTTTTTCCCAAATTAGACACAGTTTAATTAAAAGGCCACCCAATTCAAAACCCTAAAATTACCCCCCTTCAGACACCATCGAACTTGCTCCGACACCTAACTCATACTATTGTCGACTTCAACGGAGGAAAAGCTAAGGTGCCTGTCGACACCGTTAATGGCGACAGTGACATGAAAGTCGGCGAACAACAGTAGGAGTGGTCGCGTATACTGACAGAAGGTATTGTGGGTCGCGAACGAGAGCTTCTACCTCTCTGTTTAGGTTTCTAGTTACAACTTTCATTTTCTCTTTTCTAAATTTCCAATTTCTCACTATTTGGCTATGGCGACATGAAACAGTCTCTCTCACTAACTTTTTCATCAGTTTTTTTTTCTCTTTGGACATAATTTGTGAAACCTTATGTATTATTTAAAATTTTATTCAAACATTGGTGTTATTTTAAGCAGCTAGCCTTGCTAGAGTGAAATGTGTAGCCGTTATTATGTTTTTGGACTTTTGCCTGTATTGGTAGAGGATGATACTTGTTTTTAAGTTTTTGTTTAGTTTCTTAAGAAGTGCTCACATGGTTTTTGTGCATATTCCTCTTTGAACACAAATTTCAGTATGTTCAGTTTGGGTTTCAGTTGTCTACCATGCTTTCAAGGTGTTTGACATTATTCCCTATCCATAAAATTTGCTCTGTTAACCCTTTGTTGTGTAGTTCCATTGTCCATTCCTTCTATTCAACTGTATAATATATGTCTAGGTGTGCCTGGTTCAATTAGTTAACCCTTTAAGTTGATGGAAGTCTAATATATGTGTGTTTTGGCTAGGTGTGCCTGGTTCATTTGCATCCTCGTTTGTCTGAGTTTGTTGAGGCTGCAGCCAAACGACTGGTATGTGTGTGTGCAATATAAATACTCACTGTATGAATGTTTATGAATCTGTCATTGTAGTGTCCATCACTGCATATCGTACATTTTCTTGTTGAATGACTTATTTAAATACTTCATTGTATTAGTTGGCTATCTTAAAACTCAATTGTTCCCAAAGCATTTTGATTTTAGTGTGATTTGTAGCAAATTTTATGATACTGTGTTCTGCAGGCTTTGGATTCTGAAAAATGGTCTGGCATGCATTTTTAGAAGAAATTATATTTTGTAATAGATCCATAGGAGTTGGAATAATTCCATTTGTATTTTTTAATATAATTTTCTAAGAATTTTTAAATATGAAATTGGGGGTGGATATAGATGCTAACAATTGTATTTAGGGGTGTATAGAGAAAACAAAAATGTTATCAAAAGGAACAATCTCATTCAGTCATTCGAGTCAGTCCAAAATGAATATTAATTTTTGCCTTTAACTAATACACAGAACATAATAGGAACATGTTGTATACTAGTATCAATTAATTTACTTTCAAGTTCAAGAAGTTTGTAATCAAAATAATGCATGCAAATATCCCCTGGATTGGTTCCTTATTATTTTTTATTTACTTCTTTGTTAAGATGTGTAAACGTAGAGTTTCAATACAAATTCAAATAATAATTAAATATTTAATGTTGTAAAAATATTCAAAATAATAGTTGAACAAAGTCCTTTTTGAATTTAAATTAAAGCCTTGTTTTCTGGTATTGATAACATTGATGTCTGATTGGGGGATTGCACTTGCACCGAGAGAATACTTAGAAAAAATCTAACATCATCGTCATCAAATCATCACTTCCTAGGGGGTTATTCACAAAAATATAAAGAAGCTTTTACCATGTACTGTCAAAATAAGAATTATCTCATTTCATTATAGAAGACAACACAGAACTCCACACAACCTCAGTCTTTTCTAAATCTTCCCAACCCCATGCTTCTCACTGATCATATCTCTCTGAAAGTGAATTGCAGTAGTCAGTTCATGCATCAGTTGAACTCAGTTCAATTTCAGTAGTTGTAGTACACACCCTTCTCCTCCGTCTTGTTTTTCATCAACAGTCAAGTACCCATTATTAATATTACTACTACTGTTGCTACAAATTAAGTTCTTAATGACCTCAAGATCATAATCCACTGTTGTTTGTTGAGTCAGAAAAATGTACTTGTTCGGCTTGTGTGTCCATTGGTTCACATATTCTTCACCTCCATCATGATTAATGTTCATGAATTTGTTCATGTTCTGATGATCTCCAAACATGAAATTCTGAAACATACTTTGTATTGAAAATCACATAATCATGGGGATGAATTGTTTGCTTCAAATAACAGTATGAACAGAATGTAGAATAGCCAATTCAAAATAATGCAGCAAGACCAACATACCTGAGCTTCTCCACTGGAACTGGAAGGAGACTGGGCAGATGCAGAATCAAAATTTCCACTTGTTTGAGGTGGACTTGATTGATGGGAATCTTGTTCTGCCCATGGGTAATCAAGAGAGCTAGTCACAAGATTTGTAGAGACGGGCAATCTTTCTAAATCTTCCATACTGATACAATCACAGAATTGTATCTTCAATTGCTCAGATCAAACAATGTAAATTCTGAATACAGGCACTTCTTTTATTGATATCCAGAACAAAATTACATTCCTCTCAAGAACTTGGAACAATCCCTCCCAAATTCTCCAAGAGACCATTGCCTCCCCCAACTGACTATTCAGTTTCTAATCTATTTTCTCCTCCCCTTACACAACCCATATTGTCCTATATATATAGCTAATCAAAGATAACTACCCCCTCCAACCCTTTATAGCTATCCTAACAGATTACTAACAGCTCTTTATTTAAAGTATTTAATCTTTATATCTCCCCTGGTATACCTTCCATTCAAGCTCTGTTTGAACCTCCTCCAGAGGTATGTTAGGGTTCATATCAATACCTCCCTCCCTAAAACCAAACTTGTCCTCAAGTTTGAAGTAGGGAAATTGACTCTGCACAGTTTCATAGTCCTAACCAACAGTATTGTGCTAGAGTAGGGGCTCAAATGAAACATTTGAGTTGCCTGTTGTGAAGGTAATAAAATAACCATTTCATTTCCTGCCTCATCTTTCTCTTCTGCAGTAACCGGCTTCCATTTTGACCCAATCATGGTCGAAATTTCCTTAAATTTTGCCTCTGAGTTCGCTCTGTTGCTCTCATTCAATTGGTCTTTCATCCACAAAATGTAAGATGGAGAAGGCCTTTCCTTCTCAGCGCACCCCTTCTTCTTCTTGTCCTTCTTTTCTTCATTATCTTGCAACACAGGCAAATTCATGGTAAGATTAAAATCCTTCAATCTCAGCAATTTTTTTTGCTCGATCTGAAACTTCTCTTGCACGCGGCCACAGCTTATTAGCTTTTCATCTTTCTGCTTGAGAGCCTTGTCCCTAACCTTCAAGTGCTGTTCAGTCTTCTCCTCCTTAAGGTGCATCTGCTGCAACATTTCTTGCATTTCAAGCAATTCTTTCTTGAAAGATTGCTGCTTCTTGGAATCATGTTTCTTCTTTGAGGGAACTTGTGCCTTATTGGCTGATGGTGAAATTGGTGTGGCTATGATGATGTTAGCATCGTTCGATGAAGGGGTTTTCTCCTTCAGGGCCCTGCTGCCCTTTCTCTTTGTGGTTACAGAATTGCTAACCTTGCAAGAATGCTGCTGCAACTCCTGCAACTTGGTTGTCTCTCTCACAAACACCTTATTCAATGATCCCTCAAGTTCTTGTTTGATTTCTTGAGTTTTCACCATTTGCTGCGATTCATTGCTTGTCCTTTCTTTGAAGACTGCTGCAGAATTCTCCATTTCTTCAATGGTTTCCCAGTCATTCTGCTCTTCTTTCTTCAAGATACGCCATCTTTGAAAGTTGTGGTCACCATAATGATCTTCGAATGTTTGGATCAGAGCTGTGGAAAAAGATTCCCACTCTAAATCTAGGCTCTTTTGGCTCCATATGTAGAACCAACGCATCGCAGCTCCTTCCATGCTCATGAATGCATATTGTAGCTTATGGAATGAATGAATTTCTTGAATCTCAAAGAATTTTTCAGCCTTAGAAATCCATCCAATTGGGTTGGTACTCGTGAATGTTGGATGCTCCATCTTCATAGCCCAAATTTGCCCTTCCTTCATCAAGAACACTGGCTTTTCCTTGAACCACGGCAGGTCGGACGAATTGATACAATCACAGAATTGTATCTTCAATTGCTCAGATCAAACAAGGTAAATTATGAATATAGGCACTTCTTTTATTGATATCCAGAACATAATTACATTCCTTTCAAGAACTTGGAACAATCCCTCCCAAATTCCCCAAGAGACCACTGCCTCCCCCAACTGACTATTCAGTTTCTAATCTATTTTCTCCTCCCCTTAAACAACCCATACTTTCCTATATATATAGCTAATCAAAGTTAACTACCCCCTCCAACCCTTTACAGCTATCCTAATAGATTACTAACAACTCTTTTTTAAAGTATTTAATCTTTATATCTCCCCTGGTATACCTTCCATTCAAGCTCTGTTTGAACCTTCTCCAGAGGTATGTTAGGGTCCGTATCACATACCTTTTGCTGAGTCAATATATATGTTATTCAAATCAAAATTATTCATCTTGATCTGTCCAGCAGTACTGTCTCTGGCTTCTGAGTAGGCCGGAGGACTGTTTGACATGCTTGGCTTTATAGAAGATGTAATTTGCTGATCAGCAGCCCTAGCAGTGCATTGATCACTTGTTGCTGCATTTCAGCCATTGATACAGTTTCATGTTGTCTTGTATCCGTTGGAGAGCCTTGAGAACCATTAGAGAATAAAGTTGACATCATCTCTGACTTCCTTGATGAACCATCTTCTCTCAACAAATTCTCAGGTTCTCGCAAAAGGTTAGCTATGTTCTTGCCCCCTTGCTCACCATTCTAACTAGCAAGACTCCTCAGAATATGAGTTAGTAGATCCTGATTTGTAGTCTGATCTGACCTGTCAGCTATAATTAATTAAAAAAAAAAGTCATTACCCATCCCCTAGAAACCCTCAATCGTAGCAGAAATACAAATCAAAGAAATAGATGAGAATAGTCATATTAAGCAAACAAATTAGATGTCATAAAACCAAAAGGTTCCAAATGTCAGTCTATCAATAAGCTGCAGTAAACAAGTGCTTCAAATAATTAGTCAAATGAGATGATAATCATAACATCACACATGATTGACACTTTTTATTAAGCAAAATATTTTTACCATCCCCCAAAAATTTATTGCATACCAATTGCAGAAAAATACTTATTCTCCAATGAAGGAGAACAAAAATTATTAGAGCCTTGAATCTTTCCTTTAAAGAGGCCAATATTGGTCTCTTCAGGCCACCTTAACAAAGATGGGCATAAGTCATGTCAGTTTTAGAAAACTTCAACAATACGATGGATTTATAAAGCTCGTTTAATTACTGATTCCATCAAAGTTCCTCATATATCTTACACTTAATTGGCATGCCCACGGGCACAGATTATTATATGTACTCACAACATGAAATGGTCACAAATTATTTGACAAAACAACTCAATACCACAAGGAATTTCGTAGGCTCACCTGACTGCAGCTTCCATCAGAGGAGCTGCAACTTGTTTCACTACCAAACACAACCATGGAACTGTCTGTGATGGGGTAATACTGCATGGGACTAACACTGACCAAGGGCTCTTGGTGTTGGTAAAAAGGGAGAGAGTTGGAGGTTGTTGTTGTGTTTGTGTAATAACTTGAAGGAGCAGAGATTGGTTCAAGGCATGTGAAAGATGAGTTTGGTGCTGGGATGTAATAATGATGAGAGTTGTTGTAGTAGTAGTCCCTATATTGTGAAGAGGATAGCGATGAGTGAGAAGGAAATGATGAAGGGTTTTGAGAGGAGAATTGTTGATAGGGTGCTATTCTTTGATGAAATGAAGGAAGCAACCCCATGAGTTTCCTCTTAAGGTTGTTGTTCCAATAGTTGTTGATATCATTGTCAATCTTGCCTGGAAACTGAGCAGCTATAATTGACCACCTACAATATCATGATGAAAAAATATGATTTATAAATCAGTGCCTTCATTTACCCAACAACATTTGTGAGTGCATGTTGTGGCTAGATCTAAAATTGGCATCCAAGTTGAAGACCAGCTTCCCAAATCTAGACAAGTTCTAGATGACTACAGAGTTTTCTCAAATTGTAAAATCCCTAGTTGTGTGTGTTTTCTTATTTCCTATTTTACTTTTCTTTTTCACCACTTTTAGATAAATGGACAGACCATACACATTTCACAAGAGCGTGTATTTTGTCATTGTAAGTAAAAACAAGGCAAAAAAGAATGTCCCATATATCTTAATATTCTGAATCTGGAAGAGAATAATTTTTTTAGATTTGTTAAGTACAGTTTCGTGGGTCTAGCTATGCATATATAGTGCACAAAAATGGGTAGCAATAACTAGTACCTGCTTCCAATATTAGCATAAAGGCTGCAAATGATTCTGTCTTCCTCATCGGAGAATTCCCCGTGCTTAATGTTAGGCCTTAGATAGTTCAGCCATCTCAATCTGCAACTTTTTCCACATCTCTTTACACCTATAATCATATATCAGAGTCAGAGCATAGAAAGAGAGAGAGAGACAAAAGAATACATGTATATATATGAAAGGAAGCCTAGGTTTAAAGTCTAAAATTTCTACCATTTTTCATAACCTGTTATCTTCTTACATTGAAGAACGAAGATATGTGAATATATTTCTTAACAGCTTTTTGAGGAAGAGCAATCCAATTGCCTCCATGCTTCTGTATGTAATCTTTCAGTTTTGAGTCTTCTTCTGGTGACCATGGTCCTCTCTTCACATTTGCCTTGTAACAACAAGGAGCTCTTCCCATTTTCTCTCTTTCTCTATCTAACAACAACTCTAGAAAACTTGTTAACCACTCACGATCCGATTGAAACTTCTTAACCCTCTCACTTTTCTAATGAAACTTTGGTGGGGACTGCTTGTGCCCTATAACAAGAGACCTAGCTTTTCAACAGTTGAAATATTGTTATTTTATTATCTATTAGAGAGAAACAAAACTCAGATGAAAAAACATGGATAGGACATTTTGATATGTACGAATTAATTTAATTTATTACAATTATTCTAATGTGGACTCATTCTGATTTCCGAGGGAGAACTTTCTAATCTTCAATTCATGCCAAGGCATATAACAGTACACCACTCATCACAGATTTAATTTCTTCATTTTTCTGTCATAATAATTAATCACAATTCACAAGACAAAAGTATCCAAAGTTTGTCATATAGAAAGAAACATAACAGTCATTGTTAAGTTTCTTCATGGTTGGCCATTCATAGAATTTGTTGAGGCAAACAAGACCTATCCCCAGTCATTGTTAGCTTTGATGTTGAGAAATTATTTGTACCATGAGACTCATCAGTTTATTAACCTTAAATGAAGTGGACTTACCAAACATGATTTGAATGAATCCTTGTCAACATTTAGAATAGAAATAGCTTCCACATTTTTCTTCATTTTCCTTTTATTTCATTGGTAAATGGTGGAACTAAGTGCCTTCTTGAAACTTGGTTTTTCTGTTTCTACATGTGTGACAATCGTTCATTAGACACAGCTTGTTCATAACTATGCATGATTATATCGAGTTTGTATATTCAACTTAGTTGTCTGAACATTTCTTTGTAGATGATGACATGAAGGAGATTTAGTTGTCAGTGGTTGGAAAGAGCTTCAAGACTGCAATATTTCTGCAAAGTTCTCTGGCAGGTAATTTGATAAATCAATTTTCTCTTAATTAAGTTTAAGCATCTTTATATGGCATTAAATTGTTTGTTCGGTTTATACTTGATTTGGTTAGTTTACTAGTTTATGTGGACCCCTCTTAAAGATTGAAAGCTGCAGGGTCAAATGATCTTCATAAGTAAAACTATACATATTTCGAAGATTACTCCTATAAGCTAGAAAATTAGTTGTGTTTCACCCTTAAAACTTATCAACAGATGACAATGGCATTAATTGGAAGCATTTTTAAAATTTTTCCCTAACTTGGCTAACCTCTCCAATATGTAAAAACTAATAAAAACATATTTGCAACTAATACAAATATGCAATAATAGTCAAAATTAATAGTGAAAATTAAATGAAAATGTTGTTTGCTCTCATAGGTCTGCCAAGAAACAATAAATATTTACCACATATAGTAGTTGTGTACATTGTGACATGTTGTCCAATGTCCATGATGAAGATAGCCAAAAACAGTGTCACTGAGCATAGGTTTGGGTCCATGTAAGCTATTTTTGATTTATTTGACATTCTTACATGACACAAAGTTTTAACCAACACTACAATACAACCAATCAGGCCAAACACTCTCATCACACCTGCTACTGGGTCCCCATAATCTTGTATTTATATTTACATAACATTTCCCATTAATATATTCGTAGTCTGGGATGACCTTGCTGAATTGGTATAGATACCTATATGATGGGGCATACGCCACTTCAGCAATAAGACATTGTAGCCTAATTACTTAAACAACATGAGAGCAGAAAAGTTGAAACTAAAATAAAACTTAGGAATAAAGATAATTTTTTTTTGGTCAACAGGAATAAAGATAAATAAGATTGAAATCATTTATACATTACAAAAATTTACTTTATTCTAGAGTTATTAACTGTACTTGTTTAACGGTTATCACTAATTTATAATGTTTGTCCAAAATAAATATGTTTAATAAAACAATTTATATTCCAATACTTCGCAACAGTATTTTTAAAATATTACTTAAATAACCATACTTTCCTTTTTGAGTTGACGATGACTTGGGCCTTCACTTCTTCACTTGGTGCCAAACACCCAATTATTCTCAAAACAGTCCTTCATTATGTAGCGGACTTCACAAGAACATTAAACCAATTCTGATTTCTCCAATTGTGACAACAATTGTATTGAATCAATAGGGACTGTTGTGTTTTCTCACCTATGTGTGAATGACGAGATGCACAGGCATGTACATACTTAACAACACAAAGCAAATTTGAATAATGAAGGGATCAAAAGAAATTAGAGCTCTAAGCCATCTCAAATCAGAATAAGAAACCTCTTGTTTGCATGTGGTTGTAGCCCGAAGAACATAAACCACAAGACTCAACAGTTCATTATTGATGGTAAAAAAATTACAACACTTTCCAAATTTAATGCCATTTAGATATTTATAATAACCACAGTGCACACATCAGTCAAAAGGGTTTTTGCACACATAAGGTGAGAACATCACCCTCCTATTATAGCTTTCTTTGTGGACCCACTGAACAATTACTTCGAAGACACCACTACTCTCACCCTACTACAAATAACCTAAATATTTCCTACATCTTTTCTTGTGGTTGTTTCATTTGCATGTAAATTCAGCACCATGTCATAGTTTGTACGTTATTGCTGTCACTAAATGATCCATGTGTATGTTTACCATTGTATTAAATCATTGTACGTTTTTGGTTGTAGCTCATAGTTTTGAACGCCATTACCACTTACAAAGGTTGTTTTAACTTCAAAAGTAACTGCATTCACAAAGTTGTTGTGTACGTGGGCAGCATCGCAATCTTCAATAATAAGGGTTAGATTACTAGTCACAGGTAGGTCTCCTGTTTCGCAGCCTTTTGTGTTTTTTACTTGTCTGGTCATATATCAACATTGCTTTGTCATACATTTGCATGCATTGTGAATCAACCTTAGTTTCCCGTTCAACTTTCAATCCAGTGATTAATGTGGATAGTTTGGATTAATCATTGAATTGAAACTTGAATTGTCCGTTTGGACAGTTTAGGAAGTTGCATTTTATACATGAATCCTCATTGTGAAAGTTAACTATGGTTTCTTTAATTTAATGACATTTTGGTTTATTCTATTTTGCGTTGATCTTCGAGTGCATACTTGATCGGGGTGAGTAAAACTTACCACTTTCATTTCGTGTACTTGGAGACCAATGCGAAATGCTGCCGAAATTTCATTAAATTGAACTAACCATAGTTAACTTTAACATTGAGGATTCATGTATAAAATAAAACTTCCTAAATGAGATAGGGCCACACCTTTTCAAAATGGAGTTGACATTTTGATGCATATGGTCAAGGTCATGGATCGCAGTTGGATGAGAGCGTCCCGCATTAGTGATGAGTACGAAAATGGGGTCGAACAATTCCTAAATTTTACCACACTTAATGCACCTTCGCTGCATGGAAAATATTTTTGTCCTTGTCTCAAATGTGGGAATGGAAGACGCCAGTCAATTGACGACATAAGATCACACCTCATATATGAGGGCATAATTCCAACATACACCAAATGGATATGGCATGGTGAATTGCTAGAAATGCCATCTATGCCAACCGATGCGCCTGTTGATGTACACACAAATGATCGTATAGAAGACATGCTACGTGACCTGGGAGAATCCAGTTTTTAGCAAGCCCACGCACCTATGTATGAGAAAGTACAAACTGATTCGAAAATCCCATTGTATTCGGCGTGCACAACGTACACACGTTTGTTAGCGGTGTTAGCATTGGTGAATTTGGAGGCAAGATTTGGGTGGAGTGACAAAAGCTTCACTGAATTGCTTGTTTTGTTGAAGAAATTGCTTCCTGAAGACAACACTTTGCCAAAAAATCATTACGAAGCGAAGAAAATATTATGTCCCATGGGCATGCAGTACCAGAAAATACATGCATGCCGTAATGATTGTGTTTTGTTCAGGAATAAGTTTGCTGAAATGCATAAGTGCCCCACATGTGGTGAATCACGATACAAAGCCAATGATGACGACTGTAGTGATGAGTCATTCACAAACAACGGTCGTCCAACTAAGGTGTGTTGGTATCTTCCAATTATTCCAAGGTTTAAGCGTTTGTTTGCTAACCCACATGACGCAAGAAACCTGATTTGGCATGCAAATGGGAGGAAAATTGATGGATTTCTTAGACATTTGGCTGATTCTCCTCAATGGGAAAAAATTAATCGTTTGTTTCCAACATTCGGTGACGACCCAAGGAACCTATGGCTAGCTCTTGCATCCGACGGAATGAATCCTTTTGGTAACCTTTCCACTAACCACAGTTCATGGCCTGTGCTATTGATGATTTATAACCTCCCTCCTTGGTTATGCATAAAGCGAAAGTACATAATGTTGTCTATGATTATATCCGGTCCAAGACAGCTAGGCAATGATATTGATGTTTACCTTGCGCCACTCATTGAAGACTTGACAAAAATGTGGGTTGATGGGGTTGAGGTGTATGACGCCCATCTGCAAGAGATGTTTACTTTGCGTGCTATGATATTTTGTACCATTAATGACTTTCCAACATATGGGAATTTGAGTGGATACACTGTCAAAGGGCATTATGCATGTCCTGCATGTGAAAAAAACACATCATTTGTCCAATTGAAACATGGGAAGAAGACAGTATACACAAGGCATCGAAGATTTCTCTCACTATATCACCCATATCACCGATTGAAAAAAGCCTTTTATGGAATTCAGGAGAAACACCCTACGCCTATTCCATTGACTGGGCGTCAAGTTTATGATCGTGTTCAGGACATTGTGACTACATTTGGCAAGACACAAAAGAAGGATGCTAATGACAAAAGCATATGGAAGAAAAAATCAATATTTTTTTATCTTCCTTATTGGTCAGATCTCGATGTCAGACATTGTAAAGATGTTATGCATGTTGAGAAAAATGTTTGTGACAGTTTAATTGGCACCCTGCTGAACATTAAAGGCAAGACAAAGGATAATTTAAAATCTCGTCCAGATCTTGTTGAAATGGGTATTCGTGAGCAGTTGCATCCTATTAGTAAAGGACGACAAATGTATTTGCCCCCTGCATGTCACACCTTGTCAAGAAAAGAAAAAAAAGCTTTTTGTGAATGTCTAAGAAGCATTAAAGTCCCACAAGGATACTTTTCAAATATCAAGAGCCTTGTATCGATGAACGATCTCAAATTGGTTGGTCTGAAGTCTCATGATTGTCATGTCCTAATGCAACAGTTACTACCTGTAGCAATTTTAGGAATATTGCCTGATAAAGTTAGGGTTGCCATTACAAGGTTGTGCTTTTTCTTTAATGTTGTTTGCCGGAAAGCAATTGACCCCAGTTAGTTAAATGATTTGGAGAATGAGGCAACTATTGTTCTTTGTCAATTGGAAATGTTCTTCCCTCCTTCGTTTTTTGACATTATGGTCCACTTGATTGTCCATCTTGTCAGGGAGATCAGGTTATGTGGGCCAGTGTATTTGCGTTGGATGTATCCCATTGAAAGGTACATGAAGGTCTTAAAATCTTACACTAAAAATCAATACAGACCTAAAGCTTCCATTGTTGAAAGGTATGTTGCCGAAGAATGTATTGAATTTTGTTCTGAATATTTGGATACAGTTAAACCAATTGGGATTCCTGATAGTGGTCATGAACGGTCCAGGCGAGGTAAGGGTACACGAGGATTCAATGTTGTGACTATGACTAGACCTCAAGTATCACAAGCACATATGTATGTATTGAATAACACAGCTGAGGTGATGCCATACATTGAGACTCACAAACAATATGTGTCTGAATGTCATCCTAAATGGAATATCATGAAAGTGTTGCAAGAACACAATAGAACATTTGTAACTTGGTTCAAATCAGAAATCTTGAATGATGATAGAGCTTCTTCAACATTAAAGTTGTTAGCTATTGGCCCAAATTTGAATGTACCAACTTGGAAGGGCTATGATATCAATAACTTTTCGTTCTACACAAAGTCACAAGATGATAAAAGTACCGTGCAAAACAGTGGGGTTACTATGGATGCTGATTCAGAACACTTTTGTCACGCCTCTGATAAGAACCCTATTCGAGCGTCCATGCCTTACTTTGGAGTTATAGAGGAAATCTGGGAGCTTGATTATGTTGCATTTAGAGTTCCTGTGTTCAAGTGTAACTGGGTTAATGGAAACACTGGTGTATTTCAAGATCATATGGGATTCACCCTAGTAGCACTTGATAAGCTGGGTTACAAGGACGAGCCATTCATCATGGCAGAACAAGCAAAACAGGTGTTTTACATCCAAGACCCGTGTGACGCAAGGTTTTCAGTTGTTCTACAAGGAAGAACATCTACGACAAGTCATCATGCAGTTGATGATGCAACTCTTGATATTTGTGAAATGCCTGCATTCTGCTCCTGTATGCCGATTTTTGTTGAAGACACTAATGTTGATGACAATCATGCAATTAGAATTGATCATGATGAAGGTTTATGGGAGAACACTGAAAAGTAACTACTTGCCACCAATGTAATGGTTTTTTTTTGTTTGGTTATGCAATTCATTTTATTGAGTTTGCTTTACTGAATACATTTCTTTAAACCTAATCATTTGACTAATGTTGTTGACTTATTTGTTTTATGTTTGCAGATACATGGCAACACCCCCTTTGTCCCCTCCACATTCACAACCAGAGCAATCAGAATCGACCTCTACAAGAAAAGGTAGACAATCCACCAGGCTTCGAAGCTTAACCTTTAGAACCGTCGATCAACCAAAGCCCACAGTTGATGTAAGTCCCGCTACTGGAAGGGCAACAGGCAGCAACAAGGAAAAATTTCACAGTTATCTGGGGGTAGTGGCAAGAGAAAAAATCCCCATGGTGCATGATACTTGGAAAGACGTGCCTGAATCATTGAAGGAAATAATTTGGGATGACATTTTGGTAAAATTTAAATAAATAATACTACTGATGAAATAATACTTCATGTGTGGTTTTTGTGGTCATATTTTAACTTATAATTTTAATATTGTAATTCAGGCAAAATTTGATATACCAGAAGTTGCACAAGCCAAAAAAAAGATAATGTCTTCGGTTAGCACAAGGTGGAGACAATTCAAGTCTTCCCTAACCACTAAATTCGTATATGTTGACGCAGATGGACAACAAAAAAGGGATGCTTCTGCTATATATGGCCTAGATCCACATACATGGGATGAACTTGTTGCTAGTCGTCAAACACCAAATTGGCAAGTTAGAATTGTCCGTGGCTTATTTTGCTAATAACACTTCAATCAATTACATTATATTGTACTGTGTTAAATGTATTTTTCAATATTTACATAGGGAATAAGGAAAAGAGCTCAGGAAATTCAAAAAAGGAATGAATGCCCTTACATACTGTCTCGTGGGGGCTACGATTTGCTTGAAAAGAAGCTGATGGAGGAAAAAATAAAGAAAAGACGATAGGACGCAATGGATACTGAGCATTCCTCAAATGTTGATGACCCACCTTCTCCAATTCCAAGACATGTGAAGTGGAAATTGGCCCGCACAAAGAAATATGGCCGCATGACATCTGACACCGCTGAAGAAATATCAAATAGAATTGTGAGAGTACTATAAACTTATGTGTATATTGTTATGTTTCGTAATCCAATAATTAAGTGCCTTTTTGCTCTCATATGTGTTGCAGGACGAGTTGGAGGAACAAATGACACAGGGGAGCTTTGGCCCTAAAGGACAACAAGACATCCTTAATGCTGTCATTGGCAAACAAGAGCATCCTGGTAGGGTACGTGGTGCAGGTTCGGGTGTAACTATAAGGAAATACTTTGGACACGGCTCACGTTCGTCCAATACTTCTTCTGCGTCGATCAACCAAGAACAGCTAGCTGATATCATCAAAAACCTGAAGGCAGAATGGAGGAGGAAGGTGGAGGAGGAAAAGAAGTTAATTATCGAGCAAGTGAAGGAAGAATTAAAAATGGAGTTAACGCAGATGGGAACACAACAACCAGAGCTTCTGGACGCACCGCTACAACAATTAGTTGCACGTGTTAGCACGAAGGGTAGCTGTGCTGAAGCAGCAGCAAATCCATCGGGAGATGATTCTGGTAATGTTGTGGTGCAATTAAAGGGATTGTACGTGCACAATCGTGGGCAACCTAAGCTTGTTGCATTGGCAAAAGTTATGGATAGGACCGCGACAATTCACAATGTGGAATACACAGATGATGTCTTAAATGTTTGTGTACAAAAAGTTGTTGACGGTGACGCGGAAGTGCCATATCCGACATCTGAGATCCACTTTGTTAGAGACACTCTTCAGACATTCGTTGCATGGCCAACATATTTGGTGAAGCCATTATCGTATGAGGTATCAAAGTGTATTACCTTCCTTACAATATTTTCCTTTGTTCCAACATACTTTGTTTACACTACATTTTTTTAAAAACAAACACATAGGATGCACCCATCGATGACCCACAAAGAAGAGAAGCAAATGTTACAGCACAGAATTTAGAGCCATGTGTTGATCCGTTGGATGAGTTGATGAAGATTGTCTATGAACTTTACCACAAACCTGTTCAATTGTCATGGGAAGGGCTAAAGTTTGGCATTGCAACTGTAGATAAATGGTCCAGTAGATCATTAACCTTTATGTCAATCCATATTCAAAGCCATAAGAACAACCCTATCCCAAACCTAATTTAGTGGCAAGTAAGTAGTTCTACAAAGAAAATATATAATCTTTTATTTCTTCCTGTTAATAATTTACTTATTATTATTATTATTATTATTATTGTTATTTAAATTCTGCAACAGGGTTCGTCCACACAGAATCTGAGCCAATCTGCATCTGATTATATCGGCGAGAGAGTGGGCATTTTGAGTAGCTTAAGATATTCACTCACCACATTTTTGGCTCAGGTATCTTGTGTTCAAGTTGGCTTTTTCCTTGTGTTTCAATCACGACTAGTCTTTCATAATTAGAATGAACATAATTCGCTTGTCTTACAATATCAAGCTTACACAGTAGTTAATAATCCTTTGAATTGTATGATTCCGTCACGTTGATGTCATTAATCTTCATATTTGTATATGAGAAAATTTGGAATGACCAAATGATTATGAAGGTGGTGTTGTATCTTGCATGTTTTCTTAGCAATTATTGCTTTTCACCCAATTGACCTAACTTTTCTCTTGGGTACTTTACCATTATTTTTGTTGTTGTGGCACCATTATTGATGTCTTTAGGGGAATTCCTTGTATGGGCCTTCAGAGGGATTATGAGCATAGGTTTGACTGGATGGTTCAGTCAGCATAGGTTTGACAAGAAGGTTTCTGAATGTTGTTGCAGAGCATTTGCATTCACATTGAATATGGCTGAGGCTACACAATCTAATGCTGAATTGTTGGAGTGGCCTAAGAAAGATAAGCGCCGCTTCCTGCATGTTGTGTATCGTGTTGGTGATCTTGATCGTGTTGATTTGAGGGGGAGCTACTTGAAGATTGATGCAACTTGAAGACTTGGAAGTGTTTTGACTTTCAACATGCTTGAAGGCTTGAAGATGAAGATTGTGATTAAATGTAAAAGGAAAGAAAGCTTTCTGTTGATCCAAGTCCTTGCATGCATACCATTCATATTCATCTTAGCATTATATCTCAATGGCTTTAAGTAATTGTTTTTGGAACTTAAAAGAAGCTAAGTGTTTTGGAAAAATAGCCTTAAGCTGGTTTAATCGATTAATACACACAAAGAATCGATTATATTGTTCTTCAAGCTTTCTGGAAAATTATCAAGAACAATTTAATCGATTACATCATCGGTAAATCGATTATTTCAACTTAGCATACTGATAATCTGCCTTAGTGACTGGTTTAATCGATTAGCACCAATCCGTAATCGATTACACTTCATACTTAGAAAAAGTAATCACACTGCCTTAATCGATTACCATTCATTGTAATCGATTACTTAGTTTATTTCATGTTTTGCACTTAGTCTGTCTTAATCGATTACTATTTGTTGTAATCGATTACATTACTCAAACATGATTTTTACTTAGTCTGCTTTAATCGATTACTGATTATTGTAATCGATTACTCAGTGCAAACTGATTTTAGAGGATTTCTGGAGTAATCGATTACACGTCGGGATAATCGATTAAATGACCCGTTGCTGTAACCCAGATCTTGCTATGAACGGTTTAATCGATTACAGGAGCGTGTGTAATCGATTACATATGCTAAACAATCGATTACTGGAGCGCTTTTAATCGATTATTTCAGTTACAAAATTTAGTATATATAGAACCCATGCCTTTACTGATTAAGAGAACGAAGTAGAAATTGAATTTTCGAACATTGAGCATTCTAAAAGTTTTCTAAGCATTCACAAAGGCTTTCTTCTGGGTTCTTAAGCTCTTGCTTCCATCATAACCATTATGGGTCTTTAGGATTTAGTGAAGCAAGACAATTCTTTACAAAGTTTAAGGAAAACCTGTTCTGCATATTGTTTCTGCATTCAACCTGGTATTTTCATTCTTATGCATATCATTCTTGGATCATCAGGTGAATTCTTTCCTTACTCTTTGTGGTTGTAAACTTTCTGATTGAATCTTTGTATTTAAAGTTCTATTGTAAATGGGTTTTCTTGCAAGATTAGAGATAGTGTTTCTCTAAGGACAGCTGAGTAGTGTTCTCAGTGTGGGTGTGGCTTCTAAAGGTCTAATAGGTTTTTAGACTTCTGAACTTTATCTAAGGTTGATAAAGAGAAGCTTGTATTTGCTTGTAAGAATATTATTTGCAATAGTGGAACTCTACTCTAGTGTTGAGTAGAAGAAATCTGGATGTAGCCTCATAGTGGTTGAGGTGAACCAGTATAAACCTTGTGGGTTCATTCATATTCTACATGTTTGATTATTTTCTTTGTGAATTCTGTTTTACATCTTATTTCTTGAAGCATTACAAGTCTTAGGTTGATCTTGGATAAAGATTCTTGATTGTATTTGTGATAAAGATCCAAAAGGGCAAAAACTCTGATTTTGATTACTCAAAAAGATTTTAAATTACCAAGACTAACCAATTCACCCCCTCTCTTGGTTAAGTGTGAAGTGTTCCCATATTTTACAATTGGCATCAAGAGCTAGGTCTTCTGATGAATTTTTCAGAACCGTTCGATGCACAAGAGCCAAGGAAATGTGGGAGATGCTTGAAATCACCCATGAAGGGACTGAGGAAGTAAGGAGATCAAGGAAGCACTCCTTGATACATGAATATGAAATGTTTAAGATGAATTAGAATGAGAGTATTTCCCAACTTTGAAATGTTCAAGATCATTTTTTTTCAAAATGAATACTTCACAAATAACCTTCAAGGAAGGTGCATCTTTGAACATACCTCCTTTGTTTGAGGGGGAGCATTTTAGCTTTTGGAAAAATAGAATGAAGATCTTTATCCAATCCAATGATCCAGGAGCATGGAATGCTATTGAAAAAGGTCCTAGAGTGCCTATTAAAGTAGTAGATAAAAACATGATTCCCAAAGATTGGGATGAAATGAATGATGATGAAAAGAGAATTGTTCAATATGATTTTAAAGCAAAGAACATGATAACCTCTGCTCTGTCTTCTGATGAATTTTTCAGAACCATTCGATGCACAAGAGCCAAGGAAATGTGGGAGATGCTTGAAATCACCCATGAAGGGACTGAGGAAGTAAGGAGATCAAGGAAGCACTCCTTGATACATGAATATGAAATGTTTAAGATGAATCAGAATGAGAGTATTTCCCAACTTCAAACAAGGTTCACACATATAGTGAATCACCTCTTGGGACTTGGCAAAACATTTGATGCTGAAGAACTTAACATCAAGATTCTGAAATGCCTTACTAGAGCTTGGCAACCCAAAGTAACAGCCATCAAGGAATCTAAGGATCTCTCTAAAATGACAATGGCTGCACTCTTTGGTAAGTTACTTGAATATGAGTTTGAATTGTCTCGACTAACTTTTGGTGAAGATGCAAAAAGGAAAAACAAGGGAATAGCACTGAAATCTGCAGCACCCAAAGTGGAGAAAGATGAAAACTCTAGTGATGAAGATGAAGATGAAAGCATGAACTTGATTGTAAAGAAGTTCAGCAAATTTTTGAAGAAGAACAAGGACAGAAAATTTGCAAGAAACAACAAGAACAATTCTACAAATAACAGCACAAGCAACTTCAAGAAGGTGGACAACAACTACACATGTTTTGAATGTGGCAAACCTGGTCACATTAAATCAGAATGCTCCATATACTTGAAGAAACAACAACAAGACAACAAAGGCAAGAAGGATGCTAAGCCTAGAAGAGCATACATTCCATGGGAAGACAATGAATCTTCAACCTCTGAATCCTCTACTGAAATGGAAGAAGCCAACATGTGCCTCACCTCAATCATCAATGATGAAAATGATGATCTTTTGGATGAAGATGAGGAGGTAACTTCTGAACTTGATCAAGCCATTTTAGCTTTTCAAGAAATGCATAAAGAGGCCAAAAAGCTGGCTAAGTCTAATAGTAAGCTTAAAAAGAGTATGGTAGGATCATCCTGCTAAAATAATGGAGTTACAAACTGAAGTTTGTAACTTGAAGAAAGAAAATGAAAATTTGACTTCAAGTTACAAATCAAGTGGATGTATGTGTACCTCTTCCTCAACATCTAGTGACAAATATGAGATGCTGCAAAAAGTGTTTGATGAATATTGAAACAATCAAGAAGAAAAGTATTTGCAGCTGGTTGCAAAGAACCAAGAACTGATTGACATCTTGGAAAAACTCAACAAGGGAAAATGTGATTTAAATAATATGTTGAGTGCCCAAAAACAGTTTGGAGATACTTCTGGTTTGGGGTACAAAAAGAGCTTTAAAAATATCCAAAAGATTGCATTTGTACCTCCAAAACAGAAGCAAAAGAAAAGGCCAAAAGTCAATCAAAGAAGGTTTTCAAGAAAAACATATAATGCTTTAACTTGTCACTATTGTATGGAAAGAGGTCACACAGCCTACCATTGTTTTGCAAGAAGGTTTTATGTCCCAAATGATGAATACATTTGGGTAGAAAAGAAAAAGAAAACTGCTAACCCACTTGGACCCAAAATCAAATGGGTACCTCTTCCTTTGAAGTAATCTGTTTCTTTTGTAGGTGTGTCTAGGAGCAAGCTCCTCTCTATGGTATCTTGATAGTGGATGCTCAAGACACATGACCGGTGACATGTCCTTGCTTAAGAATCTCAGTTTTAAAGATGGGGGCTTTGTTACATATGGAGATAACAACAAAGGAAAGATCATGGGTGAAGGAAGCATTGGTGATAGCTTGAATATTAAAATCAGCAATGTACTCTATGTGGAAGGCTTGAAGCACAACTTACTTAGCATTAGTCAATTATGTGACGAAGGCTACAAGATTTCCTTTAATCAAGATTGCTGTTTAATTTGTGATGGTAAGAGTGAAGAGGTAATTCATATAGGCAAAAGGAAAGGTAATGTTTACTTACTCTCTATTGACCATGCATTATTTCACAAAACCACATGCTTATTGAGTAAAATAAATGAAACATGGCTGTGGCATAGGAGAGCTAGTCATATTAATATGCATCATATGAATAAGCTCATCAAGAGGGACTTAGTCATTGACTTGCCAAAACTCAAATTTGAGAAGGACAAATTGTGTGATGCATGTCAAAAGGGGAAACAAACAAAAATATTTTTTCAAAGCAAAAACATTATTTCCACCTCTAGACCACTTGAGCTTTTACACATGGATTTATTTAGTCCTTCAAGAACTATGAGTTTAGGAGGCAATTACTATGG
>PYAF01001232.1:24734-46531 GCA_007407185.1 Glycine tomentella | reverse complement strand
TTCAAAATGAAAAAGGATGTAAAATTGTCTCAATTAGAAGTGATCATGGTGGAGAATTCCAAAATGAAGATTTTGAAAAATTCTGTGAGGAAAATGGGATTAACCACAATTTTTCAGCTCCAAGAACACCTCAACAAAATGGTGTTGTGGAGAGGAAAAACAGATCACTTGAAGAAGGTGCTAGGACACTTCTAAATGATACAAATTTACCCAAATATTTTTGGGCTTATGCTGTAAACACTGTTTGTTATACATTAAATAGACTTCTCAAAAGACCTATTTTGAAGAAAACCCCTTATGAGTTGTATAAAGGAAGAAAGTCCAATGTTTCTCACTTAAGAACCTTTGGCTGTAAATGCTTTGTTCTAAATAATGGAAAGGAATCACTTGGAAAGTTTGATGCAAAGGCTGATGAAGCCATCTTTCTTGGATATTCATTACAAAGCAAGGCATATAGAGTTTTCAATAAAAGAACTATGTGCATATAGGAATCTGTCCATGTAATTTGTGATGAATCTAACCCCTCAAAAGAGGAAAAAGCTTGTGATGATGATAAAGGTCAAATAGAGCAGAATATTCAGCTTGAGAAAATGTCTATCAATGAGAAGAATGAACCAAGTGCTGAAGAAGGTTCATCAACACCAAAACAAATGCCTAAAGAATGGAGAACCACAAGAGATCTTTCACTAGATAACATCATTGGTGAAGTATCAAAGGGAGTTTCTACTAGATCTTCACTTAGAAATTTATGTTGTGACATGGCTTTTGTTTCTCAAATTGAACCAAAAGATATTAATCATGCTTTGCAAGATGAACATTGGATGCATGTCATGCATGAAGAGTTAAATCAATTTAAAAGAAATGGCGTTTGGGAACTTGTTCTTAGACCTCCATCCATCAAGCCTATTGGTACAAAATGGGTTTTTAGAAACAAGCTGGATGAAAGTGGAATATAGTCAGAAATTGATATGTGCTTAGCACATGAGGTTTCCAAGCGCAATTAGATCGTTAAATGAATCATTTATCTGATAAATAGCTTCCAATTGGTGTGAATACAACTTATGTGCTTCAATGAGGTATTTTGGTCAAGATTGGATGATTAGCAGGTGAATTAGCAAGGAATTATGCAGAGAAGAAGGTCTGGCGCCATCAAGCCTATGTACAATCGGGGGTACATAGGCTAGTTCTGCATGATGGCGCCATCAGCGCCAGTTCCGCGCCTGGAGCGCCACCGTCTCTGGAGTATGGCGCCTGGAGCGCCACGTCCGCGCCTGGGGCGCTAGAATTTCTGCAGTTCAGCGCCTGGAGCACCATTATGCTGCCAAGAGCGCCACAGTTTCGCCAGCCAGCGCCTGGAGTGCCATTATCTCTGGAAGTTGACGCCTGGAGCGCCGTGCCTGCGCCAGGAGCACCACAGGTCGCAGAATCTGCATAATGAGGGCAAAACAGAGATTTCACTGGCTACTCTATAAATAATGAAGCCTCAGCACTGAAGAGGAGCTTTTGGACGAAAAGCACTACCAAAGGAGGAGAAAGAAGGCTTGGGAGCTGAGCTAGGGTTTAGGTGTGAGGGGAAGAGGGTTCTTCCCTCTTCCCTTCCTCTTCTTCCTTTGTACATATCATCAAGCATGCTTCTTTTTGTTGTACCAAGGCTATCCATGTCTAGGTTTGGCTAGTTTCCTTTTGTAGTTAGGGCAAATACTCTATGTAACTTTCATTTGGAATGGATTGAATGTTATTATTCCTTTATGCTATGTTATTTCATTACACTTTGCTTGAATGTCTTCATCTCTTCTCTAGACTTGATCAACCTAGTTGAGAGCTTAGAGCTAGGGTTCACAATAGGATATTGGGGCTCTAGTCTCGGAACCAAGTGTGGTGACTTGTTTTACATCACCTAGGGATAGGGATGTAGGCTTGTAATCCTTTCTAGTGCATCACTTAATGCTTAACCTAATAAATGCTACTAAGGAATTAGGGTATTGAAAAGAGTTAAAGGGTTAATGTCACTAAGGGATTAGGGCTTAACTATTAATGAATGAGGATGCATGATTGAGTAATTAGTGTAGATGAATGTTGCAAACAATCTATGTAAGAATGTTAGGAGCATGGAGTGTGGGTTCCCTAGCTACATTAGCTTACGTTTGGTGCAACCATTATCTATTTTATTTACAATGCTTTATGTTTATATTTATTTTTTAATTTACTTCACACAACAACACATTTCTCTCATACCTTTTGTCATCCAACCTTGAGATACGATTTATGATTTAATTGGCCAAACAATCCTCGTGGGACGATAACTCTACTTTATCACGTTATTACTTGAGCGACCGGTCCATCAAGCCTATTGGTACAAAATGGGTTTTTAGAAACAAGCTGGATGAAAGTGGAATTATAGTCAGAAATAAAGCTAGATTGGTTGCAAAAGGTTACAACCAAGAGGAAGGCATTGACTATGAGGAAACATATGCTTCAGTTGCAAGGTTGGAAGCTATTAGGCTACTACTTGCTTATGCATGCATAATGGGTTTTAAACTTTTTCAAATGGATGTCAAAAGTGCATTTTTTAATGGTTATATTGAGGAGGATATTTATGTTGAACAACCTCCAGGATTTTCTGATTTTCAGCATCCTAATCATGTTTTCAAATTTAAGAAATCCCTTTATGGTCTGAAACAAGCACCTAGATCATGGTATGAAAGATTGAGTATGTTTCTACTTGATCAATCTTTTGTAAGGGGCAATGTTGATAAAACCTTATTTATCAAAAGGCAAAAGAATGATATCTTAATGTTTCAAATTTATGTTGATGATATAATCTTTGGTTCAACTAATCAAAAGCTTTGTAAAGAATTTTCTGCAGCTATGCAACATGAGTTTGAGATGCCTATGATGGGAGAGTTGACATTCTTCCTAGGATTACAAGTCAAGCAATTGAAGAATGGAACTTTTCTCAATCAATCTAAATATTGCCTTGAAGTAATCAAGAAGTGTAAAATGGATAAAAGCAAAGATGCTGCAACTCCTATGGCAACTTCAACCTATTTTCATTCAGATGAAAAATGAAAGAAAGTGGATGAATCCAAGTATAGAGGAATGATTGGTTCATTACTCTACTTGACAGCTAGTAGACCAGATATCATGCTAAGTGTTTGCTTGTGTGCAAGATATCAAGCAAACCCAAAAGAGTCTCATCTTACAACTGTAAAGAGGATCATCAAATATCTCAAGGCAACACTCAAAGTTGGGCTTTGGTATCCTAGAGATGCATCAATAAATATTTTTGGTTATTTAGATTCTGATTTTGCAGGATGCAAGCTTGATAGGAAAAACACTAGTGGAACTTGTCATCTTCTTGGAAGCTCACTTATTTCTTGGCATTGCAAGAAACAAGCTTGTGTAGCTCTATCCACTGCAGAAGCTGAGTATATTTCAGCTGGTAGTTGTTGTGCTCAGAGTATATGGCTCAAGCAACAATTACAAGACTATGGAGTAGATCTAAAAGAGATCCCACTGCTATGTGACAACACAAGTGCTATCAACATTTCAAAGAATCTTGTGATGCATTCAAGGACCAAGCATATTGAGATTAGACATCATTTTATAAGAGATCATATGCAGAAAGGTAACATAAAGGTAGAATTTATTGATACACATCATCAACTTGCTGATATATTTACAAAACCTCTGCCTAAAGATAGATTTTACACTCTTAGAAACATGCTAGGAATCCTTGATGAAAATAATATATGCTAGCTTGTTTGTTACATGACTTGTGTGAAAATTTAAATGCCTCTTGCTATAATCATTGTTGAATTCAATAAAAAGTTGTATCAGATGTTAAAATGCTCTGTTTTCTGCTGTACGTGCTGTAATAATCGATTATGACTCGGAATAATCGATTAATTTCATTAAAACTGACATTCTGTATGGAAAATAGGCTAAAGTAATCGATTACACCAAAGTCATAATCTGTAACACCCCGGACGTGTTATCATCAATAATATCATAGTCGCGCTATCAGCGTTATATAAAAGCGGTGCAGAAGCGATAGAATCGAATTTCTTGATTTCATTATGCATGGAATACAAAAGCACAACACAAAGCATAAAAAGACAAGCTCCTGCTGATCCAGATAACACATACACAACAACATAGGCAGACATACAAAACCAAGCTCAGATAAACAGGAGGATACATAATCTCATCAACATAAGCATAACCTGTACATATACATACAACTCATAGTTTCGATCACATCTGTGGTTAAACATCAACATATGTATAGTACAACGGGTGTACACTCACACCCTATCCCTCAACAGGGTACAAGACGGAGATAAAAAGAAAAGAACTCTTCTAGTCTTCATCCGCAGCCCATGACCACTCCAGCACACTCAGCTAGGGCCTCCTGCCCGATGGTAGCTCCTCTCCTCTAGAAGCACCTGAAAACCACAACCCACAATAGGGGTGAGATAAACATCTCAGTAAACTCAGGGTTCTGGGAGATCCTCCCTTACCCTGGTTTACCCCCAAGCACAAACACATAACAAATCATAACAAAGCCTAGGACATCATCCTGGCTATCACACATTCCCAGCTATCTGGGTACTAACTGGATGCTATCAGCATCAGAGGTATCCCACCTCATACTAGCTCTCAAGCCATCTCAGACTCATCTCATAGAGGTACCTTAACATAAGTGTCAACCACTAGACACTTTCCATACCAGAGAGGCACCGCCTCCTCCACTAAAACAAGCATTGCCTGAGTCATCTACTCAGGACTTAAAGAATCCAGATATGGCTCATCTAAGAGGCCCTAGGCCCTCATCCCCTCGGGAAGCCCTCCCTTAGAGATACAACATATCTGTACACAGCCTGGCCTGGGAAAGAACATCCACACGGGGCAATCACGTCCAGGACTTTCACAACACATGCCTGAGAGAGACTATCCACACCGGGAGCTCTCATCCCTCAGGACTTTCAGTCCTCTGCCTGTGAGAGACTATCCACACTGGGAGCTCTCATCCCACAGGACTTTCCACTGCCTAGGAGAGACTATCCACACAGGGAGCTCTCAATCCCCCAGGATTACTCATCAGCTGCCTGAGAGAGACTATCCTCATTGGGAGCTCTCAATCCCTCAGGACTTTCCAGTCAGATACCTGAGAGAGACTATCCACACACAGGGAGCTCTCAATCCCCCAGGACTTTCCACCACACATGCCTGAGAGAGACTATCCACATCGGGAGCTCTCATCCCTCAGGACTTCCAAAAACTGGCCTAAGGATAACCACTCAGGACTTTCATCATCACTGCCTAAGGAGGAACATCCATACAGGGCAATCCATCCTTAGGACTTTAGGCGGAGAGCAGTGGCACGGAGTATCAGCCATTCCAAGGGAGTCCTCAAACTCTTCCTCTGGCTAGGGAACCTCATCTAGCCCGATACTATTCCAGTATCCTATAGATTCCAGCACTGACCATCTCATGGTCTTTATCTCATAAAGAGTCACAGAACACTCTCACAGTGTTCATCAATCCAGAGGCCCAAGGCCACACACCTGAAACCACAGGTGCCAAAACACCCTCACACTATCTCAGTGTCTATCCTAGGGTTCATCATTTCAGCCCAGCACACATTAGGCCATCATATATTCACATTTCTGGAACGGTCTGAGTCTCACTCCAAGCACCGTTCATCTAGCCTTTCAGGCGCACAACAATTATCAACAATAACAGGCCACACTGGCCTTTCCCTCCACAGCATGCACATAAACATATATATATATATATAATCAAACATGGCATCCAACCATCACCCACTTGGGTGGCAAATAAGAGAAAGGGAATAATTCCCAGAACGATGAGCTTACCTGGCAAGCCGTGCCTCACAGCTTCAACCTCGATCTATGGCCTGCGTCTCTGACACCCACAGTGTCAAGCCCTAACAAGGCACACAACCGCATATCACAGACCATTCAAGCAGTTAACATGAACAAGCTCATCAAGCAGTCCTCAACTGCCTCTGGGAAAGGAACCTCAGTCCTTTCCATCAACCTAAGTTATCTAACTTAAGGTTCATCAGGCTCATCCACTTCAAGCCTTTCCATAGACCCTCAATGGTCTATCTCAACTCAACCATGGCCTCAGAGTCCCCACAGACTCAACACCAGCCATTAACAATGAGCATCACAACTCTCACAACCCAAATACTCAGGGTTTCCATAGGGCTTGGACGGCCTATCTCACAAGACATTGTTCCCATGGCCTCACAGGCACCACAAGCCCATCATTTTGGCTTTTGCATGTCTCAAATCAAGTGACTCAGTCCAAGTCACACATGCCCAACCTATAGCCAAAACCAACATTCACCAAATCACTAACTGAAAGCTAATCCTTCCTCCTCGCATGATTCTAAACACATCTCTCAACTGGACCCAGAGCTAATTCTAGCTCTATCACAAATGGGTCACTATTCACTCAAAACCCCAAATCACAAAACAACCAAGGAATCTCGAGTTTCTTACCTCTATGGCGACACAGAGGACCTCTGAGACACTCCTCCAAGCTTGGGTGTCCGTGGGTAGCTGTCAATCCTCTCCAGACTCGAGTTTTTCAACTTCTCATGAGAATGGGGTTTCTCAAAGCATGGGGTTTTTGGTGAAATGGAGGAAGGATTCCAGCTCACAAGTGATTTCTAGGAGGTTTGATGGGTTTAGGAAGTGTTTAAGGTCACAAAGCAAGGTTATGGGAGCTTGGGAACCTCTCCCATGGCAAAAAGGGTGCTGGGGAAGAAGAAGAGAAGGTTTTCTCTTCTGAAAACGCGATTTCCCCTTTTATATTGGGTCTGGCAGAGGTCTGGCGCGATCCGCGCCACCTCCGGCGCTACCCGCGCCAGTTGCACCGACATTGTGGCGCCATCAGCGCCACACTAGCGTGAACCTGCCAAACCTGTGGCGCGATCCGCGCCACACCCCGCGCCATCAACAACCTAGCTGGCGCCCCTCGCGCCACCATGGCGCCCCAGGCGTCAACTTCCAGAGACCATGGCGCTCTTAGGGCCAACCTGGCGCCCCTGGCGCCAGATTCCAGAGAGTCTGGCGCTGTCCGCACCAACCCTGGCGTTGATCGCGCCACACCTTCCACAAGGTTTTCTACAGAAAGGACCTGGCGCTAACCGTGCGGCGCCTCACGCCACCCGCGCCAGGTCTCATGGTCATCACATAATCGATTACTCTTCATAAATCAAAAAATTTTGTCATTCGGAAGTAATCGATTACCTATCGGGTTAATTGATTACATCATTAAAAACTCAAGTTAGCAATTGAACTTACTGCTGTAATAATCGATTACAATAAGCTTGTAATCGATTACACCTCTATATCAAAAATACTTTCATTCGGAAGTAATCAATTACCACTCGAGTTAATCGATTAAAATGTTCAAGTCTATGTTTAAACTGCTATTCAGAAGCCTGTAATCGATTACATAAGACATATAATCGATTACTGATCATCTTCAACCTCTGACAACCATTAATGTAATCGATTACATCACGGATTAATCGATTACACTGTGTAAATTTTGTTATTTGTTGCTCTGGAATAATCGATTACTTAAGAGTTTAATTGATTATTCAAGCTGTTATGCGTTTTCTGACAGTTTTTTCTGGGATTTCGTAACCGCCCTATCAACTGATCCTTGTGCTTTAACCATCATTAACCTGCATTAACTACCTATAACAGCTATATTTTTCAAAAATCTGGTCGTTTGGTGCTTAATCTTTGCCTACAAATAGTGAACTATTGTTTCAATTCCTCCTTGCACCCAACTCTATCCTCTCTTGCATTCTTTGGTGTCTTATTCTCTTTCTGTCAAACCTTCAATATTCCTCACTGTCTTACTCACAATGTCTGCACCCAAAAGTGTTCGTACTGGGAAAAGGAAAGTGGGAGAGTCATCATCAAACCCTCAACCCCAACCTCCACCTAATAGATTGAGTCTTTGGTTCACCAAAGAAGTGGATAAAATGACTTATCTTCAATATAATGCCACCAAACCCATCTGCTCACCCAAATATATAAGCCTAGACTGGTTTATCAAGGAAGGTTTTGTCTTTCCTGCTCTTTTAGAAACCCAAGGCCTTAGGAGGTTCATGGAGATGAAGGGTACCTATTACCCTGATCTTGTTAGAGTCTTTTACACTTGTGGCAAAGGCTCTATGCAAGGATACTTCAAATCCACAGTCAAGGGGGTAGAAATGCTGATAACTCCTGAGATTTGGGAGACTGTTGCTGGGGTTGTGAATGATGGGGAGAGAAAGTTTGAGGAGACCCCAGGTGGTTACACTAAGATGGGAACCTATAGAGAATCCCTTACTGACCCCAACCAACCAATTAGGAATAGGTTGAGCACTGGTCCTATGGCACTAGAAAACAGACTCCTCCACTATCTTATCACCTATATTTTGACTCCAAGGGCAACCAACCATGCCCAAGCCACTGATAAGGACCTACAACTCATGTATGGTCTCATCAATTCCATTCCAATGAACTGGGTACTTATTTTCCAAGAAATTATGATGAAATCTAAAAGGCTGGTTAACTATCCCTTCCCATATCCTGTCCTTGTCTCAAGATTCATTGATCATTTTGGCATTGATGTGTCAAATGAAGTGGTGGACAACACCAACTCCTCCAACAGCCTCATCCAAGAAAAGCATCTGTCCAAGCTTGGACTGCACAAGACCCCAGATGGATGGGTGATGGGAGGACAACCTCCTCAGCAAAGGAACCTTTTGTTGCTGATAGTGAAGACTTGGCTGGTTCTGCAAGTGAAGGTGACCAATCTGAGCAGCCACTTCACTCTCAATTTGAGTCTCTTATGCTGGCCAAGATGGATGGACTTCTGCAGATGCACCATGACTTCAAGGCAGAAGTTCAAGGCTCATTTAAAGAGATTAATGAGAGGCTAGATGGCATAGAGGCTACACTAAGGATGGATGAAGAATCTGAAGAACTTTAGACCTTAGTTTTTATGTTTCAGTGTACTCTGTTTTTAATTTTCTTTCTTAATGCAATATGTACTCCTTTACTCCATATTAATGCAATATTATGTTTCTGTTCATTGTTTATCCGATGTGCCTTCATATTTTTGCCTTTAAAAAGCTAAATAGGGGGAGAATAATTGAAAACCAACATGCTCTGCATCATACTCTGTTTGCCCCTGTTTTTCTTGCACTTTTTGAACTGAAATTTCAGCTGCATAATCTGGAAAAGTTAGGGGGAGTTAAGTGCTTAAATTGATTGCAATGAACAAAAATATGTTGGGAATGAATGCTAAGTTAAAAACAGATGTCTTTAACACTTGTTCTTGCAAAGGAATTTGAATTTTTCAGGTGCTAAGGAAGTTCAGAAAAATGGTATGAAGTCTCTCCATTTAATCAAAAGACCCATTGCTTTTCAATTTTAAATTTGGCATGTTTAAAGCCAAAAAGGGGGAGATTGTTGATTTGAGGGGGAGCTACTTGAAGATTGATGCAACTTGAAGACTTGGAAGTGTTTTGACTTTCAACATGCTTGAAGGCTTGAAGATGAAGATTGTGATTAAATGTAAAAGGAAAGAAAGCTTTCTGTTGATCCAAGTCCTTACGTGCATACCATTCATATTCATCTTAGCATTATATCTCAAAGGCTTTAAGTAATTGTTTTGGAACTTAAAAGAAGCTAAGTGTTTTGGAAAAATAGCCTTAAGCTGGTTTAATCGATTAATACATGTTGCGAAAATGGCAAGTATACCGCTCGTTCAAGTAATAAAGTGGGTAAGTAGAGTATCGTCTCCATAGGGATTGGTATGAATTTCACAGTAATGCACGGTCTAAGTAATTGGAAGTAAAAAGAAAGTATTTTTGAAGAATTGTTTGTGTTGTGAATTTGAGTATTTAAATAAAGAACAGAAATAAATTCAAAAGCAAATAAAATGAGTTGTAATCAATGGAAAGAATAATTGTAGTCAGGACACAATCCCCTTTGATCCCTACCTCTTTCACTTAACTGGTTGTCAAGATCGATTGCTTCCGATTACTCAGAGAATAAATCTTTTCTAATTTAGCTAATCCCTAATCCCTTAGCGAATTAACCCTTTAACCTGAATCAAAACCTAATCCCTTAGTGAATTCTATCAAGTTAAGCATTTAAAAGAATATATTATAAAGTTCTGCAATCACGCATCCCTATCCCTAGGCAAAGAACAACTGTTATCTTATTCCTGTCAGAAACTAGAATCCCAACATCCCTATTGCGAATCCTAATTCTCAAAACTTAAGTAGAACAGTCAATTCTAAGAAATCTTTAACAATGGAGAACATAATAAAATAAAGCAATCATAACAATCTCATTCAATACCAGTCAAGTAACAGAAGAGTTCACATTGGTTCTTGGCCTAACCACAATACAGAGTTTAGCCTGACATAGGCATCAAGAACACCAAAGCATACAAAAGAGACATTGTTCTTCAGCAAACCCTAGCCTTGATTCTATGTAAAAGTGATTTCTAATGGTGTAGAAGAGATAATAATAGGTACTTTTCTTCATCCCAGAGGTCCCCTTTTATAATTGCCTTCATGAGGATTTAATTCTGGTAACAAAGACCCTTTTTCTCTGCATTTTTCGAGCTAATCTTTTTAAATCAGGCAACAGCATCTTCGCCGCGTGGGTCGCGCGGCATTCCGCGCTGATCGCACGGTTAACACAAATCAGAGGCTCCCTTTCGTCTTCATGGTGCTGATAGCGTGAGTTCCGGGCTGATCGCGCGGACAATTCGAGTTGATAGCGCGGGTTCCACTACTCGCGTGGAGTCTTCGAGGCTGGGCTAGTTGACCCTGAGTATATGGCGCTACTGGCGTGGACCATGACGCGACTCGCGTGGAGTCCTCGAGCTGAATGTCTGATCTTGTTCAAGCTGAGTCTGAATTTTTCACTGTGGCGCTACTCGCGCGGGATCTGGCGTGATCCGCGCGAGACCTTCAGCTTGGTTTTCTTCTTTCTTTTGCTTGATTCTCCTCTTTTTGGTCCTGAAATACAACTTTGGTAATGAAATGAGATTAATTTGAATATAAGTAACAATTAAACTAATTCTAACCTATATTCCTAATTTATTCAATTAATTTATAACCTAAACTAGCCTAAAACTAAGATATGTTTGCAACACATCAATACACACAAAGAATCGATTATATTGTTCTTCAAGCTTTCTGGAAAATTATCAAGAACAATTTAATCAATTACATCATCGGGTTAATCGATTATTTCAACTTAGCATACTGATAATCTGCCTTAGTGACTGGTTTAATCGATTACCACCAATCCGTAATCGATTACACTTCATACATAGAAAAAGTAATCACACTGCCTTAATCGATTACCATTCATTGTAATCGATTACTTAGTTCATTCCATGTTTTGCACTTAGTCTGTCTTAATCGATTACTAATTGTTGTAATCGATTACATTACTCAAACATGATTTTTACTTAGTCTGCTTTAATCGATTACCGATTATTGTAATCAATTACTCAGTGCAAACTGATTTTAGAGGACTTCTGGAGTAATCGATTACACGTCGGGATAATCGATTAAATGACCCGTTGCTGTAACCCAGATCTTGCTATGAACGGTTTAATCGATTACAGGAGCATGTGTAATCGATTACATATGCTAAACAATCGATTACTGGATCGCTTTTAATCGATTATTTCAGTTACAGAATTTAGTATATATATAGAACCCATGCCTTTACTGATTAAGAGAATGAAGTAGAACTTGAATTTTCGAACACTGAGCATTCTAAAAGTTTTCTAAGCATTCACAAAGGCTTTCTTCTGAGTTCTTAAGCTCTTGCTTCCATCATAACCATTATGGGTCTTTAGGATTTAGTGAAGCAAGACAATTCTTTACAAAGTTTAAGGAAAAGTTGTTCTGCATATTGTTTCTGCATTCAACCTGGTATTTTCATTCTTATGCATATCATTCTTGGATCATCAGGTGAATTCTTTCCTTACTCTTTGTGGTTGTAAACTTTCTGATTGAATCTTTGTATTTGAAGTTCTATTGTAAATGGGTTTTCTTGCAAAATTAGAGATAGTATTTCTCTAAGGACAGCTGAGTAGTGTTGTCAGTGTTGGTGTGGCTTCTAAGGGTCTAATAGGTTTTTAGACTTCTGAACTTTATCTAAGGTTGATAAAGAGAAGCTTGTATATGCTTGTAAGAATATTATTTGCAATAGTGGAACTCTACTCTAGTGTTGAGTAGAAGAAACTGGATGTAGCCTCATAGTGGTTGAGGTGAACCAGTATAAACCTTGTGTGTTCATTCATATTCTGCATGTTTGATTATTTTCTTTGTGAATTTTGTTTTACATCTTATTTCTTGAAGCATTAGAAGTCTTGGGTTGATCTTGGATAAAGATTCTTGATTGTATTTGTGATAAAGATCCAAAAGGGCAAAAACTCTGATTTTGATTACTCAAAAAGATTTTAAATTACCAAGACTAACCAATTCACCCCCCCTCTTGGTTAAGTGTGAAGTGTTCCCATATTTTACAGATCGCACCATTAAGTAGGATTTTGTAGACTTGGGATGTTGAAATTCGTTGTGATGTATGTGTATTTAGATGCATACAGTTTCCTGTTCTATCAGGTTTTATACTGAATGTTTTGGGATGAAGCTTTTGAGGAAAAGAGATATTCCAGAAGAGAAATATGCCAATGCTTTTCTTGGGTTTGGCCCTGAACAATCCCATTTTGTTGTGGAATTAACATATAGTATGTTTTGCTCTGTCAACCTTTTGCATTCATGCATGATATTGCTTTGGTTCCTGTGTATACATAGCTTTTCTTGTGATTCTCTGATTATGTGTTTGATTGAATTGGACATGACATGACTTAACTCCACATATGATGTTTTTGGTCAGATTATGGGGTGACCTCATATGATATTGGAACTGGCTTTGGACATTTTGCTATCGCAACTCCTGATGTAAGCCAGAAGTCTTGCCTTCACCACAACTTGACCATTTATTTGACCTTTCGTACCGAAATTGAAGTGTATATCTCTTCCACTTTTAGGTTTACAAATTAGTTGAAGACATTCGGGCTAAGGGTGGAAATGTCACCAGGGAGCCTGGTCTAGTTAAGGGTGGGAAATCTGTTATTGCCTTCGTGAAGGATCCTGATTGTTATGCTTTTGAGCTCATTCAACGACCTTCAACCCCTGAACCATTGTGCCAAGAAATGCTTCGCGTTGGTGATTTAGAGCGCTCAATAAAGTTTTATGAAAAGGTAACAGTCCAAGTCATGTTTTTCTATTCATGAGCATGCAATTGAATATAAACCACATTCATTTCCATCAAAACTGTTTTAATTCATTTGCTCATAACAGAGTTGCATAAATATTCATGTCTATCAACTTATAATTTATAAATTTTTCATATTTTTATTGCTATTATTTGCTTTTCTATACAGAAGTTTCATGAATGGAGTGTATATCTAACATGTTGCTTGGTACTCTACTTATCCATTTTCCTTTTCTCTCTTTACGGAGGGAATGTGAAAAGTGAAGCCTTGGGTTGAGTTGAATGTGTAGGGTCTAGTGCTTATACTGATAATTTAGAAATCTATTTCATTGATTGGTTTCATGGTTTTGTGTGGCATTATGGATCTGGGTTGGAAATTATTTGTTTTTTCTTGTGATGGACATAAAAATCCATGACAATCCATTTGGTATATTATGTTTTAAAGTTTTGTTCTTGAATTCAACGGGGTTTTATTAACTTTGGTTCGTATTGGATCATGTTTGTGCAGGCTTTGGGTTTGAGGGTGGTAAACTGATAGACCTGAATACAAGGTGAGTTTCCTTCTTGATCTTAGCAATCCACGTAAGGCAGGAGATATTTCATGCCTAAGCTTTTTGACTTATTAGGTTTGACTTATGTTTTTTTCTGGACTTTGTCGCATATCTTACAGTATACTATAGCTATGCTTGGGTATGCAGAGGAACATGAGACAACTGTGTTGGAGCTGACATATAACTATGGTGTCACTGAATACACCAAGGGAAATGCTTATGCACAGGTTAGTTAATACTTATCAGGTTATATTTCATTCTGGAAGCCTAAACCAGCTATCTTCACATTTCTGTACCCCTTGATGATAAATTTGTGTGATGTATATAACAGGTTGCTATTGGTACTGATGATGTATACAAGAGTGCTGAGGTAGTCAACATAGTCACACAAGATCTTGGAGGGAAGATTACTCGGCAACCAGGACCAATTCCTGGCCTTAACACAAAGATCACTGCTTTCTTAGATCCTGATGGATGGAAAACTGTAAGAAATTTCTTTGTTTAAATTTTTATGTTGTGAGGGTGTGGGCGTGTGGCATACTTTCTATTTCTTTTATTGATAATCATGAGATGAAATAATAGGTGAATTATCACGTGTAGAACACATGCATATGCTATAACTGTAATCTGATGCTATTGTATAAATAAGTGATCAGCTCCTGTGTTTATCAGTGAAGTAGTAGTATTCAAAATATGGTTTCTCTTATGTGTTTGCCTGTTTGGTTGAGATTCTAGACAGTCTACTGTGACATCCAACAGTATTTCAATATATTTAGTAAAAGTTGGAGAATAATTCTGATGTTTTACAACTGAACCTAACAGTATTTCAATATATTTAGTAAAAGTTGGAGAATAATAATTCTGATGTTTTACAGCAGAACCTTAATCAATTTTTAGAACCTAAATCAATTTAATCCAAAATGACCCTCTGGACTTACAAGTCCAAAAAAAAATAATTTTATCTACGACAAATAGAAATAATTTTAAAAGTCAATCTGATTTAAATATGGCGATATGCTTTTAAAAGTTATCCCCACAAATAAAGATACAAAAACAAAGAGTGGTATTGTACTTTGATTAAAACAAAGAAAATAGAAGCAATGCTATGTAGCATAAAACATTAGTTTCAGTCTTTCAAATTCAAAAATAAGATGTTTGGGACTGTTCTACTATAGAAAGAAATTACGAAATTTTATTGAGATCTAAAAATACAAAAATAAAAAATTTATATTTGCTTAATGCTTATGCAGGTTATCAATCAAATCATTCATCCGCTAACCCTGCAGATCAGTGAGTGGAATTGCCTTCTAATGCACAAGGGTCCAGTGCTGGAAACATTTCAGCAGAATGTTCAGATTGAACTGTTCAGGTCAATATCAAGACTCTAGACTCAGCATCTACAGTTTTCAAGTGGACAAAAATGTAAGGAATAATATCTATTCCTTCGTTTCTTGTGTTTTTTGAGTTCTGTTTGAGGTAAATATATGTAGGTTAGGGTATAATCCTAAAACTTGTCTTCAAAATCATTTCAGATGCCTGTTTTGTTGTTGAAAGAGAAAATTGCAAATTAAATTGGTATTCCAGTTAATCAGTGGTGTATGCATGGTTTCTTGATTCAGTATCTATGATATCTGTGTTTTGAGGGAGGAGATACATGTGATGTGATACCAACTTGGTGTAGCCAGATAAAGTCATAGAGCTCAATGTAAATAATGGGGCTGCCATAGAAAATCATTGTGTGATTCATTGAATAAGATTATACAAGCCAATATAACTAAATGGGATTGGAGAGATGAGTATATCATGTAAGGTAAGATGCGGCACTAACTGAATGGATATGAGCTTAGCTACTCTAACTTAATCCAAGTGATGTAGGGATTCAGTTATAACCTGCCATCGAAGTCAACTGAACTAATAACTCTAGTTTCTATTATACGATTAGTAAACATGTGTATATTATACAGTCATGTAGGTCCAACATAAATCATGAGGGAGCCAGAGTGATTGCTCGATATGTACATTAGTTTACTGCTAGTGAATATTCATCAATCATCACCCCTCCCCCCCATTAACTTTAATGGATAATATTATTCTATTTTTCTACTCACATTTCATTCGTGGCAATTTAGAATCTTGCAATTGAAAGTCCTTTATGGTGAGTGTCAAGTGAATGCTGGATGATTTATTTGTCTTGTTTTATTTCTTGTGTTAGCAAATGTAAAGTTGTGTGCATCAATAATCAATAAATGATGAACCTCCAGTGATAGTAGCTTTAAATACATCTTAGTTACCCGAAGTTTACCTTGATTTTGTTTTGGGTCCCTATATTGAAAAAGATTGGTTTTTGATTCCTATTGTTTCATTTTTATTTTATTTTTAAATTTTGGTCACTTTAGTTTAGCAACATTGATTTTGATAGTTTTCTCTTGAAGGGTATGGGTGGTGGCGTAGACCAAAGCTTAAATGGAATGAAATCATAGGAGCCAAAAAACAAGTAGTTTTAAAATATAGGACCAAAAAATAAAATCAAGATAACTAGAGACCAAACATGGATTTGAGCAGGCAAAGTATACAACTAATTAATATGCTATTCCTGTTAACCTAATAACTGAATTTAGACATTTAACCTCTGGAGATGCTGGAGGATGAATATGCTATTGCCATAAGCTTGTTGAAATATCTTTCCATGATTTCAATTTTGCTTGATTTCTTAAAAAAATTGATAAACAGAGGAATTGTTTGTCACCCCTTTCTTCTATTTCTTGAATTGATTGAGTTGGATATTAGTTCTGATATGTGAGAAATGGCTACACCAGCATTTTGTATGCATGTGTTATTGAACTTCTAAGTGCATCCTTTATTTACTTGTTTGGCTCCTGTTAGGTCCTGTCTGCCAAAGGTGAAAAGGCTATAGATACAGCTCTCAAAGCAGATATGGTCATTCTAAATATTGTTGTAGCTGGGAAGTGGTTGGATGCCTTTCTCAAGGAAAAAGTTGCCCATGTTCTTCCAAAGGTTTTATGGTGGATTCATGAAATGCGAGGGCATTATTTCAAAGTGGAATATGTTAAGCACCTTCCTTTTGTTGCAGGTGCCATGATTGATTGACATACAACTGCAGAGTACTGGAAGAATAGGACTAGGGAGCGTTTAGGGTGTGCTTCCAACATCATCTGATAGATTTTTACTACTAGTTCTGTGTGAATCCATGTAATATGAGTTGTGTTTCTAACTGTATGCTTTGGTCCAACTTTATAGGATCAAAATGCCTGAAACTTTTGTTGTACATCTTAGAAATAGCAAGGAGCTTATGGAAGTTGCAGAAGATAGTGTGGCAAAGAGAGTTCTTCGTGAGCATGTTCGGGAATCTCTTGGAGTGAGAAATGATGATCTACTTTTTGCCATCATAAATAGTACGATCTCTCTTGTTGGGGTCACTACCAATACTCATTTGATATTCATTTGTAGTTCATTGCACTAGTTTTATCCAATCTAATGCATGATTTGCTAGCAAAGTAGCAAGGTTATTGCCTGATTAACATTTTCTATTTTATTTTTAGTTTCTCTCCCTTTTGTTGTACATGCCAATTCAAACCTTTCCTATGTGTAGTGTTTATAAATTATATCCTTTTATTCATTTTGCCATCCTATTTCCAGTCTATATTTTAAGGTCTGGGATGATATAATTGCAGGTGTTTCTCGTGGTAAAGGGCACGATCTATTTCTTCGCTCCTTTTATGAAAGTTTGCAACTCATTCAGGAGAAGAAACTGCAGTTGCCATCTTTGCATGTTGTGGTAGTAGGGAGTGATATGAATGCTCAGACGAAATTTGAAATGGAACTTCGCAAATTGGTTGTTGAAAAAAAGATTCACAATCGTGTTCACTTTGTTAACAAAACCCTGGATGTGGCTCCTTACCTGGCTGCTATTGATGTTCTTGTTCAGAATTCTCAGGTATCTTTTGATATATACTCTGCCAAGTTGATTATGAAACATAATTTGTCATTCTAATTGTTTGGTAAAATGAAAATTGCTATATGACTGCAACAGGGAAGCAACATCACTGTTGAATTTTGTTCTAATAGAAATCTTTAACTTTTTGCAATGAAATATAATTTTTAAGTTCTTTTTAGTTCTGTTTATTGTTTATTTTGGATTTTGGGCTTCATTCATGAATGTGCTTCTCACCATACCAGGCACGAGGAGAATTTTTTGGAAGGATAATCATTGAAGCAATGGCATTTCGGCTGCCTGTACTGGTATCTCCTTTTCCATATATATTATAGTTGCCTTGTTAGTATGACCATTCCATTTAAAACTTTTAATGGCCATTGAGTATTTAATTTTGTTAAGCTTTTATGGCCTTAATGAATCACCAAATTTTCGTTTTGGATGCTAAAAAAAATTCAATAATTTGTGTTTCCTTCCTATGCATGCTCATTAGCTACATCCTTCTGTTCTTGTGGAAATTCCAACTCTTAATTTATTTATCTATCAGTGAATCTGAGTTTTAAGCCCTTGAATTTTCTTATGTTGTTTTTTTAAAGGAAAAATACTAGGATAACTTTTGGCAACTTGAGTTTCATCCTATGCACTGTTCTTTTGAATATGTCAACCTTTGTCACTTATTTACCTTCCAATTTGCTCAATCCTCTACCTCCACCTTCTAGTTATCCAGGTTGTTTTTAAGGTATACTTCCCTGATTATTGAAATCAGGGAAAAGTAGCATAGAAGTATATTTTGGTTTCTATATGTCTTTTTTATCTAGAATATTTATTCATAGGAAGTTAATAATAATATGCAGCCAGTGCTGGGTTAACGTGAGTGAGATACAGAATACTCTGCAAGTCGCATAGGTCTATATAAACTACAGTGTAACTAAATCCATTTGGGAATAATATTAAAATTCCCAATTTCACAAACTTTTACTCTCTTTTTGTTTATCTCTTTCTGATTCTACCATCCCTCTATATTTTATCTGTCATCACGTTATATTATCCAATATTTATTGCTAGAAGTAATGAATTTTGAAAATCTTTTTAAAAATAGCACTAGTAGCTTATAGGGCTTAGGATTTGGAAATTGTGTCATGTAAGGCCGTAGGCTTGTGTCTTGGCAATTGGATACATATATATATATATATATATATATATATTATGTATTAGTTAGAAACTGAAATCATTTAGATTTATAATTTGTTTGTTTTATGACTAGTTTGATCAGATGCCTCATTAATTAACAACACCATTGTTAAGTGGGCATCCGACACTTGTACCAATGAAGAAGCCGCTTATCAGGTAAGCCAATATCAATTATTAATATTGTACTTGTCATGGTTTTGATATTCATACTTTTGCCTGAGACTTATTTTGGTGTCTCTCACTAACGTTTTTCATATTGGTTTGTTTTTGTTGACTCATTATTTTCAGGTTCAAGTTCACCTCCTTAGGCAAAAGTGTTTAGGCTGCAATTAGGTGATTTATGTAAAATTGACATTTGTAGTTCCTTGTCTATTTATGAATGATTATGATGCAGTAAATAAACTTAAGCTACAAAGGCCATCAATTTTCATTGATATGTACATGAGAATATGTTGCACCGACAAAGCTTATTCTTCATGATTGATCTTTTCTTATGTTAAAATACATTTCTTATATGTCTATCTTGGTTATATATGTTTACTTTTAATCTTTACCATTTTGTTCTTGTATTTTGCAAGTTTAGATTATGCTCTTTACAGTTTTGTTTTATTTTATTTTTGGCTTTTATCACTTTATTTTATTAAAATTTCCTTGTATAAAATATATGAAATATTATTTACAATTTTAATTAAAAAATTAAATTTAAAATATATCAAAAATATATCAAATAATGTAAAAAAAAAACACTTATTCAACGACGGTTATATTAAAACCGTCTTTTATTTTGACTTTCAAAGAAGGTTGTTCACAAAAACCGTCTTCATATTCCATTTTCTAAGACAGTTGTATGAAAAAACCGTCTTTGATTAACACTTTCAAAGACGGTTGTATGGAAAACCGTCTTTGATTCCGATTTTCAAAGACGGTTATTCACAAAAAACGTCTTCGTATTGCATTTTCTAAGACGGTTGTATGAAAAACCGTCTTTGAAAGCTAAAATCAAAGACGGTTCTTGTCCACAACCGTCTTTGAATGTGAGCATCAAAGACGGTTCTTATCCATGACCGTCTTTGAAAGTATATGAAAAATAAATTTCAAAGATTCCAAGATGGTTGTTTGCAAAACCGTCTTGGATTCTAGCTTTCAAAGACGGTTGTGGACAAAAACCGTCTTTGATTCTAGCTTTCAAAGACAATTGTGGACAAAAACCATCTTTGATTCTCACATTCAAAGATGGTTGTGGACAAGAACCGTCTTTGAAAACATTCAAAGACGGTTATTTCTCATAACCCTCTTTGTATCATACTTTCAAAGACGGTTGTCAAAAACAACCATCTTTGAAAGTATCAAATTTTTATTTTAAAAATAAATAAATAATAAACGATGACGGTTGTTTTGAGAAATCGTTGTTAAAAATCAGAAACAAAGACGGTTTAAAAACCGTCGTTGAAAATGTTTTTTTTCAACAATGTTGTTTTTAAAGACGGTCCCCGTGAACCGTCGTTAAAAGACCTGGTTTGTAGTAGTGACCCATAACAATTAATGATTATTAGTAAGGGTATAATTGGTAAATTAGTAGCATTTTTTTTAAAAAAATCAATAAAATCATATGAATTGATTATTCTATTAGTCTGTGTGATTAATGTCCAAAATGACCTATAATAAGAATTAGAGAGAGTAATAAAATATCTACATCTTTTGAGAGATGGGTGTAATTTGATCTAATTTGATTTATATGGAGTTTTTCCTTATTGCCTACTAACCAAACTAACCTATTTTAAAGGATATTTTCGTAATAGTTCTTTTAGCATAAGTTAATTTAACTTTAATAGAAAATTTAAAAATGAAATAAAGTATTTGGGAATGTATAGTTTAACATAACAGGAGAGGACGATATTATACTCACGTCTCTTAATTGAAGAGAGTGTGATTTATTCTAATTTGTTCTATATAAAGTTTTTCTTTGTCAGCCTATTATCCGATTAACCTATTCAAAAAATAGGTCAGACTTATATATTTTTTTAAATATAAAATAGAGTTTTAAGTAAATTAATAGACTAAGCTATAGACTTTTTAAAAAAAAAAAAGTCAAAACCAACCCTAAAATAAAACTCTATATAACAGATAACTTATTTCCATCAATACTCAACTCTCCTGCACATTCGTTTGCTGTCCATGTCCTTTATGCAATACTCACTGAAAGCGAAAGATAGAGAACGAAGTGCCATATATAGAAGTCATTGACTTTCTGTAGATGATCTGTGCCACGACCCCTAACTTATTATTGCCCTCCAAAGTCAATCCTTTCTTTACTCATTCTAGCTAAAATGCTAAATCAATCGTCGGTGATTTCACTACTACATAAATGGTCTTTAACGACACACATTCAACATCGGTTGTTAAATAACCGTCGTCATTGAGTAAGCGGTGGCATTTTTGTAATATCTTGTACTTGCCAACGACGGTTATAAGCTGACCCGTAGTTATTTCTTGAGACGACGACGGTTATAATACAACCGTCTTAAAATATACTGATTCAAATACGATTTCTTAAGAAACCGTCGTTGTCTTCAAAAATTCAAATACAGTTTTCTATATATTCCCGCCCTTCTCTCTTTCCCTCTCCCCAAATCCCTCCTCTTTCTAAGTCCACGCATGGCCATGGTTGTCCGGAGATAACAAAAACGATGCCGTTTTGGGACAACCCAGGAGGGGTTAAGAAAAGCAAAATCACTTTCCCCTTTG
>PYAF01001232.1:4757-16426 GCA_007407185.1 Glycine tomentella | reverse complement strand
ATAGAACGTTAGAAATAGAATTATACTATAAAAAAATCTAACCTGTAATTTTTAGATGTTAAATTTAGATATTGTTTCCATATTGGTTTGTATTTCTTTAACAAATATTTATTACGAATTAAAAATGAAGATTTTATTGTTAGGGTAATAGTATGTATAATAAACATATAAAATTAATTTATCTATACAATATTTTTATAATGTATATCGTTTATTATAGTTTTAATTTTTTTATCTTCTTTTTACTAATGTAATGTTTCTTTTTTATTTACTTTTATAATTTTACTTCATAACAAAAAACCAATAAATATAAAATATATATTACCGGTTTATATTATTTTAATATGATTCCTAATTTCTAGAAAGGATCAACCTTGAAGGTCGTCCCAAAGTGTAATGACATTGAATCCACAATTAAAAGAGACCCAAATTTTTTTTAAAAAAATTATAGTCTTATAATTATTTTTATATTATTCTATTATTTTTATAAATAAATTAAAGTCTTTACTTATTTTAAGTCTCTTTTTTTATTCAAATTAAAACATTACATGGTATTAAAAATGTCACTCTTTAATTAGTTTTTCTAATATTTTACAATTATAAAAATATTGAAATAAAACTAAAATTATGAAGGAAATATTATAAAGAAAATAAAACTAAAATTAGTATTTTCACAAAGAATAAATATACGTAAGTTTTAATATGAAATGATATTTTATCAATGATAGACAATAATGATGGAGTTAGAGAATATTCTTTATGGGACCAAATATAAAAAATAAATTAAATTATGAATACAATTAATATATATATATATTTGTGAGTTTTACCCAAACTCAATAAAATTTGACAGGAGTGTGAATTGGTTTAAAAAATATAATATCGTCTATTTTAAATCATTCTTACGTTTTGCTCGAATGAGGATAAAGAAAGTCAAATTTGCCTCCAATCTACCCTTTTGTCATGCTTACTTTATATATTTATATTTATGAGTACTATTTTTTTTTAAAGATATAAATTAAACAATAAACAATAATATAATATTGGGTATGGCTCATACTTCGTCTTTAGAAGATAAGCTGCTCGCAGATGGGGCCTAGTACTGTTGTGGGCCTGAGGTTTATTATTTGTAGTTTGGATTGGAGCTCATGAATCTTGATATATTTCCTTGTAATCTGAGTGCATTGTAATGAGTGTGTGAGGAGAATATAGAGAAAAATTGGACATAGCCCACATTGGGTGAATCAGGGTAAAGACTATGTGTTATTTTTCTTCCATTTCTCTCTTTCTATTTTCTCGATTATTGTGTGAGTGCTTGGTACCAACACATAAGAGTAACTTAAATGAAAAAAATGTTTTTTTTAGATTTATTAAAATTATGTTATTTGTTTAGTGAAATAATATATATATATATATATTATGATATCACGTGTCTATTTTTAAATACTTAAATATAAGAGGAACTAATTTAGTATTTCATCATGGACCCATCAAATATGAGGATCGACTATGTTTGTAGACTTTTCAATTATTTTAATGTATTTAGTCAAAATAAAATATTAGTTCCCAATATAAATGTACCATTAAATATTAATTTTCATGTTAATTATAGTTTATTGAAAATTGGTTGATATATTAAATATTTAATGGTTGTAATTAGATATATTTGACTATGTTAATAGTGTTTGATTGATAATTAATTGATTTATTAAATATATTTATTTTCAAAAATGTTTTAATCATTCGACTTGTGATTTTTTCTGTTTTTTTATTTTTCAGTTTTAATTACTTTCCAATTAAAAAATATCTATAAAAAAATTGACATCATTATATAAACAATTAAGAAAATTATCATGAGTATATATATTTTTAATCAAATCTTTAAATTTTATGTGAAATTTTATTTTATATAATACCTTAATATATTAAATTTTATGGAATATTTTTTATTATTACTCTACTGTCTGGGGGGTCTGCTAAATACATGTGGCCACTTACGTGACACTTTAGTACAAGTGTCCACCCTCTATGTTAGCCTTGCTACAAGAGCACGAACGTTTTCCCCCAGTAGTCGGTCTGTTAAGCCTAACAGGTTATCTCTAATGCTCTCATATTTGAATATTATTGATAATGTTGCAACCTCTTTATCAAGTGACAGTTACCTAATTATCTATAAGTCATCGAATTATCTACAAGTTACAAATTCTCTATAAGGTACACATTATCTCTAAGCCTTTATCTATAACATGTAATTATTTGTTAGTCTTTATCTATATGTTAATAATTATCTACAAGGGTTGTTACACCACCTTCAACATATAAGGAGTCGAGGCTCCCTCCTCACTCTATAAATATCAGGTTCTATCTACCCATTCACACCACCAATTCACATCGAGAGACAACTACTCTCTGCACCCATTCATCCTCACACTCAGTTATTTACATTGTAACTCATACACACTTTGATACACAGACTTATTCTTATACATTATTCTCATATGATTGATGTACTTACTTGAGCGTCAAAGTCCTCTCCTTTGTTTTGCATGTCCCCCTCTCTTAACAAGGCCTACTCACTCTCCGACATGCAAGATCAGGAACTCACCTTGGCCACGTCTACCCTAACGTGCATTACTTCCAGATTTTGACATGTAAATTTGGCCCTACCGTCGGGCCACAGTAAAACTTACCCTGTGGCCTTGCTACTTCATCCATGGTCAGTACACAATCTAGTCTCAGACATGGTACTCCCCTCGAATGCTCCATACCTCCTATGACAAATATGCTAGAAACAGCCCAGCAACTCCAGACCCGCATAGCGAAGATTGAGAGACGTCACGAGGAGGAACTTCGAAAGCTAAAGGGTGACCATGATCAACTGGAAGCTCGAGTGAGACACAACACAAGAGTGAGACACAACACTTGGTTTCTACAACAAATGAGCGTACTCAAGGGGAATCACACCCCCAATGATTTAGTGTTTTTAATTTAGTATTTTTCTATTCTTCTTAGCTTATTTGACTTCTCTTGGATTCTTATTTTCTCACTTTAAATCAGTTTTGGTCTTAGCCAAATAATTGGGCTTAATTGATAATTGTTGCTTATTTTCAGATTTTGTGCTTACTTGACCTATCTTCCTTGTGTAGGACCTAGACGATTCTACAAAACTCCAAATGAAGCATATGAGTAGCCTTGAAAAGCTAAGGAAAAGAGATACAATTTTGTCAATAATAAGCTTGGGCTAATTCTGCTGGTTTGAGGGTCAAATTAGGCTTGGAAGTCAGAACCTCTGCACTTGAGTTTTGGGCTGCTAGTTTGGGTTTTGATTTGTGTAATTAGCATAATTAGTTAGTTTAAATGGGCTTAATTAGGGCCCATCTCTTTATTCTGTTCAGTCATTATATATTAGTGTAGCCAGACACACAAAAATAGAATTTCTAGCTTCTTGTGCAAGTTTTCATAATTAAAATATTTTCTCTCAACTGTTCTTCATTGTTCTTCATTTTTTCTTCTTCCTATCATCTTTGTTCTTCTATTTTCTTACACAAATTTTGTGGCTCTTCCACTGATGATGATCATGGAAGGCTAAACAATCAATCAATCCAAGGATCCAGTCCAAGCAAAGAGAATCCGAGTTCTAGTTTGGTATTCTAATTTTTGTGTGAATGTTTATCTTCTTTTTCAATTTTCTTTTTGATTTTCATGATTATGAATATGTTTAGGATTGAAAGAAAATTAGGTTATAAATTTATTTTCTAATTTTAAATTTTAGTCATAGATTGTTTGGATGATATTTCAATCCAGTTTGTGATTTCAATTGATTTAGGAGTTAATTCGATTGAACTGCTTCAAATGATATTGAATGAACCTTCATAATATGATCATTATTTGAGAACTATGATAATTTGCATTGCTTGGTTTAGTGAATTAGATTGATAAAAGATGTTGCAAAATAGATTCAAGAATATCAATTTTTGTGTGTTTCTGAAATTTTTGTTCATTGTCTGTAAACTGTTTGATAAACCCCCTGGTGTTTATAAGTGGATTAAGTCAGGAACCAAATTGGCATGTATCTCTGAGTCGACCTAGGTTAATCCTATGCTACAAATTATCTTAGTTTTATTTGTTTTGTAGCAATTCGACAGTCCTTATTACCAAACACACCGTCAATACTCAAGACGACCCTAGTTTATCACATGTCCACCGTCCAGAAGGGCGGACTACTCAACGAAATTCTTTTGTCGACCACATAATGGAAGTTGACTTACCCTTTGGTTGGAAATCACTCAACATAGAGCAGTACAACAACACCACTGACCCAGATGAACATTTGGATGCTTTCCTCACCCAGGAAAACCTCTACGCCAACAACGATGCAATCTTGTGTTGTGTCTTCCCTAAGGTCCATTGACAACTTCGACACTCTCGTCGAATGCTTCATCTCACAATATACAACAAGCCGATCACATCAACTCAACTCTACTACATTGGCTAGTCTACGACAAGTAGACGATGAGTCTTTTTGGAGGTTCATGGATAGATTTGGACAAATAGAAATCCAGATCCCAAACCTCAACCCAGAGGTGGTTTTGCATTCCATGTTGTTAGCCCTGCAACTAGGTAAGTTCGCTGACAGTTTAGATGGAGGAAATGTCGAAGTTCAAGAACGAGGTCCGACAAGCAGGACAAAAACACGACAAAGAGGAAGGAGTAACCAAGACCAACCAACACAAGTCGGACAAAAGGCACAAGCCGTACAAGCGCCAGCCTCTCCTAAGGGGACATAGGTATGAGCGCTGACGGTTAATCACACCACCATCATGGAGGAGGCCTTCAACACGGAGATACCCATAAAACTGCCCTTACCACTTCCTTCTAGGTTGAGATCCAATAAGACCAAATACTGTAGATACCATTGCAGTAGCGGTCACAACACAGAAGACTGTTGGGGCCTAAAAGACAGTACTTATCCCAGTTTGTAAAAAGATCTAGCAATCACCCAGTAGGCACCAGACTCGAAGAACACGAAGACGATCAACCTAGGAATGAGAATGCTGAAAGGAGAAGATAGAGTAGAAGATAGAGGGAGGCAGAGGAACTACCAGCCAAGACGGGAACACCAACCTCTACAAGAATTGGAAAATGAGCCCGCCCAAAAAATCTGAGGTGTAATCAACACTATCGCAAACAGATTTTCCTGTGGAGGGCTATCTAGCCAGTTACAAAAGCGACACCTCCACGCTATCCGGGACATAAACAAAAACTATGTCGATGTTCCACCACCATGGAGTCTCCTGCCTATTCACTTTCATTGACAGAGACTTCAAGGGCATCAACCTTGTCAACCAGAACGATCCCATGGTGGTCTCTGTCGTGATCAGAAACTTCATGGTATACCAGGTCCTCAATGACCAAGGCAGCTCCGTAGACATCCTGTACTGGAAGACATTCCAGAGACTTGAGGTCTCATTAGACACGGTCCATCCTCACTTTGGACCTCTCATCGGTTTTGCAGGGGAGAGGGTAGATACCAGAGGCTACATAGACATCATGACCACCTTCGATCAAGGCCAACTCTCCAGGAGCTTCATGATCAGATATTTGTTTGTCGATGTAGACACCTTTTATTTTCCTTTGATTGGCAGGAAAACACTGAACGAGCTTAAAGACATCATCTCCATGCCTCATCTCAAGATGAAGTTCCCTACCTTGATAGGAGAAATAGTGACTGTCAAGGTAGATCAAAAGCAAGCCCGATAGTGCTATGCAAAGAGCCTAAAAGTGACACCATATCCTCCCACCAAGGAGCCCGACAAACATCACCCCACATTAGATGGTACCAGCCAGGTCATAAACGTGGATGAAGGGTCTCCAATACAAACCCTTACCGCCTACAGCACAAGTCAAGATGGTGCATTCAACATGGATCCGCATGGTAACACCATCGACAAGGGCCCAAAGCCTATTAAAGAACTCATCAAGCTGCAGCTCAGACCCAAACCCGGCCAATGCACGTAGCTTAGCAAGGACCTCAATATCTATGAGCAAAAGCACATAGCTGACGTCCTCCACAAAAATGTAGACCTATTTTCCTGGCAACCATCTGACATGCCAGGCATCCACCCCAGTATCATATGTCACAAACTGGCCATCTGCCCCCAGGCCAAGCTAGTATCATAGAAGAAGAGGAAGATGGGCGACGAACGACACAAGGCGGTTAGAGAAGAGGTGGACAAACTACTGAAAGCTAAGTTCATCAGGGAGGTCAGGTACTCCACTTGGCTCGCCAATGTCGTTATGCTAAAGAAACCCAACAACAAATGGCGAATGTGCATTGATTACACTGACCTCAACAAGGCGTGTCCCAACTATGTGTACCCTTTGCCCAACATCGACAGGTTGGTCGACGGCGTGTCCGATTTCCAAGTGTTGAGCTTCTTGGATGCATATTATGGGTATAACCAGATTAGAATACATGCCCTAAACGAAGAAAAAACAACATTCATCATTGAAGATCCCAATTTCTGCTACAGGGTCATGCCTTTTGGCCTCAAAAATGCTGGGCAACATACCAACGACTGATGGATTGCATCTTCAAGCAGCAGATCGGATGAAAAGTCGAGGTATATGTTGATGACATGGTCGTCAAATCTCAAAGCATAGCCCTACACGTTGCAAATCTAGAGGAGGTCTTTGGAGAAATTCGTAAATACGACATGCACCTTAACCTGAAAAAATGCACCTTGAGGGTCGATAGAGGAAAATTTTTTGGCTTCATGATCACACACCAAGGAATAGAAGCCAACCCTGACAAGTGCACAACAATACTAGAGATGCACAACCTTATCAGCGTTCAGAAAGTCCAAAACTTGAACGGTAGGCTGGCATCCCTATCCAAGTTTCTCCCGAAGCTCGCCGAGAAAGCAAAGCCTTTCTACAAGTTGCTCAGAAAAACTGAGCCCTTCATGTGGGATGAAGCCTATCAAAAGGCCTTTTTGACCTTCAAAAAGACCATTGCCACGTCGACCGTCCTAAGTCGACCCAGACCAAGAGCGCCACTACTCCTTTATCTTTCAGTAGCTGACGAAGCCGTTAGCTCAACCCTCGTGCAAGAAGAAGGGAAATATCAGCTTCCCATCTACTTCATCAGTCGCATCCTCCATGATGTTGAGAAGCGATATCAAATGATAGAGAAGATAGCATAGCACTTGTCACCTCAGCTCGACACCTTCGGCCATACTTTCAAAGTCACCAAATGGTAGTTAAAACAAACTACCCCATCAAACAGGTGCTACGAAAGCTTGAATTGGCAAGGAGGATGGTGTCATGGTATGTAGAACTATCAGCGTTTGACATCTAGTATGAACCTCCTGGCCCCATGAAAATACAGTTCAGGGCAGATTTTCTATAAGAGTTAAGTGGTAGTAACCAAACCACCCCTAGCTGGTGGAACCTCTACATTGATGGAGCATCCAACGTGAAAGGTGTTGGATACAGGGAGAGTTGGAAAGAAGATCAAATCAAGGATGAAGCAATTTGCTTAAAGGATTTTAGCTTTTCACATCTCATTCAATTGGAGGCATTTGTAATTTGTTAAGTTGTTCAAGAGGCTTATCTTGTGATCCTTGCATTTGCATAAACATAAATCATAAGCATGCATACATGATTTAAGAAAAGCATAAAAGGTTTACATGTTTACATTTAGAAAGAAATTCTCATGGTTCAAGTTTTGGAAAATGCATTTGTGCATTGCTTTAATCGATTACCAGCTTGTGTAATCTATTACAAAGCCATGAAGAATACTTTAATCAGTTGCAAGAAAATCATAATTGATTACACAACACAAAAACACAAACATGCCTAACTGCCATAATCAATTACCACAAAATTGTAATCGATTACACATGCTTATTTCAATTCTGAGATTGACTGCCTTAATCGATTATATGTCATTTTAATCGATTACATTGTTCATAAATATTTTCCAGATTGTGCTAAGAACACTTGAATCAATTATTTTGTATATTGATCGATTACTTTGATTAAAATAATCGATTACGTAACGTTTTAATCGATTACATGTAGTTAAATCTATTTTCTATAAAAAGCTGTTGGGTCTGAACATTTGCATCAATCAAGAGAAATTGATTTTACATTACTCCCAAAGCTTTCAAAGTCTGAGAAAAAGATTTTCTAAGTCTCATACATCTTGTTTCAAAACCAAAGAACTCACGCTTCATTGATCATAGTGTTTTGAACAAGATTTTTCAAGAGTTTTTCAAGAGAGCTGCTTTTCAACATTAGCATTCATTCAATCTAAATTTGTTTGGTAAAATTCATTCGTTCAACCTCTGAGGATCATAAGGTTGTATCTCTCTTGAACTCTTACTATGAATTAACTTGTTTCTTTTAATTCTTGTAAGCACTAAGATCAAAGAGTTTCTTTAGAACTTTTTCTAGAGTAGTGCTCTCTAGAGGAAAGAACAGGGTAGTGTTCTCTGGTTCTTTGTGATTAGAAGTCTAATAGGTTTTAGATTTCAGTTTCTTTATCTAGGTTTGATAAAGGTAATCACTTGTAAAGCTTGTAAAGAACAATATTTGATTTAGTGGAACTCTAATCAGGTTTGGTTAGAAGACACTAGATGTAGCTTCTCTTTTGAGGGGTGAACCAATATAAGTTTGGTGTTCCCTTGATTCTAATTCTTGCTATCTTAAACTTATCTTGTGGTTAATCTCTTTCAAGATCAACTGAAATATTTTCTGTAATTGCTTGAAGTGTGGGGGTGAATCTTGATTGATTGAAAGTTTATGTTTTAATAAGGGAAAACTTGTTATACGATCTTTACTCAGATGCTAGTTTTCAAAAATCCATGTTTTAACCAATTCACCCCCTCTTGGTTAATTATGTGTGTTCATCATTGTTTTCAATTGGTATCAAGAGCTGGTTATTGTGTGTTATTCAAGATCACTATCTTTTTTCAAAGAAAATGAATACCACACAGATTATCTTCAAGGAGGGTGCCTCCCTCAATCGTCCTCCGATATTTGAAGGAGAGCATTTCAATTTTTGGAAAAGTAGAATGCAGATTTTCATCCAGTCAAAACAAAGATAAGAAATGTGCTATATATGGAAGGTTTGAAGCACAATCTCCTAAGCATAAACCAACTATGCGACAAAGGACTCAAAGTCTCCTTCAATGACAATTTTTGTTTGATATATGATGGTCAAACGGGTGAGGTTATCCATGTTGGTAAAAGAAAGGGTAACATCTATATTCTCTCTATTGAACATGCATTCATTCACAACACTAGTTGCCTAGTTAGTTAAGTTCATGATACATGGCTATGGCATAGGAGAGCTAGTCACAAACATGCATCATATGCACAATCTTATAAGAAATGATTTAGTCATTTGCTTGCCTAAGCTTAAGTTTGAGAAGGACAAAATATGTTGATGTATGGCTAAACCCATTAGCCATTAGTTTTCCCAAATCTACCTTGCAATGAAACCCAATCTTCAAGCAATCATCAAGAACACAAGTTGTCCAACAATTTACTAAATTTGTGACTGTTTGGAAGCTTTTAATTGTAGCAATGAAAGATGGAAGAAAGGTTAGGGATGAAGGTGGAAGACACCATGGAGAAGCTCTCCAATAAGTCTAGGAAGAATCATTACAATAGCATTGAGAAGCCATTGATAAGACTCAAGAAGTTCTTTAACATGAATAAGAAAGAAACTCACGCAAATTTCAAATTTGTATTAATGAACCAAAGTTATTTACATTTAGTTTTTAGGTAGCTTATATAGCCCACGAAATTACAAGCTTAATGCCACTAAATGTAAGTAAAATGCAAATTGAAATGAAGCTTGAAGTGCAAGCTTCTCCTAAAGTGACTCTTGGATGTCCCAACATGCGTAGGTGCAGTTTATGCTGAAGTAATCGATTAATTCATCCTTGTAATCGATTAAAATAGAGTTTCTACACTTAATTATTGGATTACAACTATCTGGTAATCGATTACCATAGACAGAAACTATTTTACAAGTTCCTTCATAATCTATTACAGATAGATGGTAATCTATTACAATAGACATGACTTCTTTTGTGTTTGCACTGAGTTAGTGTGCTTCTTCATGCTTGTCCAAAAGATACAAGTTAGCATTGATGTGATCTTGAGGGGCTTGAATTCTAGCTCTTGTCATGGGTCCTTTAAGGCTCACCAAAGGAAGTTCATCAAGCTTTGCTTCTAGACCTTTAGCTTGCAATGGACCTCCATCATATGTGATGCTTGTCAAAAGGGAAAACAAACTAAGATCTCTTTTCAAAGTAAAATTGTTGTTTCCACCTCTAGATCCCTTGAATTGCTTCATATGGATTTATTTGGTCCTTCTAGAACTATGAGTTTGGAGGGTAATTTCTATGGGCTTGTTATTGTTGATGAATACTCTAGATTCACATGGACTTTGTTTATAAGATCCAAGAGTGATGCTTTCATGGCATTTAGAAAATTAGCCAAGGTCATTCAAAATGAAAAAAACTTGGAATATTATCTCAATAAGAAGTGATCATGGTGGTGAATTAGAAAATGAGTTTTTTTGAAAAGTTTTGTGAAGAAAATGGAATCAATCACAATTTTTCAGCTCCAAGAACATCCCAACAAAATGGTTTTGTGGAGAGGAAAAATAGATCTCTTGAAAAAGGAGCAAGAACTCTTATTAATGAGACAGATTTGCCTAAAATTTTTTGGGCAGATGCTGTGAGTACATTTTGCCACACTTTGAATAGATTACTCATAAGGCTTATTTTAAAGAAAACCCCTTATGAACTCTACAAAGGTAGAAAACCAAACATTTCTCACTTGAGAGAATTTGGCTGCAAGTGTTTTGTTTTAAACAATGGTAAAGATTCTCTTGGAAAATTTGATGCTAAAGTTGATAAAGCAATCTTTCTTGGTTACTCTTTGCAAAATAAAGCTTATAGAGTCTTTAACAAAAGAACATTATGTGTAGAGGAATTAGTTTATGTTATATGTGATGAATCTAACTCCTCCAAAGAAGAAAATGAGTGTGATATTGATGCAGGTCCAATGGAAGAATTTATTCAACTAAATGGATCAAATGAAAAAGAAAAGGCAGAACCAAATGAGGAAAAGTAACAATCAACACGTATTCAAAAGCCCAAGGATTAAAGAACTACAAGAGACCTTTCTCTTGACAACATAATTGGGGAAGTTTCCAAGGGAGCTACTAGATCCTCACTAAGAAATCTTTGTTGTGATATGGCTTTTGTTTCACATATTGAGCCAAAGAGCATTGACCAAACTTTGCTTGATGAACATTGGATGATTGCCATGCATGATGAATTGAATCAGTTCAAGAGAAATGAAGTTTGAGAACTTGTTCTTGACCCTCTTCTCACAAACCTATTGGCACCAAGTGTGTTTTCAGAAACAAACTTGATGAGAGTGGCATTGTAACACCCCAATATTTTAAATGGTTAGAAATTATGTTTTGTTACTAGTAAGACATTTAGGAAGTGATGAAATGGGTTTAGAGACAAGGATTGATCTTAGTTAACTAAGTTATGAGAAAATTTTGTGAGTAGAATAAAATTAACCCTGGGAGTTTTCTTGTAATTTTAGGGTTAAAGAAGCTAGCCAATGAAATG
>PYAF01001231.1:0-13328 GCA_007407185.1 Glycine tomentella | reverse complement strand
ATTGTTTAAAAGTATAATGCTTAATAGAATATTTAGTTACAAGTATGTGATGGATTAAAAGTATTCTATGATTCTTTAAATTTAAATAATTAATTGATGCTAAAATTAAGTTGAATTACATATTTATTTGCTTTTAATGATAGTACGTAAAAAGTTTCTAACGTTTAGATGTTTATTCTGAGTAGTAAAGTGATATAGCTTGTTAAATTAAATCCCTTGAGTTTGTTGGTTATGATATTAGAATTGTGTTGGAATTATGATTAGTATGTGGAACTATTTGAGATGTGATGAACTAAGATTTATTCTGAGAAGTATATAAGTGGACTGTGGCTGAATGAATATGATTTTATTCTGTCTGGCGGGGACATAAGACCACGTGATTTTATTCTGTCTGGCGGGGACATAAGACCGCGTGATTTCATTCTGTCTGGCGGGGACATAAGACCGCGTGTTTTTTTCTGTCTGGCGGGGACATAAGACCGCGTGATTTTATATTTTGCCTGGCGGAGGCATAAGACTGTGGTGTTATATATATCTGTGTGGTGTATGGCTGATCTAAATTGTGTACTATGATGAGGTGATTTGATTAAGGTGTGGATCATGCTTGTTTCTTATTTTTTTAATGATATTACAACCATGCGAATATATATATATATATATATTTCTTTATGTATGTTTTATTCAAACTATGTGTGTCATGAACTTACCCTATTTGTGTCTGTGGTTGACACATGTGATGACCCCAATTTATTCGGGCGAGCAGAAAAACAGGAAAGCCGACGCTGTGAAGGATTGATGAAGAAAAGATGATAAAGTTGTGTTGATGATTTGTTTTAAATTTAATCTGTTTGTATTTTCCTTTGGCTTGTACTTGGGACTGTACGAACTATACCTTGGACTGTATTAAAGGACTGTACTTTATTATTTTAATTAAACCGTGGAGAGGAATAATTTGTTTATGATATAAACGACTAGTAACCCTTGCAAACAAAGAAATGATTTTTAAAAAAAAAAAATTTAACCAATCTAATTTTAATACAAAGTGGTCACGAGACTTTATCTAAAATTAACAAAGCACGAGAGAGTAAAGAAAGGCGTTATATTCTCCACTACTCTTTTGAAATGTCTTGCCCAAGAAATCATTCAATACCCATGAAGGTTAAAGAGTGGAACAAGAAGTAAGTAAAATCAGAAAATCACTTTCTAACTCTTAGAAGGCTTGTGTATATTCAGAAACTTCGAAGTATTCAAGTTAAGTTTCAAGCCAAGCCTTCCTTCTATTTATAACAAATTTTTATAACAACCTGTAATCGATTACACGCGCCACATAATCGATTAAAATGCATTAAGTAATCAATTAAAGTGTCACTTAATCGATTAAAGTGTTCAAGGCTCCATTATGGGTTTCACAATGAACAAGATAATCGATTAACCGAGCTGTAATCGATTAAATCAAAAAAGTTTTATTTCAGAGGCAGCATGTGTGATCGATTACGAATATCAGTAATCGATTAAGGCAGTGAAGCAAGCCTTTTCAAAATAGCCTATGTAATCGATTACGAATAATGGTAATCAATTAAATTAGTGAAAACATGATTTTCAAGATAGCTTGTGTAATTGATTACTGTAAATGGTAATCGATTAAAGCAGCAATGTATTACTTTTGATTTACAGCATGTAATCGATTACAAATGTTTGGTAATCGATTAATATATTCATTAAAGCTTTTCCAGTTTTAAACACGAACCAAATAATCGATTAATCTGTGGTGTAATCGATTAAAATGTTCATCAAAGCTTTTCCCGTTTTAAACATGAACTAAATAATCGATAAATCTTCTATGTCATCGATTAAAACAGTGAAATTACATTTTTCCAAAAAACTTTACCCATTTAGTTCTTTTTCGAAATAACTTTGATTCTTTGATGAAACACTTAAGCATGTAAATGATTATATGCATACAAATGCAAGGATCAATAGATTGACTTCTCATACACTTCATTTTGGATTTCAATTATCAAGGCATGTGAAAAGCTCAGAACATTCTTCTAAGTCAAAAACTTCATTCTTTTTGTTGCTCCCCCTATATCCAACAATCTCCCCCTTTTTGGCTTTGAATATGCCAAATATTGATTGACCATGTGTTAGAGATTTGAAGTGCTTTGAAGGATGAGCAAGATATAATTCTTGAACTTTGTTAACCTGAAATCAAATCAGCCTCTTTGCCAAGAACAAGTGTTAAGATATCTTTTGGTATAAACATTGATCATTTACTTCTGTTAGTTAGCTTCTGTGACTTAGTTTGCTTCCCCTTACTTAGTTAATTTCGTCATTCATCAATTTGTAAAAATGCAACCAAAAACAGAGTATAACAGAGAGCAAAACAGAGTTGGTTTTCAATCAAGTTATCAATCAATTTTTCTCTCCCTATTTGGCTTTTCAAAGGCAAAAGATAGCACAACAATAGTGATCAAAAGAAATGCAAATTCAATAATCAAGGAAGGACAATACATTAATCAGAAAACATAAAAGAAACAGAGCAATAACAGAAAATACAAGAAGCTTAAATTAGTTAAGAAAATCATCAAGCACAAGCCTAGCTTCTATGTTTTCTATCCTATATTTCATCTCCTCCAAAGATGAATTAGTATCAGCATTATGCTCATGGTGCAGTGACATTAAGGCATCCATCTTTTGAATCATAAGAGACTCAAATGGACTGTAAGATGGTTGAGCAGGGCTTTCTTCTTCAGCATCCTCACCAGCCTCTTCACCAGCTTCTCCTTCGAACCCAGCAGCAGGGAGTTGTTGTCCAGCCATTTGCCACCATAATGGGTCTTGACCATCCCCAGCTTGGTATGATGCTTCTCTTTGATGAGGCTGTTGCTTGAGTTTGTGTTGTCAACAACCTCATTAGAAACATCTATGTTGAAATAATCAATGAACCTAGACACAAGGATAGTATATGGGAAGGGATAGTTCATTAACCTTTTAGCCTTAAGCATTATTTCCACAAAAATAAGAATCCAATTCATCTAAATTGAATTTTTCATGCCATACACAAGCTGTAAGTCATCATCAGTGGCTTGGGCATGATTGGTGGCTCTAGGGGTCAGGATGTAGGTAATTATGTAATGAAGAAGTCTATCTTCATGAGTCATGGGGCCAGTACTCAGCCTAAGCTTCAACCTCATGTGAGGATCAAGAAGCATTCCCCTATAGGTATCTATCTTACTATACCCTCAGCTTCTTCCTCAAATTTCCTTTCTCCTTCAAAGGAAATACCAGCAACAACTTCCCATACTTCTGGAGTGATTTCCATGACCACTCCATTGACTTGAGACATGAGTGTCCCATCCATGGAAGCCTTAGCACAAGTGTAGAACACCTTCACTAATTTAGGATAATAGGTACACTTCATCTCAACAAACTTTGTCAATCCCTGGGTTTCAATGAAAGTAGGGAATTGAAAACCTTCTCTAATGAACTAGTCAAGTTCAAGGTGTTTGGGAGGACAGACTAATTTGGTGGCATTTGTTGGTTTCAAAGGAGTCAATTAAAGAATGGACAAAGAATCAAGCTTAGTTTTGAACTTTCAACATGCCTTGAAGTCTTGAAGATTAATTTGTGATTAAATGTAAAAGGGAGAAGCATTTCTGGTGATTCAAGTGCATTGCATTCATATCATTCATTAAGTCAATTAGTTTGAGTAATAGAATTCACAAGGCTTTAATAAATTGTTTAAGTTTTATAATTAAATCAAAGGTTTTTGGAAAAATAAGTTTTCTATTGGTTTAATTGATTACTTTAACGTGATAATCGATTATTTTATTCTTGGTTATTCTGAAAAACTTTTCAAGAACAATGTAATCGATTATGTATCGATTTAATCGATTATTTTACCTTGGTTCACATATAAATTGCCTTGATGAACATTTTAATCGATTACCAATGAGCTGTAATCGATTACATAGGCTAAACAGAAAAAATCACCTCCCTGTCTTAATCGATTACCAAAGACAGTAATCGATTATATCATATGCCTATGCTTAACATGTTTTGCTTCATTAATCGATTACCAAAATCCGTAATCGATTACATAGTGTATTTCAAATTTGTGAAGCTTCCTGTCTTAATCGATTACCAGAATCCGTAATCGATTACACAGTGTATTTCAAGTTTATGAAGCTTCCTGTCTTAATCGATTACATATCGAAATAATCAATTATTTTTTTTGTTGCTTCAATCCAGATTTCTATAGAACACTTTAATCGATTACATGCTTGATTTAATCGATTACATAAGTGAAATAATCGATTATTGGGCACGTTTAATCGATTACTGACAGTTACAAAAGTTTATTATAAATAGAACCCTTGCTCAACTCATTTGGTAACTTGATCAATCCATATTCTAAGCCTACATAAGCTTTCTAAACACATTCTTAGTGATTTTCTGGGTTCTATGAGTGCTTGTCTTCACTAAAACACTTATGGGTCTTTAAGTGATTCTTGAAGCAAGAAGATTCTTTTCCAAGGTTAAGGAAAGAGATGTTCTGAGTTTGTTTTCATCATTCAACGTGCATATCATTCATTGGATCATCAGGTGTTTTCTTTCCTTAAACTCAGTGGTTGTAATTCTTTTCTGAATTTGTATTATTGGCTATTGTAAATGGGTTTCTTGCTTGTAAACTAGAGATAAGGTTTCTCTAGGGGTTGTGTTGAGTAGTGTTCTCAGTGGGGTTGTCTCTAAGAATCTAATAGTGTTTTAGATTTCTAAACTTTATCTAGGGTGGATAAAGAGAGACTTTGTAATTACTTGTAAGAACAGAAAATTGCAATAATGGAACTCTATTTTAGTGTTGAGTGGAAGAAAACTGGATGTAGCTTCATAGTGTTTGAAGTAAACCAGTATAAATTTTGTGTGCTTTGGTCTTAATTTCTCTCTTGATTATATTCTGTTCAACTTGATTGTCTTGCTTTGTTTATTAATTCAATTTTGAGCTATTGGATACCTTGGACTGAACATATTTGATTGAATAAAGTTTCTTGGTTTCAAAAGTGATAAAGATCCTAAGGGAAACTCTGATTTTGTCTAAGAAATTTTAATTTACCAAGCCTACCCAATTCACCCCCTCTCTTGGTTAAGTGTGAAGTGTTCCTATATTTTACAGCATTGAACTGAAGATAGGTCATTTTGTCTCTCTCAGCAAGAAACCAATGATCTAACCTATTGACAGCAAGGTTAGAGGTTTCACCAGCTTTTCTCTTAGAGGTTTTGGTTTTCTTGGGTGCAGACATATTGAACTAGGGAGGAAAGGCTACAAAACAAGGTTTCTGAACTCAGAGGAAGAAAGAAAAACACAGTAGTGCTTAAGATGGTGTGATTTCTCTCTTGAACATAGGCTGTATTTATAGAAGAATTTGGGCTCCAAAATTCAAATTTGAAATGAATAACAGTTATTTTCGAATTAACCCACCAACATTAAAGCACAGAAGATTCAAATTTTGAATTAGTTGGCAGCTGGGCAGTTACAATTTCCAAGAAAATCTGGCAGATTCTGCAGTAACTCCATGAATAATCAATTATATGCTTATGTACTTGATTAATTCGTAAGCAAAATCAGTTTTTGCAGCATCTGTAATCGATTATTTCGACAAGTAATCGATTATTTTAGTGAGATTCAGTTAAAGAAGATGAAGTGTAATCGATTATTTAGTCTAAGTAATTGATTATTACAGACACAATTCGAGTTTCAAACAATTTTTCAGTCAATTTAATAGATTACCATTCACCGTAATCGATTATTCCAATGAGATTTCATTTCTGAAAAGATTTTTGACCATGTGTAATCGATTAATTCGAGGCGTAATCGATTATTCCAATGAACTTTGACTTTTTAAAATATTTTTAAAGAAGAATAATCAATTATCTCTATGCTGTAATCGATTACATGAGTGCAAAATTCATTCTGAAAAAGCTTTTTAAGTGAATTTAATCGATTATTCCGATGGGTAATCGATTAATACATAGAATTTATCAGAATGAACAATATATATGCATCATTTTCGAATTTTGTAAGCACAAGTGATGATTGATCAAATAAGAAACTATATCACATAGATTGGCACATAACAATCATGCTAGTAAAGATTAGATTCATCAAGAATACCTAGCATGTTTCTAAGAGTATAGAATCTATCTCTAGCCAAAGGTTTAGTGAATATATCAACCAATTAATTGTGAGTATCAATGAAGTCAATTTTGATATTACCCTTTTAGATGTGATCTCTTAGGAAATGATGCCTTATCTCAATGTGTTTAGTCCTTGAGTGCATTATTGGATTCTTGGAAATGTTGATAGCACTTGTGTTCTCACATAGCAGAGGTATTTCTTTTAATTCTACACCAAAAATCTTGCAATTGTTGCTTTAGCCATAGGCTTTGAGCACAACAACTTCCAGCAGAGATGTACTTAGCTTTAGCTGTTGATAAAGCAACACAAGCTTATTCTTGCAATGCCATGAGATCAGTGAACTTCCTAAAAGATGACAAGTTCCACCAGTGCTTTTTGTAACGCCTTAACTTACAATTTGTTTTTATTGATTTTGAATGAAAAATTCTTTTCAATTTTCTTAAAAGCACTCAACTGAATATAACAAAATTTTGCCAATAACTGTTACTTCAAGAAAATTTCATTATTGATTAATATTTATAATTCTGAATTAACATATAATAAGAGTACAAAAGATTTTCCTCACTGATTGATATTTATAAATCTGATGTACAATAAAATATAGAGTGGTATCAATTCTATTACATAGTACAAACAACTAAAACACTTCGTAACAAAGAAATACATCTTCAAATATAACCTCTTCAAATATTACATCTTCAAACAAAATCCTCTTCTTGTAGACAGCTAATAGTCTCTCTTTGTTGTTCATCTGCTCGCCCAATTAAAATCGAGGTCATAGTAGGTGTCAACCACAGACACAAAGTATAGGGTAAGTTTATGATAAACATAATTTAAGCAACAGAATATATTCAATTTGCAGGTATTCATAACAACATCCTCAAAGATACATAATTCTCTTAGACTCTTATCATGATGCATGAGACTCTTAAAATATTTCAATATTTGGTACCAATTGTCAAGATAGCCCCATCCCTGTGGCATAGAACTTATCCGACCAGTCAGGGTCTCCCGTTGTTGCACAGGTTCTCACCCACACTTCATGTGATCATCATGGGTGGTGTGATTCCCCACCGCAAGAGTCACCCCCAGCTCAGACACCTTTTGTCTGAACGTACGGACTCAGTTCCTGCAGCTATCTGACACACCTCCTCTTTGAGGTAACTCTTATATACACCTCCACTTTGAGGCAACTCTTATGAGACACATCAACATGAAGTATCACTTGTCAAGATAGTCCCATCTCAGTGGTCTAGAACTTATCTGACCAGTCATGGTACCCCAGTGTTTCCTAGGTTCTCACTCACACTTTATGTGATATGATTCTGTACTGCAAGAGTCACCCCCTAGCTCAGACTTCTCTTATCTGAACGCACGGACTCAATTCTTGTAACTATCTGACACACCTCCTCTCTGAGGCAACTCTTATGATACACATGAGATGGCTTCACTTATGCATGACTCATTCATTTTATCAACTTATATGTATTTTCCACATCAATCTCCAATCATTGTCTCACATAATTTACTCAGAGATTCAATATAAATCAAGTACAGAACTTAGCTTGTTACTCATGTACAGAAACTCAACATATCCTTCATATACAGAGATTCATAGAAACACTCAACAACACATGGAATTTAGAGAAATTCATAGAAACACTCAGCAACACATAAACTTCAAACACTTATTCAAACACAAACAACACTTAAACTATCTTTATCATAAAGCTTCCCTATACATACCTTATAATCTCTTCATAAGCTTGTTTTTCTTTTCCTAAAGGTGCTAGCTTTACATGTGATTCTTCAAGGAAGTGGGGTCTCTTTCTCACTTGATTCAAGCTTTGAAAAGGAAAGGTTGGAAATGAAATGAAAGGGATGTGACAAGGAGATGTTCACGTGAAGTATGTAGAAGGGTGAAGTCTTGAATGTGACTTCCACTTAAGGCTCCCCTCTTCCCTTTATATAGAGTTTAGGAAATAATAAAATATTCAAGGACATTTCTACCCTTTCTATCTAGTTACTCTCATCTAGTTCCATCCTAACTAAACTCATAATTACTCTTTTACTTTTATACAAAAATCTTCTAAGTCATGATGACTTGCTTTACAAGTGTCCCTACACTTGTCTACTTCTTTACAAGTGCCCTTCCACTTGGCATTGTCGTGAAGCTTCCTTTACAAGTTTTCCACCACTTGGCATTGTCATGAATCTTCTCCATTTATCTACCTATTTCACGTGAAGTATCAAGAAATAAGAGAAGATTTTCTTCTCTTCATGCCATCTTGTACACATGTCTTTCAAGGTTATGATGGCTTCTTATCCCTTCATCAATGGTGGCTTACAAGTGGCTAGATATTTCTTAAGCCTTCATGATTGTATCTTATCATTTTAATTTATGAATCTTAAAGCATTTTTCTACTTATCATGACTTATCAAATTAAAATATGACAAACCACCTTATTCCCCTTTTTCTTCTACTTCTTGTGAATACCATGGTCAAGGAGAATATTTTTATCTTCTCTTCTTCCTTCTATATCATGTTATTATTTCCTTTAAAGAGTAGAAAATTGTGTGATTCTCCTTGTGTCCATATGTCACCTTTAATGAGGAAGAAGAATTCAGTTCCAAGTTGTCTTCACACATGGCCTTTCATAGGAAGAAGTAAAATTCAATTTGAACTTAGCTTTACACATGGCATTCATAGGAGGAGTTCAAGTTCAATTCGAACTCTTCTACCTAAAGGATAATATTAAATAATGAAACTCTAGAGTTTTCTAGAAACTGACTTCAGTTACAGTATAAATAGCTCTCAAGTAGTCTATATAGAGTGCTACATAGAACTTATATTCAAGACTGCTTATATCTTAATTCTGATTTGTCCGTTCCACTTCTGACCATCAAAATTACTAAATCATCTCTTTGAATAAGTCTATTTATCCTACAATTAAAAGAAAATTTCACAGATTTTATTTATCATTTTGCCATATTTTTCTGATGCTTGAATTCTCCTGAATAAAATTTCAAAGTTATGACCATATAAAATTCATAGAAATCCTATTCTGAGACTTCTTGTCACAAAGTATTTTGGTAATTTGCCATCCAAGGGCACTCTGTAATTTCATCAAGCTCTCACAAAATATCAAGGGGTGTCTTGGTAATTTTAGCCTCAAGGGTACTATGATAATTATCACTCACCTTAGGGGTATGATTGTAATTTTCACTATAAAATATCTCAACAAAATATCTAAGGGTATTTGTGTAATTTTGGCTTAAGGGTATTTTTATAACTTCCATTTTAAAATATCTAACCAAAAATATCCAAGGGCATTTCTGTAATTTCTATTTCAAGGGAAGGGTAATATGGTCATTTCTCTTTAAACATTTTTGTAATATCTCTAATTAATATTTCACACAAATAATTTAAATATAGACCAATCAAGTCTCACATAACCTAACACTTATCAAATAGTTGTGTAAGAAACATTTTGACCATACATTTGCAGTTATTGAAATTTCAGGGTGTTACACTTTTTCTATCCAACTTGCATCTTGCAAAGTCAGAATCAGAATAACAAACTATATTAAGTTGATTTGAGATATTTGAGGATCCTTTCGACTGCATGAGGTCTCATTCTTTGGGATTTGCTTGATATCTTGCACACAAACACACACTCAACATAATATCTGGTCTACTAGCTGTCAAATATAGCAAAGATCCAATCATTCCTCTAAATTTTGACTCATCAACCTTCTTTCCTTTTTCATCTGAATCTAGATAGGTTGATGTTGCCATTGGAGTTGTAGCATCTTTGCTTTTCTCCATTTCAAACTTTTTGATCACTTCAAGGCAATACTTGGTTTGATTTAGAAATGTTCCATCCTTCATTTGCTTCACTTGAAGTCCAAGAAAGAATGTTAATTCTCCCATCATTGACATTTCAAACTCATTCTGCATAGAGATAGAAAATTCTTTGCACAACAATTGATTAGTTGAACCAAAAATTATATCATCAACATATATTTGAACCAATAAAAATCATTACTTTGCCTTTTGATGAACAAGGTTTTATCAACATGTCCTCTTAGGAAAGATTGTTCAAGCAGAAATTTGCTTAATCTTTCATACCAAGATATTGGAGCTTGTTTTAAACCATAAAGAGCTTTCTTAAGTTTAAAAACATGGTTTGGATGTTTGAAATCAGCAAAACCAGGAAGTTACTCCACATATATTTCCTCCTCAATATATCCATTTAAGAAAGCACTTTTAACATCCATTTGAAAAAGTTTAAAACCCATTAAACATGCATATGCAAGTAATAACCTAATGGCTTCTAACATTGCAATTGGTGCAAAGGTTTCCTCATAGTCAATGCCTTCCTCTTGGTACTAACCTTTTGCAACCAACTAGCTTTGTTTCTGACTATGATTCCACTCTCATCAAGTTTGTTTCTAAAAATCCATTTAGTACCAATAGGTTTGAGAGAAGAAGGTCTAGGAACAAGTTCTCAAACTTCATTTGTCTTAAATTAATTCAATTCATCATGCATGGCATGCATTTAATGTTCATCAATTAAGGCTTGATCAATATTCTTAGGTTCTATTTGTGAAACAAAATCCATATTACAGCAGAGATTTCTTAATGATGATCTAGTAGATACTCCCTTTGAAACTTCACCAATTATGTTGTCAAGGGTGAGATCTCTTGTGGTTCTCCAATCTTTTGGCTCTTGAACTGGTGTTGATTGTTTTGTTTCAACAATTGGCTCTTCCTTTTCTTTATTCATTAAGCCATTTAGTCGAATAAACTCCTCCAATAGTTATGCATCAATATCACATTTCTTTTCCTCTTTAGAGGGATTAGATTCATCACAAATAACATGAACTTATTCTTCCATGCATAAGGTTCTTTTATTGAAAACTCTATTTTGCTTTGCTATGTAATGAATATCCAAGGAAAATGGCTTCATCGGCTTTAGTATCCAATTTTTCAAGTGATTCTTTACCATTATTTAACACAAAACACTTATAGCCAAATGCTCTCAAATGAGAAATGTTTGATTTTCTACCTCTGTATAGTTCAGAATGGGTTTTCTTCAAAATAGGCCTTATTAGTAATCTATTCAAAGTGTAGCAAACTTTACTTACAACATCAGCCCAAAAATATTTACGCAAATTTCTCTCATTAAGAAGAGTTCTTGCACCTTCTTCAAGGGATTTATTTTTCCTCTGCACAGCACCATTTTGTTGAAGTGTTCTTGGAGCTGAAAATTGTGGTTAATTCCATTTTCTTCACAGAATTTTTCAAAATGTTCATTTTGGAATTCTCCACCATGATCACTTCTTATTGAGATAATTTTGCTTCCCTTTTAATTTTGAGCAAGTTTGACCAATTTTCTAAAAACATTGAAAGCATCACTCTTGGATTTCAAAAACAAAATCCGTGTGAATCTAGAGTAATCATCTACAATGACAAGCCCTTAGTAATTACCTCCTAAAGTCATAGTTCTAGAAGGACTAAACAAATCTATGTGAAGTAATTCAAGGGGTCTTGAAGTAGAAACAACATTTTTACTTTGAAAAGAATTTTTTGTTTGTTTCCCCTTTTGACAAGCATCACATAAATTTGTCCTTTTCAAACTTGAGTTTGGGTAAGCCAATGACTAAATCCTTTTTAATTAGCTTGTTCATATGATGCATGTTAATGTGACTTGCCCTTCTATGCCACAGCCAAGATTCCTCAATTTTACATATTAAGCAAGAAGTGTTGTGAAAGAATGCATGATCTATGAAGAGTAAATAAATATTACCTTTTTTTTTACCTATATGAATCACCTCACCATTTTGTTCATCACATATCATGCAGCAATTGTCATTGAATGACACTTTGAACCCTTTATCACAAAGTTGGCTTATACTTAGGAGATTATGCTTTAAACCTTCCACATAAAGAACATTTCTTATTTTGGTTTTAAAGCTGTCTCCTATATTTCCTTCACCTATTATCTTCCTTTTGTTGTTGTCTCCATAGGTGACAAATCCACCATCTTTAAGAGTTAGATTTGTGAGCATTGATATATCACCAGTCATATGTCTAGAGCGTCCACTATAAAGATACCATAATGATGATCATGCTCTTAGACATACCTGTAAAATTCAAATCAATTTTCAAATGAAGGTATCCAATTGAGGTTAGGTCCATAGGGGTTAACCACTTTCTTCTTCTTTTGCACCCAAATACATTCTCCATTAGGCACATAGAATCTCCTAGCATAGCATTTATAAGAAGTATTGTAACGCCTCCTTTTGCTCTCTCGTACTTGATTGATTTTAGATGAAATTCCGTGTCTACTTTGTTTTGGAATTATCTAAGTTATAAATTTCACGAAAAATTTCTTTCTTCTTGCTTTGATTTTACAATTTAGTCATAACATAAACGATTCTTCCTCACCACGGTTGATTTGTAATAAGAATACAATTTATTGTACAGTCCCAAATATAGTGTCCAAAATAATTTACAAACAACCTAATATAAATTACATGCCAACAGAAAATTACAAATCACAGCATACAGTCCATCAAAACTTCCTCATCACACTTTCTTCACATCATCTACAGCTTATGCTTTCCTGTACCTCTGCTCGCCCAACAAATTGGGGTCATCACAGGTGTCAACCACAGGCACAAAATAGGGTAAGTATATGATAAACATATTTAGATAGAATGATAGATCCATAGTGAATCAAAGTAATACTCATAAAGCAAGATACATGATGGATGCATGATATATGCATGATTCTTTGTTAAAATGATGCATGACTGAGATCTCAGATTTTCACCAAATTCTCAACAAATGGTACCATAATCAAAATAGCCCCACCCACTCTAGTGGAAGCCTCACCCGCTCTGGTGGAATATACCTCCGCTCTAAGGTTAAATGGTACCATAGTCAAGATAGTCCACCCACTCTAGTGGAACACACCTCCGCTCTGAGGTTACTTTTATTACCTCCACTCTGAGGTATCAAATGCAGATGAGGTATGCAATGAATTGCCTTTATTTCTTATTTTCTCTTCACCATTAATTTCCAATTTATTTCTCATATGCTTTAATCATTCAACATAGATTC
>PYAF01001230.1:504461-519529 GCA_007407185.1 Glycine tomentella | reverse complement strand
GCCTGGCGGGGGCTAGTCCGTGTTATTTACCTCAAGAGGAGGTATGTCAGATAGCTAGAATTGAGACGAGCGTTTAGACAAAAGGTGTCTAAGCTGGGGGGTAGTGGCAGTGGGGAGATCACCTACCCATGATGATCACATGTAGTGTGGGTGTGAGTCCTTTTGCAACACTGACCTACCCTGACTGGTCGATCCAATTCCGAGAGAGAGAGTAAGCTATCTTGACTATGGTACCAATTGATGAGAATTTGAAAGAGATTCATGCATCATATAAAGAAGATGAGCATGCATCGCATGATGAGTATGTTGTATGATTATCTGTATGTTGTATATACTATGTGACTTGAACTATGTTTATCATAAACTTACCCTATTTTGTGTCTTTGGTTGACACCTGTGATGACCCCAATTTATTTTGAGCGAGCAGGGAAACAGTAAAGCATAGCAGCGGATTGTTGAGAAGAAGATTTGATGAAGATATTTTGATGGCTTATCTTTTGATGATGTGTAATTTGTACTAGACTTTAGACCAGTCTGTATATTATGTTGGATTGTATTTATTATCATTTTGAATTTCGAATGAACACATTTACAATATTGATGATTCACACCTTCCGCATGAATTATTTTAAGCGAGAAGAAAAGAATTTTTCGTGAAATTTGTAACTAAGATAATTTTAAAGCAAGTGAAAAAGAAATTTCATTCAAAATCAATAAAATACAAGATAATAAAATGAGGCGTTACACCCTTAGTATTCAATTAACATTACCATGTATAAATCATTTCCTATCATTATTGATGCACGGGTAAAATCACCCAAATCGATCCCTCACATTTGAGAATCCTAAGAATATTTATCAAATATCGATTCCTCGCATATGAAATAAATATCTCAGCATTACAATCATAATCGTGTGCTAATTGCAATCTAAACGTTATGCTTTATTCCTAGAAACGTAACGTAAAGAGTAAAATCATTCACTTAAGATCCTAAGCGTACTTTCCAGTTAAAACTTAGAATCCTATTTTGTGAAACTAGTGATCAAGTAGAATCAAGCATTAAGAGCAGAATGAAATTACCAATAATGTGTAGAAAAGATTCATGCAAAACAAATATTAAAAGAGATACATACGGGTAGAAGATTACATCCAATCCATAGGAAAAGCTAGCCAATCATTATGGAGAGCACATGATCAACAGAAGAATTGATGAAGACGGCCATCATCGATTCTTTCCGGCAGAGTTTCCATACTAATTCCTCATTTCTCTCACTCTCCCTAAGCTATCCTAAGCTATATTCATGTTCTAGGCTTAGAAAATTTTCAAAAAGTATCCCTTGCCTTCATATGTGCATGGCTATTTATAGTTTTTGGCCTTATGCTTAAGCTCACTCGCCTAAGCGACCAATTTTGCCTTGTTTCCCTTTCCTGGGCGAGTTAACACCTTTTTCTGGAACTTCCACTCGCCTGGGCGAGTAAATTGCACTAGTTCCACTCGCCTGAGGGAGTTAATGTCTTAATGCTGAAGAAATCTGTTAGCCTGGGAGAGTCTTGGGCAATTGGCTTGATAAATCTTCTTATATTGACCTTTTTGCCCCTTCTTGCTTGTCTTGCTTGCTTGGATGCTCCGGATACAATTGGTATCTTTTAAAACACCAGTTTTGAGTGGATGAATCTTCCAAAATATGAATAAGACCCTACATATTTACACAAAACATAAAACAACTAGGTTTAGGGCTTTTTAATCAAGGAATTTACTAAAATCAAAGATAAGTGCCAACATTAAAACCCTAATTTTACTAAAATATGACACTTATCAACTACCGCCAACCTAGAATCTTGCTTGTCCTCAAGCAAATTTTGTGAAAGAAACTTACCAAAAAGTATAAGTATAAACGATAGTATTTTTTATATGAACATTTTTTGTAAAAGAATCAACTTTCAAATGTGATCAGAACATTCTTCAAATCGTCAACCATGAGAATTTTAAATACATAAAAGATGGATTTTCTCAAGTAACAAATGAATTTAAGATCAATTTACATTTCATTTCTAACAAACTTTTAAGAAAACTTTTTGATTGATTTTAAATAGAGGGAAACCTCTCCATATGTGTTTAATTTTCTCACATGTGCGTGTTTATCTCAATTCCAACACTGATATGTTTATAGATTTTGCAATTCATTTCCCATCAAAGGTAAGACCACTATTATCTCTTCCTATTTCTTTTTTCTCCTTTTTCCTCCAAATATTTCCAACCTCACCCTATTTCTTTGATTCTACAAATCTTTGTACAATTTAAAACACAAGAAATTTTTGTTTCCTTTTTCTTTTCTTCTTTTTTTTTCTTTTTCTTCTTCTTTTCTTTTCTTTCTTTTTTAATAACTTTTAGCCATTTTCACAACATAGTATTTCCATCACTTTAGCTACCCAACTGATAAAAAGTTTCCAACAAAATCCTCCTTTGCTCTCCTAACCTAAGGCAAGGTAGGGAATTTTTATCCTAGGTTAGTGTTCCAATAAAATATCAAGTGTTTGGCTCAAAGGGCTTGCAAAATGGTAAATCATTACATATTGGGATAGCTTTTTGGCCACTGGCTTTAAATCATATCCATGAATCATATGTAATGACAATTAGAAATTTATGCAAAATCTACTATAGAACATATCAGTGAGGACACTCAATGTAATTTTTGTGGATGTTACTCACTTACTAAAGCTTATAAGGCCTATTTCCATGTTCAAATCAAATCAGTGTTTTTCTAATTTTGTTTGTTATCAAATCTATGTAAAAATTTCTATCTTCATTTGGTGTTTTCAGAAAATCATTTTTTGTTTTTCATTTCTCATAGTTTCCAAAAATCTTTCTGTGTTCTGATCTAATTCAAATTGTTTCAAATACTGTTTGTTGATTCTTTTTCAAAGTATGTTATATTTCAAGAAAAAAATTTCTTGTAAGTCTCAAAAAATTTCTTAAGTTCCAAAAATATTTATACCTATTTTATAACTATGCTAGAGACAACAAAACACAAAAATTTTATCCAAAAAATTCTGCATTACCAAACAGAGAAAATTCTCTGTGTACACATAATCAAAATGTGCCATAAAATGCATCCATGTCCAAAATAAGTAAATAAAATAGTTGAAGAAGCGGTAAAGAAATTATAAATAGTGTCACAGATTTTGAAGATCAATGAGATATTCAGCCAGGTTGTGCATCAGATCTTCATCATCAGCTGCTCCTTCTCCTTCGTTTGCAGCTCCTTGGTCAGTTGCATGGCCGTGATTAGCTGTTTGGCCTTCTGCCTCCTTCTGAATTGATTCGGAGTGGGCCGAGGAAAGGGGTTTGGACCCTAGCGATGTTGATGTTTTGTATACTTGTAGAAACTTTCATTGAGCTGCATCTGGCCTCTGTAGTTGGCAGCTTGTTGATCAGCCATATGTTGCATGTAAGTCTGCATCTGGAGTGAAAGAAAGGGCCTTGAAGGCCGATGGCATGTGAGAAGTAAAACCAAATTTTTCAAGCGGAAACACACATACCACACAAGAATCATTCTTTAGGACATAGATATTACCTTGTTTATATTTGAAACTTGATGATCAAGGATAGGCTTGAAGATACAAGCCCTCTAATGTTGATCCACACCACTCCTTGTCAAGACTAGAGAACACTTCTTGAAGGCCACCAACAAACACCAATGAAGGCAGGCTAGGTGCAACAATAAAGAGGAAGAAGGCTAGGTTTCAATGTTTTTTTCTTATCTAAGAGGCTCACCAATAGATGATATTGGTGGCTGAACTTTTCTGTCAAAACTCACACAAGGGGCGCATGAAAGGGGAGGAAGGTAGATAGTTTTTTTTAAAAAAAAAACCATTAGAGAACTATAATCACAAGCGCACACTTTATAGAAGAGTTTGAGTCAGATTTTCAACCAACAAATCTTATTATGGAGCATCCCACATGTGAAGAAAAAAATGGAGTTGTTGCATTTTAAAAATTGCCAACAACCTCCCATCATATCCTCCTAAGACCAAGTCAATTACTTGGGATTTATTTTGCAAAATAATAATTAAATATCCAACCATATCTAGCGCCCCTAATCAACCCTCAAACCTCTTCCTAAAATCTAGGACATGATCATGACAAGATGCTAGTTGAATTCAAATTCAAATCTAGCTCTCTTTTCCTTTTGATATTAAACAAACTATTGTAGTTAATTCATATTTAAAATATTTAAATTCAAAATTTAAATTATCAAATTTAAATGTCAGATAATTAATTTAACTATTTAAATTAATTAATAATGTCTTGGACTATCCAAGCCCATTAACTCCATTCATGCGCCCCTCTCTCTTTAAGATAGGTATCCAAACTCCTTCTTGGGCCAACAACCATTATTAGGCCCAAAACCTTTAATGCTATAGTATCATGACAATAAAGTGTTAGTGTGTCACCCATTAGGCCCAACATAGCTACTGACATAAATGAGTTTGGGCCCAACAAGGCCACTACCCATTTAATGACAACACAGAGCACTACCCTCTAATGATACTATCTGTGAGATTTTCTCATAGAGTCTCTTTGTGGGTCTGTTTAGTGCTGTTCAGTGCGAGCTATACCCTTATAGGTCCACCCATAACTTTAGCTAAGACATCTCCATGTCTGTAGCTCATGAGGTCTTTACCTTGCATCTGCATACAAGTAAATAAGCCGTGCTAGTCTTACCCGAGATCACTGATCCCCATTCTCAGTGTCTCTAGACTAGGAACATAAAATTAGGAGTAGACATCTGGTATCCTTGAATCCTCATAATCGTGATCCCATCACTAATACTCAAGAGATACATATTCTATTCCAAGGGTTTTATCCAATTACTCATATATTAATAATGGTTTTGAGACAGAATATGAAACAAGATAAAGACCGCTTATAATTTATTCATGACAATATGAAAAGTACATGTACGTCCTAATCTAATGAAAAGATTGTCTCTAGGACATCCATATACTAACAATCTCCCACTTGGCCTAGAGCCAATCAGACCTAAGTCGTAAACCCAAAGCCTCATAATGACTATTATGTTTTCTCTGATAAACAACCTTTGTCAGAGAGTCGGCTAGGTTATCATCTGTGGGAATATAATCCATCTTTACATCCATCCTATCAATGATCTCTTTAATCAGGTGATATCTGTGGAGCACGTGCTTAGATCTTTGACGAGACCTAGGTTCCTTTGACTGCGCAATGGCCCCAGTGTTGTCACAATACAACTGTATGGGCTCATCCATGCTTGGAACCACCCGTAGTTCAGATATGAACTTCTTGATCCAGACGGCCTCCTTGGCTGCTTCTAAAGTGGCTATGTACTCAGCTTCTGTCGTAGAATCTGTTGTAGTCTCCTGCTTGGAACTATTCCAAGACACCACCCCACCATTTAAGGTGAATGCGAACCCTGACTATGACTTGCAGTCATCTTTGTCACTCTGAAAGCTGGCGTCAGTGAATCTTTTCACTGAAAGCTCATCTACCCCACCATAGACCAGAAACGCATCCTTAGTTCTTCTCAAGTACTTAAGGATGGTCTTGACTGCTATCCAGTGACCCTCTCCAGGATCTGACTGGTATCTGCTCGTACTGCTCAAAGCATATGAGACATTTGGTCTTATACATATCATGGCATACATGATGGACCCAATAGCCGAAGCGTATGGAATTCCACTCATGCGGTCTTTCTCAGGCTGTGACTTAGGACACATAGCCTTGGAAAGATTTACCCCATGACTGACGGGAAGAAACCCATTTTTGACCCTTCCATGCTAAACCTCCTTAGCATCTTGTCAATATACGTGGATTGAGATAATCCCAACAGCCTTTTAGATCTATCTCTATAGATCTTTATACCAAGTATAAAGGCCGCTTCTCCCAAATCCTTCATGGTGAAGTTTTCTAAAAGCCAGTCTTTAGTTGTTTGTAATGTGGGGATGCCATTTCCTATTAGTAGTATGTCGTCTACATAGAGTACTAAGAAAACGACATTGCTCCCACTATCCTTCTTGTAAACACAAGGTTCATCCTCATTCTTGATGAATCCGTTACTCCTAACGATTTCATCAAAACGAATATTCCAACTTCGTGATGCTTGTTTTAGCCCATATATCGACCTCTGCAGCTTGCATACCATATGTTCTTGGCCTTTGGATTCAAAACCTTCAGGTTGGGTCATGTACACTTCCTCCTTCAAGAATCCATTCAAGAAGGCGGTCTTGACATCCATTTGCCAAATCTCATAGTCGTGATATGCTGCTATGGCAAGCATGATCCTAATAGATTTGATCATGGCAACGGGTGAAAAAGTCTCATTATAGTCAATACCTTGTCTTTGACGATATCCTTTCGCAACCAACCTAGCTTTATAGGTTTAAACGTTGCCATTTTCATCAGTCTTTCTCTTAAAGACCCACTTATTACCGATAGGAATTTTTCCTTGCGGTTGTGGAACCAAGGTCCATACCTTGTTTTGACACATCGAATCTATTTCAGATTCCATGGCTTCAAACCATTTAGAGGAGTCAACGTCCTTGACTGCCTCCTCATAGTTACTTGGTTCATCATCCTCTACGGTTTGTTGATTCTCAATCACAAACCCATACCTCTCAGGTGGATGAATGACCCTAGTAGACCTACAAAGTTGTGTGTTTACTTCTCCATTGGAGAACATCGCTTGCGGTGCAGACTCGGGTTCATCAATCTATTCTTGTGGTCCTTGAACTTCTTCAAGATTTTAATTTTACTCCCATTGGCTCCTTGAGAGAGTAAATCATTCTCAAGGAATTCAGCATTTTGGACACAAACACCTTGTGTTCGTCCAATGAGTAAAAGAGTATCCCTTAGTACCTTTGGGATACCCCACAAATAGGCATTTAGTGCTTTTAGCACTAAGCTTGTCTGATGTCAACGATTTAACATATACTGACGATCCCCATACTCTGAGATAACTCAGGTTGGGTCTCTTACCATTCCATATCTCATATGGAGTGGTCTGAACAGATTTAGACAATACCCTTTTTAGAAGGTATGCCGCCGTGTCTAAGGCATATCCCCAAAACGATTTTGGAAGTTGAGTCTCACTCATCATAGACCTGACCATGTCTAACAAGGTCCTGTTTCTCCTTTCAGAGACACCATTTTGGTGTGGTGTGTAAGGTGCAGTAAGCTGCGAGAGAATTCCATTCTCTCTCAGATAATCCTGAAACTCATGGCTCAGATATTCACCACCACGATCTGATCGTAATGTCTTAATCATTTTTCCACGCTGTTTCTCTACTTAATTCCTATACTCCTTGAACTTTTCAAAGGCCTCAGATTTATATCTCTCATCAGGTAAACTTACCCAAATCTCGATTTATCATCCGTAAAGGTAATGAAATAGGAGTATCCTCCTCTAGCCTCTATAGACATTGGGCCACAAACATCATAGTGAATGAGTTCTAATAACTCACTAGTCCTATGACTCTTAAGCCCTTTGGGCTTGTGACGAGTCATTTTCCCATTTAGACAAGATTCACATTGTCCATAGGATTCCAAATCCATGGAATCTAGGTATCCATTTGCGTGCATCCTGGACAATCTTGTTTCGTTTATGTGCCCTAGTCTACAGTGCCACAGATAAGATTGATTATTTGTCATAGGTCGTTTCACATTCACATTGAGAACTTCTATTCCCGTTTCTAAAACATATAAGCCATTTACCAAAGAAGCAGTAGCATAAACCATATCATTCATAATGATAGAAAATGTACCATCCCTAATACTAAAAGAAAAACCATCTCGTTCTAAACAAGAAATTGAAATAATGTTTCTAGAAATGCCCAGAACATAAAGACAATTATTCAAATGCAATAAAAGGCCCGTAGGCAAAATGAGGTCTATATCTCCAACAGCTTGAGCAGCAACTCTTACTCCATTACCAACGCAGAGGTCAACTCATTCTTCTCCAATCTCCTGGGACTCCTAAGTACCTGCAACAGATTGCAGATGTGAGAACCACAACCGGTATCTAATACCCATGAAGTCGGATTAGCACAAAAATAATTGATCTCAATCATGTAAATACCTGAGGCAGAAGCATCACTATGTTTCTTGTCCTTCACACTCTTCAGGTAGTCTGGACAGTTTCTCTTCCAATGTCAGTCTTGCCACAGTGGAAGCACACAACATCGCTTTTGTCCTTAGGTGCACTCTTACCCTTCTTGTTGCCCCTCTTCTTCTTGGGTTTTCCTTTGGGCTTAAGGGAGTTTCCTTTTGCAGGCTCCTTAGCCTTACCCTTGGCCTTATTAGGCCCACCAATCAGAAAGAGTGTGTCTTATCCTTTTTGATAGACACCTCAGCAGTTGTTAACATACTTAAAACAAAATTTGAATTCAAATTTAAACATTTAAATTCAAATATTTAAATTCAAAATTTAAATTCGGGCACCATGACCATCCACTTCCATATCTGCACCTTAAAAGTTAGACAACTAACAAGCACACAATATTATTTTCTCTCAAATGACGAAATATGCATCCAAATACATAATTCAAATTTTTGTTGATTCTTTCTCAAAGAACACAAAAATTAAACCATACAATCAACCATTTATATACATAGACTTGTATGAAAAATTTTGTCACAAAAATATTATGTTATGGTCATGAACAATTCATTATAACAAAACAAAAAAATTAAAAAGATCAAAATGAACAAAATTAAGAACCCTAATTTTATTCATGTGACCTCGGCAATGCATTTGAATATTCATATCATGGCTGAATCATATTCCTTTCTTAAAAGATGTTTCATTTGAAAACTTTCACAAAGAATCATAAAGAAACAAAACCATGAACATGTAAAGATATATGTAAAGCGTAATCATATTACAAACAACATATTATAACCAACAAGGTACCATCACCCATCGATAGTAAAGCAACCAGGCTCTAATACCACTTGAAAGAAAGGGCCTTGAAGGCCGAAGGCATATGAGAAGAAAAACAAAAAAATTTCAAGCTGAAACACACATACCACACAAGAATCATTCTTTAGGACATAGATATTATCTTGTTTATATTTGAAACTTGATGATCAAGGATAGGCTTGAAGATACAAGCCTTCTAATGTTGATCCACACCACTCCTTGTCAAGACTCAAGAACACTTCTTGAAGGCCACCAACAAACACCAATGGAGGCAGGCTAGGCGCACCAATGGAGAGGAAGAAGGTTAGGTTTCAAAGTGTTTTTCTTATCTAAGAAGCTCACCAATAGATGATATTGGTGGCTGAATTTTTCTGTCAAAACTCACACAAGGGGCGCATGAAAGGGGAGGAAGGTAGATAGGTTCTTTTTTTAAAAAAAAAAAACCATTAGAGAACTATGATCACAAGAGCACACTTTATAGAAGAGTTTGAGTCAGATTTTTAACCAACAAATCTGATTATGGAGCATCCCACACGTGAAGAAAAAAATGGAGTTGTTGCATTTCAAAAATTGCCAACAACCTCCCATCATATCCTCCTAAGACCAAGTCAATTACTTGGGATTTATTTTGCCAAATAATAATTAAATATCCAGCCATAGGTAGCGCCCCTAATCAGCCCTGAAACCTCTTCCTATAATCTAGGACATGATCACGACAAGATGCTAGTTGAATTCAAATTCAAATCTAGCTCTCATCTTCTCCTTTTGATATGAAACTAACTATTGTAGTTAATTCATATTTAAAATATTTAAATTCAAAATTTAAATTATCAAATTTAAATATTAGATAATTAATTTAACTATTTAAATTAATTTATAATGTCTTGGACTATCCAAGCCCATTAACTTCATTCATGCACCCCTCTCTCTTTAAGATAGGTATCCAAACTCCTTCTTGGGCCAACAACCATTATTAGGCCCAAAACCTTTAATGCTATAATGTCATGACAATAAAGTGTTAGTGTGTCACCCATTAGGCCCAACATAGCTACTGACATAAATGAGTTTGGGCCCAACAAGGCAACTACCCATTTAATGACAACACAGAGCACTAGCAATGTTGTGTTTCTGTATTAAATCTATTTGGTTTCCATATGTATTTCCTTTTGTCTCGGTTACCTTCCCATAAAACCCAGGTAAGGAAACGTATTTGCCTTTGCGGTCTAGGATAAGCTTTAATACGAAATAAGGGGTCTCCAATTTTGCTGACTCTAAAGGCAGATCATCTCATGATTTCTTTTACTATGCATAGATTCTCGAGTCCTGTAAATGTCATCCCGATTTCTCCGGTTTATAGATAACCTAATCTCTCACAGAGATTGACGAATTCCTTCAGCTAGTCACCTTAGGCTCGTGTTCTTTCAGGACATGCCCAAAGGTATACCTATGTGTCTCCATATTTCAGGCAGACGAGGTATACAATCAAAACATGTCTTCTTAAACACAATCTAGGTGAAAACTTCTGGTCTAAGGAAAGACACACCCAAATAATAAGAGACTACTCTAATGATACTATCTGTGAGATTTCCTCATAGAGTCTCTTTGTGGGTCCGTTCAGTGCGAGCTATACCCTTATAGGTCCACCCATGACTTTAGCTAAGACATCTCCATGTCTGTAGCTCATGAGGTCTTTACCTTGCATCTGCATACAAGTAGATAAGCCATGCTAGTCTTACCTAAGATCACTGATCCCCATTCTTAGTGTCTCTAGACTAGGAACATAAAATTAGGAGTAGACATCTGGTATCCTTGAGTCTTAATGATCGTGATCCCATCACTGATACTCAAGAGATACATATTCTATTTCAAGGGTTTTATCCAGTTACTCATATATTAATAATGATATCGAGACAGAATATGAAACAAGATAAAGAGCGCTTATAATTTATTCATGACAATATGAAAAGTACATGTACATCCTAATCTAATGAAAAGATTGTCTCTAGAACATCCATATACTAACATGGAGTTCCATTCTTTGAAGATGAGCTGAAAGGAACTCCAAGGATGCTAGCACTTGTGGTTTCTGCTGCTCCACCTGTCTTGCTAGGCAGTATTTTTTGATGAATGCCCAATTGATGGGAGGTCGGATAATTTTGGAATGTAGTATATGCACTCCATAAAATTGGCATAAAGCAGTTATTAAAGCAGGAAATCCAAGTGCCCTGTTAGCTTTTTCCGGGTTCAGCGGATGTTGGGGGACTATGTGATGACAAACTGATGAATGGCATCTGAGATCAACCATGCTACATGAATCTGAGTTGTACTATGCAACTGAAAACAAGCTAACATTTAGGCATAGTCAAGTCAGAATTATGATCAATTGGAAGCACGTTGTTGAGGAGGAAAGTCATCTAGATTTAAGTGAGTGTTGTCATGTTGGTTCTCAGTAGTCTTACCCTACTACCTACAATGTTTCGGGCAAAGTCACAACCAGGAGCACAAAGTAGCTGGGTGAGAGCCTGTTCATCAAATCCGAAAATGATGTTCCTCCGTTTAATTGCATCTGGATGAGTGGATTCCCTAGAAATTGATTAATTGCATCTGGATTGTAAGGAATCGGTAATAACCTAAAAATATTCTAGATATTATATTTTTATTTGGGTTAAAATTTTAAGAATCGTTAGATAATTACTATTGTATCTTTAATGAACGGATCTTAGTATAAAATTTTAAAACATATAAATTATAGAAGTTATAGAAGTTGTTAAACTGATATATATACTTAAGTAGTCACAATCCATTTTTACATAGATCATTTCTTTTGGTTACTCACGTTTAATACACCATAGACCTTAGCTACTAGAAACACCTCAATCACACTAGTTAGGATTATTATTTATGTACAAAACCTACAACCCATGTTTTCATTTCAAAAGTTTTCTCCAATAATCTCTTCTTCGCTGACCGGGTTAAATGGTTCCATGGTTGGGTTTGGATAAGCAGGAGCGAACTGTAGGAATGGATCATTAGGATTAAATAGTCCGTTAAGTACAGAAGCTGGAAAATGAGTGCCAAAATAAATATATGCACATATAATTGGGTGCATGGTTACTACCACTACTATAGGCGACACGTACGACGACGGTTCAAAACCACATATGACAATGGTTGTAGAATCGTCCTTGTTGCGCGTGTCGTTAAAGACCAGTGTTTCGACGACGGTTCAAAAAATCGTCTTTGTAATTTTTTTTTTGTTTTTTTATTTTTAAAGTCTTTGTATGTCTACATACAAAGACGATCTTTCCTTAAAACCGTCTTTGAATGTATTATATATTTTTTTATTTTTGAAAAAAAGGGATACAAAGACGGTTTTCGGGAAGAACCGTCTTTGTATGTAGACATAGGAAGACGATTTTTCCTTAAAACCGTCTTTGAATGTATTATAGTTTTTTTTTTTTTTGAAAAATAGGGATACAAAGACAGTTCTTCCCTAAAACTGTCTTTGAATGCATTATATATATATATATATATATATTTTATTTTTTAGAAAAAAGGGATACAAAGACATTTTTTCGGAAGAACATTCTTTGTATGTACATATTTTTTTTTTAAAAAAACGTCTACAAAGACAATTTTTTCCCTAAAACTGTCTTTGATTGCATTAACGTCTTTTTTTAGGAACAACCGTGTTTGTATTGTTACTTTATTTTCTTAAATACAAATCACAAATTAAATATCACATTTGTAGAAAAATTACATGTGAAATTTTTTAATTGTTCTGAAGATAGTTTGAATTGAAATAACAATTGTCAAACTAATTATTTATTAACATATCATATAGCCATATTTTCATAGTCACGTCACATTAAGGTGCCGAAACAGAGATCATATACTAATAATTAAATCAAACCAAAAAAGTATAAAAGTGCAGAAACAGTGAGCAAGGAACTTGAGATAAAAACAAGCATACTTAAGTCTCTACTCCACATAACTTTTGAGTTTCAAGTTTCAACTATATATGTTAGGTAAAATATATGAATAGAGAGATTAAAGTTGCAAACTGTAACAACTAACACTAAAGGGTTGTTTGTTTATATTTAACAGGTTGCAAAACCTTCAATGTTCTTAGCTGACTCAGATGCCCCAGAATACTTAGAAGATGGTTAATTAACTGTTTTGCTACTTCCCCATCATTAGGAACATGAACAACATTTTTGGATTATTTCAGCCAATTGTTCTGGTGTGATGGATGTAGACAAACTACTAGACGCACGTGAATTGCGTCCAAAGTATTGCATGATCGTCACACCTGACCCTTCTTCGCGAACACGACCAGAGTGATCCAGTTTTCCGATGGCAGCATTTAGTATGTCATGTTGACCTTGGGGAACAAATCCGCCTTGTGTCGCTTGTTCATCTAAAGAGTCCTGCAACAATGTCTTCATTAGGCAACTTAATTTAACATGTTATGCAACTAAATGTAGCAAAGTAACGATTTGATTGAACTCACAATTTTATCCGTTATTTGTTGTGCGACCATAGATGTCATGTGACCATATTTTTTGGTTCGGGCCATCTTCCACTTCACCTGTCTAGGAATAGGAGAAGGAGGACGAATGACAGATGATGTGTAACACCCTGAAAATTCAAAAACTATGGTCAAAATATTATATGAATTATTCTTGCATAGCTATTGATGTGATTATTAGATTATGAGAAATTTGGCTGGTCTATATTTGAATTAATTGGGTTAAATATCAATTTGAGACATTAAGGAAATATTTGAAGAAAAATGACCATATTACCCTTTCCTTATATCAGAAATTACAGAAATACCCTTAAGGTGAACATGACAATAATGCCCTTGGATATTTTTCAAAATTACAAAAATGCCCCTAAATATTTTAGTAAGATATTTTAAGATGGAAATTATATAAATGCCCTTGGATATTTTAAAAATGACAAGAATACCCTTAGATATTTTTGGCTTGATATTTTATAGTGGAAATGACAAATATGCCTTGAGGATGAATGATGAATTTACCATAATGCCCTTCAGGCCAAAAAAAGACCAGAAGATATCCTTAGAGATTTTGTGAGAACCTGATGAAATTACAGAATACTATTGACTGGCAGAATATCAAAATAGTTTGTGACAGGAAATTCTAGAATAGAATTTCTATGAATTTTATAAGGTGACAACTTTGAAACATTAGTCAGAAGAATTCAAGCATTGGAAAAATATGGAAAAATAATAAATAAAATCTATAGAATTTTCTCTAAATTGTGGGGTGCCCAGATTTATTTAGTAAAATGGTTTAGTAATTTTGATGATCAAAAATAGTACAGACCAATCAAAATTAAGATAAAAGCAGTCTCGTATGCAAGATTGTGTATCACTCTGCTTGTAAGTAATTCAACTGTCATTGAAGTCAGTTTCTGGAAAACTCTACAGTTTCATTATTTAATATTATCCTTTAGGTAGAAGAGTTCAAATTGAACTTGAACTTCTCCTATGAAATGTCATGTGTGAAGACAAATTCAACTTGAACTTTATTTTCTCTTAAAGAATGTCATGTGTGAGGTCATTTTCAAATTGAATTCTTCTTCCTCATGAAAGGTGACATGTGGATACAAGGAGAATCATATAATTTTCTTCTCTTTAAGAAAAATATCTTAAGCTTCAAAATTAAAATGATAAGATACAATCATAAAGGCTTAAGAAATATCTAGCCATTTGTAACTCAGTATTAATATAGGAATGAGAAAGCTATTATATATGTGCACAAAATGAGAAGAAAAATCTTCTCTTGTTCTCTTGTTAAATCACGTGAAAGAGGAAGAAGAATGGAGAAGTTTCATGGCTTGAAGACAAGTGGAAGGACACTTGGAAGCAAGGTGTCATGTATTAAAGGATATGAATACAAAGTAACATAAAATAAAGCAAAATTCTCTCCCTTTCCCTAGAATCCACGTGAAGCTTGGAGAATCATGGAGAAACTTCATGATTAAGACACTTGGAAGGAAAATAGGAAGAAGCTTCATGAATTGGACAAGTGGTGGGACACTTGTAAAATTCATAACAAGTGTAGGGACACTTGTAAAGC
>PYAF01001230.1:478517-498159 GCA_007407185.1 Glycine tomentella | reverse complement strand
TGGTAATATTAATTGAATACTAAAGGTATGAACGATGAAATCCAATCCTACGCTTTTCTTTAGTTAAAATCGTTTTATTAGCTTCCGTAATCTTTCGTAATTTTTCTTTATTTCCGTAAAACCATCAAAACTTCGACCATACTCGTTGTACATAACTATTCAATTGTTGAATTCTATTTGGATTAACTGAGTAGCACAAATCTCTGTGGAGACGAACTTTTATAAATTTTGTAACTTACAACGACAATTGGTACGCTTGCCAAAAGTCTAACAGTAAGTTTATGATAAACATAATTTAAGCAACAGTATATATATTCAATAGGCATATTTTCATAACAACATCCTCAAAGATGCATGATTCTCTTAGACTCTTATCATGATGCATGATTCTCTTGAACTCTTTCAATAATTGGTACCAATAGTCAAGATAGCCCTAGTCCAATGGTCCAGAACTTGCACGATCAGTCAAGGTGTCACAGTGGTGCACAGGAAGGTCACCCACACTACATGTGATCATCATGGGTGGCGTGAGTTCCCCACTGCCGAAGCACCCCCCAGCTCAGACCTCTCTTGTCTGAACGCTCGTACTCAGTTCCTATAACTATCTGACACACCTCCTCTCGAGGTAATAACGCGGACTAACCCCCGTCGGGCATATGCATATGAGACATATAAGACTGATTCACTTTAAGGTATAACTCTTTTCATCATCCCATATTTATTTTCAACATCAGTCTTTAATTTATATCTCACACACTTTTACTTAGAAACTCAACATAAAATATAGAACTCAACTTTATATTTATGTACAGAATCTCAGCATATTATTCATGTACAGAGGTTTATAGAAATACTCAACAACACATGAACTTCATGGAGATTTATAGAAACACTCAGTAACACATAGAACTTAGAGAAATTCTTAGAAACACTCAGCAACACATGAACTTCAAACACTTATTCAAACACAAACAACACTTAAACTATCTTTATCATAAAGCTTCCCTATACATACTTAAACAAAGTAACACTTAAACTATATTTAGCATAAACTCCCCTATACATACCTTGTTTATCTTCTTTTAAAAGCTTGTCAAACTTTCCCTAGCTTCTCCTAGCTTTCACGTGATGCTTCACTATGATGGGGTTTACTTTCTAACTTGATTTAGGCTTGAAAATGAAAGGATGGGAGGGATATGGAAGGGAGAGTTACATGTGAATTTGGTAGAGAGAATGGCTTGAAAGTGATGTACATTTTAGGTTTCTCCCCCCTTTATATAGTGTTTAGGAAATAATTTAATATTCAAGGACATTTTTGTCCTTCCTAACTAAATGACCTTCATTTAGTTCCATTCTAACTAAATTACCTTCATTTAGTTTCATTCTAACTTAATTACTTCTTGTTCCATTGAATTGTAACTAAGTTAAATGATGACTTTTTACTTTTCAAGAAAAATCTTCTTAAGCTAATTATGTGCCATACCAGTGTCCTAACACTTGTCTTGGTCATAATGATTGTCTTTCCAAGTGTTCACTTAGTTGGCATGCCTTTACAAGTGTCCCAACATGTGTCCAATTTCATGAAGCTTCTCCTTGCTTCATCAAAGTTCACGTGAAGGCTAGGTGGAGGTGGACAAATCTTAGCTTCATTTTCATACTATCTTGCATCCATGTCATACAAGTGTTATGCCACTTGTTTCTATCATGTGGCTTGCTTTCCAAGTGGCTTATCATGAAGTTTCTTGCCTTTTCTACATGTTTTCTCACGTGAATGACCAATCTAAAGGGAAGGAATACAAATTTACACATGGTATTTTCTTAAAAAGAAATCAAATTTAATTTGAATTCTTTTATCTAAAGATGAATAATAGAACATTAGATGTTCCTAAGAATTTATCTCAATGATAGTTTAAATAAATCACAAGTAGTCTATACAGAGCAATATATAAACTTTACATACTAAATTGCTCTTTATCTTGTTTTTGATTGGCCTATACTTCTGCTGACCATCAAAATTACTAAACCATTTTATTAAATTGGTTTATACATTCTATAATTAAGAGAAAATTCTATAGATTCTATTTATTATTTTTCCATATTTTTCCAATGCTTGAATTCTTCTGACTAATGTTTCAAAGTTGTCACCTTATAAAATTCATAGAAATTCTATTCTAGAGTTTCTTGTCACAAACTATTTTGATATTCTGCCAGTCAAGAGTATTATGTAATTTCATCATGTTCTCACAAAATCTCTAAGGGTATTTGATCATTTCTAGCCTGAAGGTCATTATGGTAAATTCATCATTCATCCTAGGGGCATAATCGTCATTTTTAAAAATGTTCAAGGGTATTTCTGTAATTGTCATCCTAAGGGTATTCTTGTAATTTTTATTTTATAGGAAGGATGATATGGTCATTATTCTTCCCATATTTTTGTAATATTGCTAACTAATATTTCACACAAAATCATCTAATCAAATATCACAAATCTTTAGTATTTGCTTGAATAGTTACACAAAATATTTCATTCAACACATATTTGCAATTATGGAAATATTGGGGTGTTACAATTTGCTCGCCCAGACAAGCTTCAAGTTCCAAGAAGATGTGATTAGCTCGTCCAGGCGAGTAAAAACAGGCAAAATCACTCGCCTGGGCGAGTAGGCTCAAGTAGGTGACCAAATCCTATAAATAGCCATGCAAAACTTGAAGGAAGGCATGCCATTTTCTAATTTCCTTCCCTTTGTACATAAATTTAGCTTAGGATAGCTTAGGGAGAGTGAGAGAAGTGAAAATTAGTGTGGAGACTTTGTCGAAAAGAAGCGGTGAAGGTTCCCTTCATCAATTCTTCCCTTGAGGAGATGTTCTCCATAATGATTGGCTAGCTTCTCTTAAGGATTGGATGTAATCTTCTTATCCCTATGTATCTCTTTTAATATTTATTTATGCATGAATCTTTTCTATTCCTTATTGGTAATTTCATTCTGTTCTTAATGCTTGATTCTACTTGATCACTAGTTTCATGAAATTAGATTCTAAGCTTGACTGGAAAGTTCCCTTAGAATTTGAACTGAATGATAATTTTCTACTTGAAATTAGTGAGGCATCTACACCAAGCAATTGCGCATGGATAATTCACATAACATTTCAATTAATATAAACTAATCAAATAATCAAACAATCACAACAAATACACCAAATATCTATTTTCAGTTATCAAAATTTCAGAGTGTTATAACTCTCCTACCCTTTTAGAAATTTCGTCCCTGAAATTTACCTGACTCAAACAAGGCTGGATAGGCTTTTCGCATATGACTCTCTAGTTCCTATGTTGCATCCTCTCCTGATGTACCTCCCTAGATCACCTTGACCAAAGGAATTTCTTTCCCTCTTAGGTGCTTCGTTCGTCGATCATCGATCCTCAAAGGCAATGTTTCATATGTCAAGTTTTCCTTCACTTGAATGTCATCTAACTTGACACATGAAAAGGGTCATGGACATACTTACGGAGTTGGGACACATGGAAGACATTATGGAGATTAGAAAGGGACAGAGGTAATGCAATTTGATATGCTATAGGGCCGACTCTTTTGAGAATTTGGAAGGGACCAATAAAATGAGGTTTGAGTTTTCGAGATTTCAATGCTTGACCAACCCCGATCCATAGAGTGACTCTCAAGAATACATGATCACTAACCTCAAATTATAGGTCTTTCCTCTTCTTATCTTGGTAACTCTTCTGCCTACTCTAAGCATTTCTCATCCTCTCCTAGATCAACTTGACCTTCTCAGTGGTTTGTTGTACCACTTCAGGTCCTAAAATGAGGTTCTATTCAGGTTCTAACCAACACAAGGGTGTCCTACACCTCCTACCATATAGAGCTTCACAGGGAGCCATGCCGATGGTAGAATGAAAACTATTGATATAGGTGAACTCTATCAACGGTAGAAAACTTTCCTAGCTACCCTTTTGTTCCAAAACACATACCTTCAAAAGGGCCTTTAAAAACTGAATGGTTCGTTCAGTCTGCCCATCAGTTTGAGAGTGACAGGCTGAACTTAGCCTAAGCTTGGTTCCCAATGCTTTGTTCAGACTCTCCCAAAATCTAGAGGTGAAACTAGGATCTCTGTCAGATACTATGCTAGACGGTACACCCTGTAATCTGACAATCTCACTAATATACAGGGAGGTCAACTTTTCTAAGAAAAATCTGATATTGATGGGGGATAAAGTGAGCAGATTTGGTCAATCTGTCAACAATAACCCAAATAGAATCTAAACTTCTCGGGGTTCTGGGTAGTCCTACAACAAAATGGAAACCACTAGTTGGGGTTTCTACCACAAGATCATTACTCAAAGAAGACACAGAAAGTTAAGTTTCTCCACACACAAGCAAGATACAAACGAATGGGTTGCACTGGAATCGAATAGCACAAGTAACGGAATCCCATATCTTCCTTGGTAATGAAGAAAGTACCTCACCAACACTTCAACTTAACTGCATACTCAGCCACAATTATACTCCCTTGCTTAAGCTCTAAGAATTCCATCTCCTTCTTGTTTCTAACACCTTCAGGAAAATATTTCTTTATAAATACCCTCTTGAAGGTTTCCAAGGTCACAGTGTAACACCCTGATATTTTAATAATTGTAAAATAGATGTTGTATGAATTACTCTTGTGCAATTGTTAATATGAATGTTAGGATATGTGAAATTTGATTAGTCTATATTTAAATTATTTGGGTAAAATATTGATTAGAGATTTACAAAAGTGTTTGAAGAGAAATGACCATATTACCCTTACTTTTAAGCAGAAATTACAGAAATGTCCTTAGGGTGAATATTACATAAATACAAATGTGTCTGAGACACTCTTAGAAATTTTGTGAAAACCTGATGAAATTACAGAATACTCTTAGACGACAAATTATCAAAATATTTTGTGATAGAAAATCCTAGAATAGAATTTCTATGAATTTTATAAGATAATAACTTTGAAACTTTATTTAGAAGAATTCAAACATCAGAAAAATATGAAAAAATGATAGACAAGATCTATGGAATTTTCTCTTAATTGTAGGATGCATAGACTTAATTAATAAAATGATTTAGTAATTTTGATGGTCAGAAGTAGTATGTGACAGTCAAGATTAAGATAAAGAGCAGTTTTACATGTAAAGTCTATATAACACTCTGTATAGACTAATTATGGACAAATTATATTGAAGTAAGTCTCTGGAAAACTTTAGAATTACATTATTCAATATTATCCTTAGGTAGAAGAATTCAAATTGAATTTGACTTCCTCTTAGAAAATGCCATGTATAAGGTAAAAATAAAAATTAGATTAATTTTATTCATTTACAAAATGACATGATATATGTATAAATGAAAGCAAAATAAAAATCTTCCTTGGCCTAAGCATAAGTCCACGTGAAAAGCAAGGGATAAGGAGGAAGATTCATAAACTTGGACACTTGGAAAGGCAAGTCTTAAGATCAAAACAAGTGGCAGGACACTTGTATGGCTTATAATGAACCTAGAAGATTTTTTTTATAAAGTGATGAAATCATAATGAACTTGGTTGGAATCTAAAAAAATAAGGATAAATTTAGTTAGAATCTAATGGAATGAAGGGAAACTAAGTTAAGATGGAACTAAATAAGGATAATTAGTTAGGAAGGGCAAAAATGTCCTTGAATATTTTATTAATTTCCAACCACTATATAAAGGCAGGGGGTCCAAAATGGAAGTCATTTTCAAGCTACCCTTCTACAAAGAGTCACACGTGAATACCTCCCTCATATACCTTTCATTTCACTTTCATTCTCTCTTTTTCAAAGCCTAAAACAAAGTAGAAGAGACCCCACCTCTTAGGAAAATCACATGGAAGAAGTTAGCCAAGTAGGAAGAGAAAAACAAGCTTTCTAGGAGATTACAAGGTATGTGTAGGGAAGCTTTATGATAAAAATAGTTTAAGTGTTGTTTTTGTTTGAATAAGTGTTTGAATGTTCATGTGTTGTTGAGTGTTTCCATGAAGTTCATGTGTTGCTAAAAGTTTCTATGAATTTCTCTAAATTCCATGTGTTGCTGAGTGTTTCTACAAACCTCTGTACTTGGATGATATGCTAAGATTCTGTACATGAGTATAAAGTTGAGTTCTATACTTTATGTTGAATTTCTGAGTAAAATAAATATGAGTTGATGAAAAGAGTTATGAAATAAGTGAATCAGTTTCATATGACTCATGTGTATAAGAGTTGCCTCACAGAGGAGGTGTATATAAGAGAGGAAGTATAAGAGTTGCCTCAAAGAGGAGGTGTGTCAGATAGCTGCAGGAACTGAGTTCGAGCGTTTAGACAAGAGAGGTCTGAGCTGGGGGTGACTTGGCAGTGGAGAAATCACACCACCTATGATGATCACATGAAGTGTGGGTGAGAATCCTGTTGCAACACTGTGAGACCCTGACTGATCGTTTCAGTTTTGTGCCACAGGGATGGGACTATCTTGACTATTGGTACCAATTAATAAGAGTCTTAAAGAATCATGCATCTTTAAGGATGTTGTTATTTGCATATGAATATGTTTTATTCGCTTAAATTATGTTTATCATAAACTTACCCTATATTTTTGTGTCTGTGGTTGACACCTGCTATGACCCCGATTGGTTTGGGTAAGCAGATGAACAGTAAAGAAGAATTGACAGGCTGTTTTGATGGAGGACTGTGTTGAAGATGTTTGATTGTAGATGTTTTGTTATGATGAAATATTTGAGTAGTTTGTAATGTGTAATAGAACAAATATTGGACTGTATTGTATTTTATGTTATACCGAACCATTAAATATTAAATAGTAATGAAACTTTTTGAAATCGGTCATTAGTAAACCTTAGTTTGTTATTTTATTTACAAAAAAAAATATTTTCATTAAAAATTAATACAACATAAAGCGGGAATTTGAGGTGTTACACACAGCTTGACCTTCAGCCACAAAGTTAGAGAACATAAACTATTGCACAGTCATTACTACCAGCCTTCACTCCTTGCGCAGACCAAGAAGTGAAAACATGGAAGGGATACACACAACAAAAGAACAATACAGTTCTACACCCACTTAATCAATATAGAGAGTTGATACCTCGAGAAATCACTCATCTACAATAGTTCTCCCTCGAGACATTAACACCTATTCTTCACTCTTTGTATTCTTGACTGCTTTCCATAATGTTTCTTTGCACTTCACGAATTATCCAGATGGCCAGTCTGATAACTCATGACAAGGCATTGGAACTCATGGTATAACAGATATCAGGAATACAAACATGTCATAACCATACCAATATGTTGAATATAAGGGGAGTTGCAAGAAGAATCAAAGCAAGAATGAAGACGAAGCTTGATGTTTGCTTGAAGATATTTTTGCTTTTTACATGCCCAATCAAGTATGAAGGCAATTGTAATTTGTTTAAGTTTGATTCAAGTACATTGCTTTGTGATCCTTGCATTGCATTTGCATTTCACAAAAACATGCATTCATAATTTCATTAAAATAAGAAAGCTGTTAAATAATTTCAAAAGAATCTAAGTTCTCATGGTTAAGTTTCTGGAAAAATGAAAATTTACTGTTTTAATCGATTACACAATGTGTTAATCGATTAAATGCTTTTGTTCTAAATCTGGAAAAGCCATGAAGAACACTTTAATCGATTACATTGAATCGTAATCGATTACACAAGCTTATTAGAAAACCATGTATTGCTGCTTTAGTCGATTACCATGAATCATAATCGATTACACAGGCCTATTTGAAAAATGTGATTTGCTGCTTTAATCGATTACATTGTATAATAATCGATTATTATGTTCATATAAATAGGATAAAAGTATTGACTGTTGATTTTGATTACTTATCTTATTTAAATTTCTACATTAATGCATGTTATCTTATTGAATTTGAATTTGAATTGCAATGTCATCTTGTCAGTTTAGGGTAATACATCTAAGCATATAAGAAGAATAATGTCTCTAAATTAGAAACAAACATAATATTGATCAATAGTCAATAAATATTTGTTGATTTTGATTACTTATATTATTTAAATTTCTACATTAATGCATGTTATCTTATTGCATTTGAATTTGAATTGCAATGTCATCTTGTCAGTTTGGGGTAATACATCTAAGCATATAAGAAGAATCATGTCTCTAATTAGAAACAAACATAATACTTATCAATAGTCAATAAATATTTTACAACATATCCGGTAAACTTATAAAAAAATGATAGTTAAAATGTGAATTAAACTTGGAGAATTATAAAGCACCTCACGATCCAATATTCTTCTTTAAAACATTAATCATGTTCAAATTCATCCAAGAATTTCATGTATCCTAAACTAATATAGTAATTTATGTTATTTTGTTAAAAGTATGCAAAAATGAGGTTTTTAAATATAAAAAAGAAAAAAAGTACCAAAAATTAAATAATGAAATAAAGAAAAACTTAACAATGAAGAAATTTTTTTTGGAAAGTGATGAGATATTTGTGATAGAATTTATCGAGTTAGAAAAAATATATACATATAATTATATTACTTATTTACAATTTTATTATAAATGATGATAAATAATAGAAGTACAAAAATATATTCCTTTCATTCTTATTTATACCATCCAAGTTCACATTGCAATTTGATAATTAATTTTTAATAATTAATTTTATTAAATATTTCTACTATTATGTAGTTAAAATATATAAAAATAAAAATGGTTACAATATATTAAATTTAACACAACAAAATAAAATAGTATAATAAAAATATATTAAATTAGAAAAAATAATTTATCTCAAACCAATATTCATATATATTAGAATATGAGATATATTAATATTAGTATAATAAAATTTATATAAAATATTAAATTTATCATAATAAAAATATAGGCACACAAATACATGCACAACATATCAACACTTATATTTTCGACAGCAATGATAATAAAATTGACATTAGCATTGAAAAGTGTATTGGGGGTTGGTAAGACAAAACGAAACCTGCCCACTCCTACCAACCCAACCCATTACCATCATAGACCAACCAATCTACCAACCAACCTCATTTTGCAATTCATTTCTCACCAACCACCCCCATTTTGCTGTTATTCAAATCCTCTCTCCACTCTTCCTTTTGGCTGACAGTTAACTCACGAGGGCTGCACAGCAATGGGTGGGGAGCGCAACAAGGTCTTCACTTTGGCCGAGGTCTCTCAGCACAACAATGCCAAAGACTGTTGGCTTGTCATTCATGGCAAGGTATTATTGCCTATTGCTTTGTGGGGTTTCAGTTTTTTCTTTGCTTCTGTTGAAATTCTTGTGTTTTGAGTTTGGTGGAACCATTAGAGATTCAGTTGGGTTGGTTCAGATTCATGCTTTTTAAAGTTTTTCTTTTGTGTGCTTCATTTTGCTCTTTGTCCAAACTAACTTAGTTAGAGGACTGGGATTGGCCAGATCTATGTAAGGGATGGGATTTGTTTAAATCTGCTTGATGGGTTCCATTCTATATGCCATTTCCTCCTGCTTTGAAAAATTAACAGTGCTTATATTTGAAGCATATAAAGTGCTTCTTCTATTTATTTTTATTTTTCCTTAGCTGAAATAAAGCTATAAGTTGTAGTTTACCCTGTTACTGATGGATGGTTTTGGTTGTCTAAAGGCCATTTTTGATGGTTTTGGCTTTTAAAATGGTTTATTGCGTTCTTTGTTATTATATTAATTGATGCCAACCACATTTCATGTTCTGGATCGCGTGAGTGAATGATAGAGAGTTGAAGGTTTTTAGTTATTACCAGCTTACTGAAATGAAATTGAATTTGGGTGGGTATTTGATAAATGAAGTGATGACCATTAATGGTTATGTATGTATGTTGGTTGAACATGCTTTCATGCTATGTTTTGTTCTTCATTTTATTGAGGACTTTAAGTTGGTAGAAAAGGGGTGAAGAGTTGTTTCTAAAACAACGATGAAGTATTGAACTTCACTTTGTGCTTCATGCCTTCATTGTTGACTTGTAAACTCTGGAAATAAGAAAAGTCTTTCAATATTTCCCCATTTATAGTCCATCTAATTCACTTCTTTCAGGATGCACATTCTGTTTATCATACAGGACGCACATTCTTATCATTGTCTTTATGCATGTCTCCTTTTTCCACTTTTATTGCCTTTCTCCATTGGAGTAAAGAGTCATAATATATTGGAATGGTTGGGTTCATTCCACATTCTCACAGATCATAATCATATCTGATAATTTTATGATTCTAGGGAGTACTGAATCATGTGCATGTTAGGTTTAAGAAAATAGTCAAATACCATTGTGCCATTTGTAGACTTGCGCTTTGGAGGTAAGTTAGAAATTTAGGTTCAAATTGGATAAACTTTTCTGCAAGTACATGTAAGAGGAGAAATGAGGTAAAATAAATCAAACTTCTCTCATATCTCAAAACGAAGTCATGCACTTCAACTTTTGAAGAAGTTAGATGAGAGGGCTTCTAAAAAAGTTTAGGTGTATAAATTGATTGTGAGCTAAGAGAGAAATTTTATCCATTTTTATCTATTTTCTTTCTTCTCGTTCGAGTGTTGTTTGATAAGAAGCTTATCCAAACTACTCACTAGTGCATGAAATTCAAACTAAAAATAGGCTAATTGATCGGGAAGCATGTTGTGGTTGTGGCCTCTGTTCCTCTACCTCACCATATCTTTTGTGGAACAGGTTTATAATGTAACGAAGTTTTTGGAAGATCACCCTGGTGGGGATGAGGTCCTGTTGTCTTCCACAGGTATCAAACAGTGTCTTTGAATGCACTTAATTATTCATCATACCTCAATCTCAGCAAAGTGAGATTTCTGCAAATGCGTTACAGTACTCTAAATGACACATGCTTGCAGGGAAAGATGCAACCAATGATTTTGAGGATATTGGTCACAGCACCAGTGCCGTAGCCATGATGGATGAGTTCTATGTTGGAGATATCGATACATCAACCATCCCCAGCAAGGTTAAGTACACTTCTCCAAAACAACCTCACTATAACCAGGACAAGACGCCGGAGTTCATCATAAGGATCCTCCAGTTTCTAGTTCCCTTGTTTATCTTGGGTTTGGCAGTTGGCATTCGTTTCTACACCAAATCAACATGATCATTTAACTGCAAGAGCACATGAATACAGGCATTTGCAATAATGTGTTGGTGTTGAAAGACCCCCCAGTTTGTTTTATCCTATTTGTGCTGCAATGATGAGGGGTTGCTGGGATATGCCATATGAATTGTGCTTGTTTCCATTTTCGGTGTAATTCGCTGTTAAATATCAGATTGCCTTTCTCTGTCATTGATTTGCTAAAGGAGCTATTTTCTGCGGTTTAAGCTTATAAATTTTTTGGTGATTCTCAATAAACTAATAAACTACCTTTTGAAAGCATGTTATTATTATTAAGTTTCATTTTCTCCTAAAGTTGTGGCCCTAATGGAAGTAAGAATCTTCTGATCTGTCTCATTTTAGTAAATAATTACATAGGCATGCTCTATGAATCTACTCCTCCTAATACTAATGGTTAGTTTTCTTATGAATCGCTTAATAAAGGATTTGATTCTCTGAATCTCAATACTCTTGCTTAGTCATTTTTTTCACATCACTTTACGAGGTCTTAATATCACCCAAAAAATGAAACAAAATTAGGCACACCATGCTATTTGTTACCAATGAAAAGCAAGAGGATGTGTGTGTTTTCCTAAACAGATAAGATTTGCAAGAATGTATTTTATTTGGTTGTTTCCTCAGTATGACCAAATCTTTAAATGAAAAACTGTAAATGACGAAAATTTGGTGCTCTACAACCGTGCCACATTTTCTCCTGTTCTGTCTTGGCGCTTGCACACCTGCAATGTAAAAAAAAAAATGTAGAATTGACTCCCTAATAAGGTACAATTATTATGCCCAACTTACAGATGAATAACTTTAATCGACAGTACATGTAACCTTTATCTAAGGCTTTAACTTTTACAAAGCGTGGGGATATTTGGTCCATTTTACAAAGAGAACGTCGCGTAGTCAAAGCTAGAATACCTTTGCATTTTGATATTGGAATATAATAATGCGTTATAACAAATCACATACAGAATCAATCACATGATTCTTAATTATATTGTAGTTTCAAAAACGAATTATTAAATTCCCAACAATAGTTATTACAGAAAAAAAAAGACAAACTTTGCTAGAAGAATCTCATGCTCCTCTGTCTATTATTTAGAGGTATCTTACAAGGTTCTCCAATCACATTACATCATTCAGTGTTAACAATGTTGGCCTTGTAAAGATCAATTTTAAATTTCAACCATAACTTTTGGTTGTTGTTAAGTCCGCAAGTTTCATCCCTTTTGTGAAATTGGGATATCGTTTTTTTTTTTGGTAGGTAAAAGAAATTGGGATATATAGGATCATGTGAAGTAAGGTTCTTTGAACAAGAATATGTTTTTAGTGGTCGGAGGAAATTTTTCTTTGTCACAATGATATTCTTTATTCTTAAGAGAAAATAATTTCGTTTGTGTTACGGAGTATGCTTAGATCAAATGGGCCTAAGTGGCTATGTTGGAAGTCAGACCCAATCGTTAGCAGAGACATCATGGCCCAAATTCAAGAGAAGAAGCTGAAGTTAACGCGTATGAAAGGAGCTTGAGTATGATGAAGTAAACCAACTTAACTAACACCACTATACTACTGAGAGATTAGCACTCTCATTCTCTATGTTCCAAAGCTTATTCCTGCAAAGAAACCACCATTCGAACCATTGGTCTCCACTGCTAGAACTTGTGTTTGGCTATCTCCTCCAATCACTAGCACAACATTGACGTCGTTTGTGGGAAATCGATTTGAATTTTCATCGATTTCTCTCAATTGAAGAAGAATCTTTCAATCAATGATGGTGAGCACGAGGAATCGAAGACGCATTTCCATGGCTTCGTAGCAGATGCAACAACCTCCATCACAGGTTGATGGAGTACAAGCCTCAGTAACTCTAGACAATGAAGATGGATGTGAAGGAACCAGTGGGTCATAAGCCAATTCCATGATCAACATCGTTGCAATTTTGCAGCAATAGCAAGAGCGATTAAAGAAGAAGCAACAATTGATCGAAGAAATGCGCAAAGAAAATGAGAAAAGATTAGACAAGTTGGAAACGCTAAAGAATGTTGATGTTGTCAAAGTTGGGGATGATGAAGTGGAGGTAATTGCGTTCAACATGTCATTGTATGCAGATCTTGGCAATTCAAGTCCCAAAATAGCTCCAACAATTTCCAACGATGGAGTTGTAAGAAGGATTCACTAATCCTAACGTTCATCTCATCTTATTCGAGTCAACATTATCCTATAGAGGCACCTCAATGTCATTGATTGTTGAGAATTTTTGTTATCTTTAAAAAATTGTGTGCTAAAATGGTTCCAGTCCCTTCAAAGTCGATTGACTCTTGGATCGACCTAACAAAGTTTTGAAATGACATAATAAAACGAGGACTCAATGTTTTGAGCTATTTGATAAGCTATTGTACCTATTCTTTTCAAAATTTGGAAAGGACCAATAAAACTAGGACTAAACTTTTTGACCTTCATTGTTTGTCCTATTCCTATAATTGGAGTAAATTTAAGAAAAACATGTTCTCCTTCTAGAAATTCTAGAGGTTTTCTTCTTGTATCAAACTATCATCACACTTCCATAATTCAAACATAAATATAAGCTCAAGATAAAATTTTGAGGATGTTACAAGTTTAGGGAGACTTTTGCATCCAATTAGGTCAGGCCTAAGACAGAGGCCAACTTAAAGAAGATAAGGTAGGGTATGCAAGAGCCTCTGAAGGAATATCTGAGCCTTTTTAATTAGGAGACCGGAGCAGCTAGAAACTTATAACCAGGAATCATTTTAATGCTAGCCAAAGAAGGAGTGGTACCACCCTAAATCTGATTTTAAATGTAACCAATATTTTTAAACTTATTTTAATTTCGTAAACATGTTACTCTCATTTTAATTACTCAAAGATTGTAAATTAAGAAAAAGGTAGATATGACATTTGGATCATTTTCTAAGTTGATACTACATGTAGTAAATAAAATGCGTAGCATCTAAAAACAGTATGAGCACACACAATAACCAAGAGGGGATGAATTTGTTTAAACCTGATCTTTTAAAATCTTTAAAACAATCAGAGTATTAAGGATCGTATCACAAAAACACCCATGGATCAAGGCATGTTTTCTTGATCTCCTTACTTCATCAGTTCCTTCATGAGTGATCACCAACATTTCTCACATCTCTTTTGCACTCTTGCACCTAACTATTCTGAAAAGCTCATCAGAAGGCAAAGCAAAGGTTATCGTATTTTTAGCTTTAAAATCATATTGAACAACCCTATTTTCTATATCAGTCATTTCATCCCATTCTTTGGGAACATTTTCATTATCAACAGTTTTGGTAGGTATCAAAGAACCTTTTTCAATTGCACCAAGGTCATTTGATTGAATGAAAATCTGCATTTTATTTTTCCAAACTAAAGTGTTCTCCCTCAAACATTGGAGGATGGTTGTGGGAGACACCCTCCTTAAAGGTAATTTGTGCGATATTCATTTTCTTTAAAAAGAAAGTAGTGATCTTGAGCAACACACAAGAACCTGCTCTTGATACCAATTGAAAACAATATGAGTAGCACACAAACCAAGAGGGGGGAGTGAATTGGTTGTTCTTGGCCAATTAAAATTTCTTTTAACAATCAGAGTTGAAAGGGATCTATCACAAAACAAACATAAAACACTTTTAATCAATCAAACTCCAATCTTTATAGAATGCAATTACAACAAGAAAGTTTTTGTTGATTATGAAAATTTATACCAATGAATGACAATTAATAACCAAAAGAAAAGATAAAGGAAAAAAGTAATCAATACCAAGATTTATATTGGTTCACTTCTCAATCCAGAGAAGCTACATCCAATTTCCTAACCAGCTAGTTAAGATCTAACTATATGCAGTTTGTTTCTTACAAGTTTATACAATCACTCTCAATCAAACCTAGATTAAGTACAAGGCATCTAACTCTCTTAGACCCTTTGTGATCAAGACTTAGAGAAACAACATTCTCTAATCTTCCTCTAGAAAAACCTATTCTAGACAAACTTACGAAAACTATTGCACTAGTTACAAAACTCAAAATTTCTAAAAAGACTTACAACCAAAGTAGTAAGGAGAGAAACAACCTGATGGTTTAAGACAAATGAATGTAGATGATTAAGAATCTTGAATCAAGGTTAAATGAAAAATCTCAGAACATTCTCTCCAGGTTTTTCTTTAGAAAGTTGCCCAAAAAAGAAATCCTCACAAGATTTCTTGAAGCTTGAGGATTCGTGGGTCAAACACTGAATACCTCGTAGTATCTTTTCTCTCTTCAGAAAGGGTTATAATATTTGTTGTATTTAGTTCAAACATGCAACATCTATCTATAGAGAAAACGGTTTTAACTGTCAGTAATCGATTAAATCACTTATGTAATCGATTAAAGTGTTCTTGAGGCTTTCTGAAAAAGACTTATGAACAATGTAATTGATTAAAACACAATGTAATCAATTATCACATGAAGCTTTAATCAAAATAGTTGTCAAGTAATCGATTACCACCATGCTGTAATCAATTATCACAGAAAGTTCATTCTGTGATTTTGAATTGTGTAATCGATTACCATAATCTCGTAATTGATTAAAATGTTCTTTGTTTTCAAGTAATAGATTACCACTTGCTGGTAGTCAATTAAACTAGTGAGAAAACATTTTTCCCAAAACTTGAAAAATGGAATACTTAGCCTTTTATGCACTTATGAAAACCTCGTGTTTCAGAAAAGCTTTTTATGAAACTTTTGCTTTTGTGAAAACATGAATGCAAAAACATGAATGAGTTTTATGCAATGGATCATAGGAGACATCAACTTAGACATATACAAATTACAAATGCCATTCAATTGAATTGGCATGTAAAAAGCCTAAACATTCCAAAAGTTATCAATAACACTTTAATCGATTAAAATCAAACATGTAATCGATTACATTGTTGTTGAATGTTTTCCATAAGTGGCGAAGAACACTTTAATTGATTAAATGGGAAATCTAATCGATTACTTTCACGAGATAATCGATTACAGGTAGTTATAACTATTTTCTCTATATATACCCAGCTTGTGTTCCCACTTTCAATAAGCTTTGAACGAACTCTTACAACTCACAAACTTCAGTTTCCATTTCTTGGAGATTTCCAAAGCAAAGTTTCTCTGAAGGTTATGTGATTAGTAAGTTGTAAACACATTTGAGATCAAGAGAGGTCCATTTAATCAAGTCTTTTGTTCTTGCATTTGAATGTAAAGGTTATCTCTCTTTGACTCTGTTTCATATGTTTTCTTACACATTGTAACTACATGTGCAAGAGTTTTACTGCATGCTAGAATAGGTGTTTCTAGTTTGAAGCTAAAAGTAGGTTTCTCTTGGGCTTAGATTCACAAAAGAACCTAGGGTGGGGTGCCTAAGTTTCATTTTTAAGGTACAATTTGAAATTGCTTGTAAAACTCACATTGCATAGTGAAAATCTAATTTGGGTTGAATTAGATAACTGGATTAGCTTCTCTAGAAATAGAGAGTGAACCAATATAAATCTTGTTCTCTATCTTCTCTTTAACTCTCATCTCTCTATTGAATTCTTTATCAATTTTCTAAGTTTCAAAGATATTTCAAATTGATGCACTTTAAAAAAAGTACTATGTTCAGGTGATTTATTCAATATTGTTTTAAAAGAAAGTTGTGATACGATTCTTTAGGGAAACACAAGTTTTAAAACTCTATTTTTGACAATTTGATTTTAAACCAATTCACCCTTCTTTGTTTAGTTAGTCCCATTGTCTTTTTCACTCCACAATCTAAGAAACTTGGGAGTAATGGACGACATCTACTATTCTTCTCTCATGAATAAGCTATTATGAAATCAAGGTGTTTACCATGTATTTGATAAGTTGGACGATGAATCTAACATAACACCATGGTCAAAGGTTCTGTTGTGGCCAATTAGCAGAGGTTCAACAAAACAAACCTTAAAGCAATATTGAAGGTGGCGATGGAGGAGCAAAAAGAAATTCCTTAGGTGGACAAGGAATCAATAAAATTGAGAAAATAGAAGAGACTTGCTTGAGCAATAAAAGATGAAGATAGCGGTTTGAATAGCTTTGGGATAGCTAAAAAATCAAAAGATTATGAGAGAGCACAAAAGAGAAATAAGAAAATACAATCCCAGAGACAAAAAAGAAGGAAGAACTCATTGCCAGAGAAGCAAGAAGAAAGAAAAGGCATAACAAGCAGTGTCCAACACAACTAGTCCAAAGACTGCTCCAATCAAACATAGTCAAAGGAAACCATCTAAGAAAACCTTAATTGCTTAAGTGCTAAGGGATTTGAGTGAGACGGAATGAAGCTCCTCTGGTTATCCCAATGAAGTGAAAGCAAGAAATGTAACTAGCTCCTGCTGTCAATAAAAAGTAGAAGGTATTGGATTTAAAGGAAGCAGCAAGAAGACTATAGCAAGGATGGATTGGAGTTTTTGCTTTTTACATGCCCAATCAAGTTTGAAGGCAATTGTAATTGTAGAAGTGGCTCAAGTACATTACGTTGTGATCTTTCATTGCATTTGCATTCTCATCCTCATGCATAAATGTTTTTGATTAATGAACTAAAGCTACTCAAATGATTTTACAAGAATTCAAGTACTCATGGCTAAGTTTTTGGAAAAAGAAAAACTTACTACTTTAATCAATTATACAATGTTTCAATCGATTAAATGTCTTTGTTCTAAACTTGGAAAGCCTTGAAGAACAGTTTAATCGATTACAGACTTCTTGTAATCGATTACATAATGTAATATGAAAATCATGCATTGCCACTTTAATCGATTACCATGAATCATAATCAATTACATAGGCTATTTTCATATTCTGAGATTTACTGGCTTAATCGATTACCAGTTTTATGTAATCGATTATTATGCATTGTTTCACATACAGATAGTCTACTTTAATCGATTACACTGAATATTAATCGATTATCTTGTTCATGAAAACATTTCCAGAAAGCTCAAGAACATATTAATCGATTATATGGTATTGTAATCGATTACATATGGCAAAATAATCGATTACACCAGCGAATTAATCGATTATTGTTAGTTAAATCAGTTTTATACAAAGCTTTGTGGGTCAGCTCTTTATATATAGACCTTGTACGAATTGTTCAAAACATATGAGTGACTTACCCAAAAGACACCAAGCTTTTTAAGAGTTCAAGAGATTTATTACTGAGTGAAAAACACATCTTGTAAAGATCAAGATTTCTGAGTTTTTCTATGAAGATGTGTCAGAGAAAAGAATTTTTCAAGTTATTGATTCTAAGCATTAGAATTCATACAACCTGGAATGTGTTGTAATCCTAATTCATTTTCATTCATACATACATGAAGGATCATAGGTTATGTCTATCTTGAATCTTTCTTTTTAAGAGTTTGTGATATTTTTATTCTTTTGTGTTAAATCAATTTGATTTTGTCAAGCTTTCTGGAGAAGGGTTCTCTAGAGGATAGAACAGAGTAGTGTTCTCTGGTTCTTGGTCTTAGAAATCTATAGGGTTTAGATTTTGATTCTTTGTCTAGGTTTGACAAGGGAGATCAATTGTAAATTGCTTGTAAAGAATATTTTGATTTAGTGGATACTCTGACCTAGTGTTGGTTGGAAGACACAGGATGTAACCTCCAATTTTGTGAGGTGAACCAGTATAAATTGCTGAGTCTCTTTTCTAAATTCTGTACATATCTCATTGCTTGTGTTTGTATAATCAAGATATTATCAACAATACAAAGTTTCTGGCATTACTTGTATAACAAGATTGATTTTGATTGAAAGAAAAGTTCTGGCTTGAAAAAGGTATTTAAGTGATACAATCCAGATTTCAAATTCCGCAAATAGTTTCAAGTAAAATTTTAAATACCTGTTTTAAACCAATTCACCCCCTCTTGGGTTATTTGAAGAGTGTTCATTGTATTTTCAGAAGGCTATAATGGAACCCAAGGGCAAGCAACTCACCCTTATTGTTGAGGTTTCCATAAGGAGAAAGACAAGGGATACTCATCTAAATACAACCCTCACTAAAAAAAGTAGGTCAACCTCTTGCATCTGATGGATCTAACACTTCTAAAAGTGATGTCAACTCCCCTCACTCCTCAACACCAAGTCAACCACTCAAATGAACAAAAGGTGCTCACCATTATCTCCCATCCGTCTCTCTGAGTTCAAGCCCTTACACTCCACTTGGGAAGCTACATGGTGTAACCACCGCTTCTATTTCGTATTTATTTTATTTGCAACAGATTTTTTTTTTCTTAAAACGGAAAGAAAGAAAGTTCCAACAAATCTTTGTTAATTTTAAAAACGAGTTCAGAAATGAAGGTTCAAATGAAATTTCCACGATAAGAAATGAGTTTAGAAATAATAAGAGATTTGCGTGTTATTTAACGTATGTAGCC
>PYAF01001230.1:464617-478417 GCA_007407185.1 Glycine tomentella | reverse complement strand
ACAAAGACCAAACTGCCCTTTCGTAAATTCGTTTAATTACTCAAATATCACCCAAAATACCTTACGGAAGCTTGGATTATTTACGGAAGCTACAAAATCTAGCACAAAATGCCACTCAACTTATAGATTGAATTTCTAATAATCCTTAAAATATTTCTATTAATCCATACACAATAAATTGAAATATTGGGGTGTTACACATGGAGACCTCAGAAGAAGTCCTCACCAGAGGAATTTACAAGAAGGAGATTTCCTGTCACCTTCCTCAACAAGAACATGAAAAAATTTTACAAAAAAAAATGAAATTATTGAATGATTGCCAAAAGAACCTGTCCAAAGACATCACATCACTATGAACCCAACTCCTTGGACAAGGTATGACTATACACATTCTTCTTTAGAAGCATACAAGGCTCTCCCTTAGATGCTATTATCTATGGAAACTCCATCTTGGACAAGTCCTATATATCCAAATCTTGTCTGCATGGTACCTCACTGGATGCCTAGTGGGACTCTACAAACCACACGTCCATCCAATGAGAACAAAGATAACTTAGTAGAAGAAGCCTACAAGAAGCTCTGATCCCTTTGCCAAGACACCCACATTTGCACTCCCTACAAAACCCGTCAAACTAGACTGACCCAAGGACAACCCAACTCCTCCAGTCTAATGGTTAAAAGATAACAACATCTGATGCCCACGTACAAGGTTCCTTTCTTCAAACCATGTTGATCTTAATCTTTCTATCAACAAGTTAGATATGATAGGAGGCATCCTAAAACAAATGTACATAGCAAATCAAGCAACAACCTATCCTTCGGGTCTACACATCAGTAGAGCTATTAATATAAAGATGGTACCGGATCGAACATTCCTTAGACCACCATCTGTAATAAAGGAAAAAAAAAAAGAAGAATTTCAAGCTTACTTCAACACTAAAATTCCCAATAGAGAACAAAAGGTTTAATTAGTAAACTATCCTAGAAATTGGAAGACCATGTTCAGAGGTAAGAGGCTGATAAGGAAGTTGGACTCTGATGATGCAAATACATTTTGTCCCTGAATTTTGGATAATTGAAAATATATGTTTGATGTATTTCTTGTATTATTTAATTACTTTATTAATTTTATTAGTTGAAATGTTGTGTGAATTATCCTTGTTCAACTTCTTGGTGTTGATGTGAGGTTATGTGGAATTTGATTGATCTGCATTAAAATTGTGTGATTTCAAGTTTAAACCAAAACCTGTTTTGGTAAAATCACAATTTCGGATTGGTTAACCGTGGGATCACCTTCAAATTTTAAAGGTAGGCTCCTAACCAAAATATGTAAAGTTTGACCGTTGGGATTTGCAAAATAGCATCTGCAGAATGAGATATTAACTTTTCAAAGAAGCAATGAAAATTTCAAAAATTGGGTCAGCTCGTCTAGGCGAGGAAAAATTTGCCTGGACGAGTAAAGTCGGCTATAAATTTATGCAGCAACATGAAAGCACGAAAAATAAGACTTCTTCTTCCCCAAACCTTCCACAAGAGCTAGGACTCAAACACTTCAATACCACATCAACTTGGACAAGCATGAAGAGGCACACCAACTTGGAAAAGACACAAAACAGTCTCTGGTAATCGATTACCAGCTATTTGTAATCGATTACCAAGGCACTTTGTAAAATAGTGTCTGTCTGTTTTAATCGATTACAAGATAGCTGTGATAAGTGCCTTATCTTAGTAAAATTAGGACTGTAATGAAGGTACTTATCCTTTGCTTTCACTAAATTTATCTATGAACTTGCCCAAAAACCTAGTTAGTTTGTAATTAGTACTTGGATGAATATTGTTTTCATATTTTGGGAAGATTTATCCAATCATATTTTGCATTTTGATAGGTTCAAGGAATTCCGAAGCTTCCGAACAAGCAAAGCAAGCAAGAAGGGCTTAAAAAGCAAATATGGGAGGTGTTACAAGCAAATCAGGCCCAAAACAAATCAAGGCCCAAAGCATTCTTCAGGGCTAAGTTTCTAACTCACCCAGACAACCAATTCTAGTGTATTTGGCTCGCCCAGGCGAGCTCAAGTTCCCAAAAGATGAGGTTAACTCGCCCAAGCGAGCAAACAAAGAGCAAACCACTTGCCTGGGCGAGTGAAGCTAGCAGGAGGAAGATTTCTATAAATAGCCAACAATTTTGCAAGCCAAGCATTCCATTTTCACTTCCCTTAGTGCTTTAGGATTATAGGGGAGACTCTGTCAGAAAAGGGCTGTGATGATTTGTTTCACCAATTCTTCTCTTGAGGAGGTTCTCTCCATGGTCGCCTAAGCTTCTCAAAGGATTGGATCTAATCTTCTTAACCCTATGTCTCTCTTTTAATATTTATTTATGCATGAATCGTTTCTATTCCTTATTGGTAATTTCATTCTGTCCTTAATGCTTGATTCTACTTGATCACTAGTTTCATGAATTTAACTCATTTAATAACAGTCACACCACTATGTAACAACCTAGCCACATTTCCCTAGATGCATAGACTCGGCTGAGCCTGCTATAACGACCCGCCTCGTCGCTACGATATCATTAACTCTTAAATCGTGCAGATCTCAATTTATAATAAAAACTCCATTAATTTGACTATAAAAATGATGGTAAATTTTTCGCAATAATACAATTATCATACACATATTACAATTACATAATTAAACACATATGTACATATATATTAAATCAGTACATGTCATCCACATGTTATACACCTGAAATTACATATCTAACAAAAAGCCAAAGAATTAACTAAGAAAAAGTTGAATAACAAAACACAACTCTTTCTTCAAAAAGAAATCCAACATCATCACGTCGGCTTGGCGAATCCAACCAAAAAGAATCCTTCTCCAGAGTCATCTATTGCTGCTCATTTGCTCACACGAACAAAGATTTGTGATCATCACAGGTACCAACCACACAGTACAACAAAAACAAGGTGAGTTTATTATATAAAACCAACAAGTGTAGATAACAGCAGTTGGGAAAAAGACAACACAAATCACCACAATTATTACCAGAAACCCATCATTCCATTACACATTCAACAAAAACAATCATCCAATGCATTTCACAACTCAAACAATCATGTTCAGAATGATGTATGCATCTGACTCATCACTTAGCATGCAATGTGGTACCATCATCATAGAAATAGCCTCTCTAAGGAAAATGATGCAGTAGCTCGTCGAAATCACCCTATCGTGCATTGGTCGCTACCCCCACCATGGTGATCAGCCCTGAGTCACAAGGGAGTTCCAAACAGAGTGATGCCCCCAAGTACCCCCATACTTACTGCCACCATTCTATTTCCATTCATGAACTATGAAGTATGAACATGGGCACCATCAATGCAATGACCACCAGAATTTTAACAACCCTTTCTATCTTGAGATGCTTAAAATTTGTAAACCCACCCTCGCAAGGTTATCCAGTCATGCACCCTCATGTACATACACAACATCACTAATACACTGACCATGGATAGATAGGGACTGGAATTTTAAACAATCCCTTTCTCTCTTAGGAGGCTTAAAATTCGTAAATCCACCCTCGCAAGGTTATCCAACTAGTCAATCTACCCCACATGGACATACACAATATACAACCAAAAACACCATCAATGCACTGACTATGGATAGCTAGGGACCAAAATTTTAAACAATCTCATTCTCTCTTATGATGCTTAAAATTCATAAATCCACCCTCACAAGCTTATCCAATCAGGCACCCCCCATGGTATTCATGTATATCCACATTACACAATGACATTGTTCACATCAATATTATTTCTCATCAATGTCATTATCAATATCCATATCATGTCATCAATAACATCAACGTCATTTCATTTCAACATCATCATCATAACACCAATATCATCTCATTTCAACATTATCAACCACATTAACATTACTCATTTAAACATCATAAAACACATCATTATTATATCATTCAATCATCACCAACACATCAATAACATCTCATCCATCCACAATCCATATTACCATGAGACTGGTATTTTAGGAAAATTCTAAAATAAAGAGGAGGAGTACAATATAGAAAACACACTCTGATGGAGGTCCATGGCAAGCTAAAGGTCTAGAAGGAGAGCTTGAAGCGCTTCCTTTGGTGAGCTTTAAAGGACCAATGACAAGAGCTAGGATTCAAGCACTTTAAGATCACATACAAGCTAACTTGGACAAGTATGAAGAAGTATATCAACTCAAGGATGACAAGGGCCGGATTTTGATGTCTCAAGTCCAATTTAATTCAATAAATTTCAGCACTTGTTAAAAGCAATTCAATAAAAACATAGAACAATTGCTGTCTATTTTAATCGATTACAATGTTTATGTAATCAATTACGAGAAGCTCCGTTACACACAGAATCTCGTCTTGATTGTTTTAATCGATTACGCAACACTTTGAAAATATGAAAACTCTCTGTGCTAATCGATTACTTTGTTCATACATCTGTTTCTAGAAGATCAAGAACAAAATAATCAATTACATGAACCATTAATTGATTACATGAGATGAAATAATCGATTACTTGGACGAAATAATTGATTACATTCAGTTATTTTTGTTTTTTATATAAAGTTGTCAAACTGAATGTAAAAGGGATTCAAATTTTCTGAGATTAATGAAAGCAAAGTTTGCTTGTGAGAGATTTCTCTCTTGCTCTTGTGTAAGAACTTCATGTTTCTTATCAATAGCTTCAAGCTATTGTGGCGACTCTTCCTAGGCTTATTGGAAAGCTTTTCCATGGTGCCATCCACCTACATCCCTTACCTTTATTCCATTTTCCATTGCTAAAATCAAAATTTACAAACAACCATTAGTTTGTGGAAATTGGACAGTTTGTGTCCTTGAGAAAGCTTGAAGTTTGAGTTTCAATTCAAGGTAGATTTGGGGAAATTCATGGTTGTTGGCTTCAGCCATTACATCAAGTGGTATCTAGAGCCTAATCCTTGTGAAATTCTTCTTCAAGTTCAGTTTTTAAGAGTTCTTTAAAGGTAAAATTCTGCAACTTTTTGAAAATCTGAAATCCTTTCTTTTTTCTTTTGTTCTTGTGTTTTTGTGAAAATCTTTGGTGGGTTAGTCTTGTGTAGTGATCTACCACATAACCCTTGTGTCTTTCTTCAAGTTTTATGTGATTTCATGTTCTTCATGAGTTCTTGAAATTTTTTTCTAATCTTGATTCTTGATAAAAAAAAATTGTTTGTAGTGTTTTTGTGTTGTATGACCACTTGTTTTGATTCTACTCTCATGCCTAAAATGAATTGAGTTGTTAGAAGAAAATTTTACAATTTTTATACATCATATTTTCGTGATTCATCAATTCTTTACGGATTCTTGAAATTGTACAAAAAGAAAAACAAAGAAGTGCAGCCAAATGTTTGTGAAATTGTGGCTGGAAAATTAATCAAAGTGCAGCCAAAAAGTTTGTGAATTGTGGCTGGAAAAACAATTTGGTACAGACAAAAAACCTTTTGAATTAGTGGCTGGAAAATTACAAAGAAAGACCCATTATCGTAAAGAAAGTGGAGCTTGATTTTTATCTTCTTGAGACTTTCAGGAGGGTGAAAGTCAACATTCCTCTCTTGGATGCCACCAAACAGATTCCAAAAATATGCAAAGTTCTTGAAGGATTTGTGCACCCATAAGAGGAAGCTGAAGAGGAATGAGCAAGTGAAGATGGGCATAAGTGTTTATGCTGTTGGATATAGGGAGAGCAACAAGAAGAATGAAGCTTTTGCCTTAGAAGAATGTTTTCAGCTTTTCACATGCCTTGAAGATTGAAATCCAAATTAAAGTGTATGAGAAGCAAATCTGTTGATCCTTGCATTTGCATGCATATAATCATTTACATGTTTAAGTGTTTTCATCAAAGAATCAAAGCTATTTTGAAAAAGATCTAAATGGGTAATGTTTTTGGAAAAATGTAAATTTCACTGTTTTAATCGATTACCTAGAAGATTAATCGATTATTTAGTTCATGGTTAAAACTAGAAAAGCTTTGGTGAATAGTTTAATCGACTACATCACAGATTAATCGATTATTTCGTTCATGTTTAAAACTGGAAAAGCTTTAATTAATATATTAATCGGTTACCAACAATGTGTAATCGATTACATAGTGTAAATCAAAAGTAATACATTGCTGCTTTAATCGATTACCATTTACAGTAATCGATTACACAAGCTATCTTGAAAATCATGTTTTCACTAATATAATCGATTACCATCATTCGTAATCGATTACATAGGCTATTTGAGAAAAACTTTCTTCACTGCCTTAATCGATTACCAAATATTGTAATCAATTACACTAGAGGCTTAGATACAAAACTTCACTGCTTTAATCAATTACAACTTGGTTTAATCGATTATCTTGTTCGTTGTGAAACCCAGAATTCAGCCTTAAACACTTTAATGGATTAAGTGATAATTTAATCGATTACATGGCTCGTTTTAATCGATTATTGGGCACGTGTAATCGATTATAGGTTGTTACAAAACTCTGTTATAAATAGAAAGAAGACTTAGCTTGAAACTTAACTTGAATACTTCAAAATTTATGAATACACACAAGCCTTCACAAAGTTCTAAAGTGATTTTCTGGGTTTACTTACTTCTTGTCCAACTCTTTAATCCTAATGGGTATTATATGATTTCTTGGGCAAGATATTTCAAAAGTGTAATGGAGAGCATGTTCTGAAAATTTGTTTCTGCATTCAACCTTGATTGGTAACTCATATGCATTCATATTCATTGGATCATCATGTTGTTTCTCTCCTTAATCTTTGAGTGTAATTTCTTTTTTGTATTTGATGCTATTATAAAGGGTTCTTTGAAGCTTGTTCTAGAGTAGTGTTCTCTAGGGAAGAACAGAGTAGTGTTCTCTTGTTCTTGATCTTTAGGAGTCTAATAGGGTTTAGATTTCTATTCTTTATATAGGGTTGATAAAGAGAGATTGTTGTAAAGCTCGTAAGAACTGAATTTTATAATACTGGAACTCTAATCTAGTGTTGATTAGAAGAAACTGGATGTAGCTTCTCTTGAGAAGTGAACAAGTATAAATTGTTTGTGTTGATTTTCTTATCTCTATCTCTTCAAGTAATCTTGTTCATTTGTTCTTGGTGATATTATCATTACTCAACAAGTTCTGTTTTGAGCTATTTGTTTCTTGTGTTGAGTAACTTGATTGATTAAAAGCATTCATGGTTTAAAAGTGATTAAGATCCTTTGACTCTGATTTTATAAATAATTTTAAAAGACCAAGTTTAGACCAATTCACCCCCCTCTTGGTTATTGTGGTATTCCTATTGTTCTCAATTGGTATCAAGAGTAGGTTCTTGAGTGTTATTCAAGATCACTATCTTTCTTTAAAAAGAAAATGAATACCACACAAATTACCTTCAAGGAGGGTGCCTCCCTCAATCGTCCTCCGATGTTTGAAGGAGAGCATTTCAGTTTTTGAAAAAATAGAATGAAAATATTTATTCAATCAAATGACCAGGTGCTTGGAATACAATAGAGAAAGGTCCTGTGATTCCTATAAAAACTGTTGGTAATGATATGATTCCCAAAGAATGGGATGAAATTACAGATGCTGAAAAGCGAGTGGTTCAATATGATTTTAAAGCTAAGAATATAATTACTTCTGCACTTTCCTTTGATGAATTCTTTAGAACTGTTAGATGTAAAAGTGCAAAGGAGATGCGGGAAATGTTGGAGATCACCCATGAAGGTAAGATGAAGTGAGAAGATCAAGGAAGCATGCCTTAATACATGAGTATGAAATGCTCAAGATGAATCCCACAGAAAACATATCTCAGCTTCAAACAAGATTCACTCACATAGTAAATCACCTTCATGGTCTTGGAAAGATTTTTGATGCTAAAGAATTGAATATCAAAATCTTGAAGTGTCTCACAAGGCCATGGCAACCAAAGGTGACAACAATCAAAGAATCGAAAGATCTATCCAAAATGTCCATGGCTGCACTATTTGGTAAGCTTCTTGAGTATGAACTTGAAATGTCACAACTAACCAATGCTGAAGATGCAGAAAAGAAACATAAAAGCATAGCCTTGAAAGCTGCATCCCCAAAGGTTGAAAAAGTGGAAGACTCAAGTGAAGAAGATGAAGAGGACAACATGAACTTGATTGTCAAAAAGTTCAGCAAGTTCTTGAGGAGAAACAAGAACAAAAAGTTCACAAAGAATAACAACAACAAAAGGAGTGACAACAACTTCACTTGCTTTGAATGTGGAAAGCCTAACCACATTAAATCTAAATGCTCTATCTTTGTGAAGAAGCAACAAGGTGAAAACAAGATAAAGAAAGAAGGAAAGCCTAAGAGAGCCTACATAGCTTGGGAAGATAATGAGTCAACAACTTCTGAATCATCAACTGAAGATGAAGAAGCAAATGTGTGTCTCACTTCCACAATTAATGAAGATGATGATCTCTCAAGTGCTGGAACTAAGGTATGTCTAAGAGCAAAATCATCATTATGGTATCTTGATAGTGGATGTTCTAGAGATATGACCGATGACATATCAATGTTCACAAATCTGACTCTTAAAGATGGTGGATTTGTCACCTATGGAGACAACAACAAAGGGAAGATAATAGGTGAAGGAAATATAGGAGACAACTTTAAAACCAAAATAAGAAATGTTCTTTATGTGGAATGTTTAAAGCATAATCTCCTAAGTATAAGCCAACTTTATGATAAAGGGTTCAAAGTGTCATTCAATGACAATTGTTGCATGATATGTGATGGACAAAATGGTGAGGTGATTCATATAAGTAAAAGAAAAGGTAATATCTATTTACTCTCCATAGATCATGCATTCTTTCACAACACTTGCTTGATAAGTAAAATTGATGAATCTTAGCTATGGCATAGAAAAGCAAGTCACATTAACATGCATCATATGAACAAGCTAATTAAAAAGGATTTAGTCATTGGCTTACCCAAGACCCCTTGAATTACTTCACATAGATTTGTTTGGTCCTTCTAGAACTATGAGTTTAGGAGGTAATTACTATGGGCTTGTCATTGTAGATGATTACTCTGTATTCACATGGACTTTGTTTTTGAAATCCAAGAGTGATGCTTTCAATGCTTTTAGAAAACTGGCCAAACTTGCTCAAAATGAAAAAGGAAGCAAAAGTATCTCAATAACAAGTGATCATGGTGTAGAATTCCAAAATGAACATTTAGAAAAATTCTGTGAAGAAAATGGAATTAACCACAATTTCTCAGCTCCAAGAACACCTCAACAAAATGGTGTTGTAGAGAAGAAAAATAGATTCCTTGAAGAAGGTGCAAGAACTCTTCTTAATGAGACAAATTTGCCTAGATATTTTTGGGCTGATGCTGTAAGTACAGTTTGCTACACTTTGAATAGATTACTAATAAGACCTATTTTGAAGAAAACCCCTTATGAACTATACAAAGGTAGAAAACCAAACATTTCTCATTTGAGAGCATTTGGCTATAAGTGTTTTGTTTTAAATAATGGCAAAGAATCACTTGGAAAATTTGATGCTAAAGCTTATGAAGCCATTTTCCTTAGATAGTCATTACATTGTAAAGCATATAGAGTTTTCAATAAAAGAACCTTGTGCATGGAAGAATAAGTACATGTTATTTGTGATGAATCTAATCCCTCCAAGGAGGAAAAGAAGTGTGATATAGATACAAATCCTTGGAGGAGTTCATTCAGCTTAATGATTCAATGGATAAAGAAAAGAAGAACCAATTGTTGAATCAAAACAATCAACACCAGTTCAAGAGCCAAAAGATTGGAGAACCACAAGAGATCTCTCCCTTGACAACATAATTGGTGAAGTATCAAAGGGAGTATCTACTAGATCTTCATTAAGAAATCTCTACTGTAATATGGCTTTTGTTTCACAAATAGAACCTAAGAATATTGATCAAGCCTTAATTGATGAACATTGGATGCATGCCATTCATGATGAATTGAATCAATTTAAAAGAAATGAAGTTTGGGAACTTGTTCCTAGACCTTCTTCTCTCAAACCTATTGGCACTAAATGAGTTTTTAGAAACAAACTTGATGAGAGTGGAATCATAGTCAGAAACAAAGCTAGATTGGTTGTAAAAGGTTACAGCCAAGAAGAAGGCATTGACTATGAGGAAACCTTTGCACTAGTTGCAAGGTTGGAAGTCATTAGGTTATTGGTTGCATATGCATGTTTAATGGATTTTAAACTTTTTCAAATGGATGTTAAAAGTGCTTTCTTAAATGGATATATTGAGGGGGAAGTATATGTGGAGCAACCTCCTGGTTTTACTGATTTGAAACATCCAAATCATGTTTTAAACTTAAGAAAACTCTCTATGGTTTAAAACAAGCTCCAAGATCTTGGTATGAAAGATTAAGCAAATTTCTGCTTGAACAATCTTTCATAAGAGGACATGTTGATAAAACCTTGTTCATCAAAAGGTAAAGCAATGATATTTTATTGGTTCAAATATATGTTGATGATATAATCTTTGGTTTAACTAATCAATTGTTGTGCAAAGAATTTTCTATCTCTATCCAGAATGAGTTTGAAATGTCAATGATGGGAGAATTAACATTCTTTCTTGGACTTCAAGTGAAGCAAATGAAGGATGGAACATTTCTAAACCAAACCAAGTATTGCCTTGAAGTGATAAAAAATTTAAAATGGAGAAAAGCAAAGATGCTGCAATTCCAATGGCAACTTCAACCTAGATCAGATGAGTCAAAGTTTATAGAAATGATTGGATCTTTTCTGTATTTGACAGTTAATAGACCAGATATTATGTTGAGTGTGTGCTTGTGTTCAAGATATCAAGCAAATCCCAAAGAATCACACCTCACTGCAGTCAAAAGGATCCTCAAATATCTCAAATAAACTCCAAAAGTTGGTCTTTGGTATCCTAAAGGTGCATCACGTAATATAGTTGGTTATTTTGATTCTGAGTTTGCAGGGTCCAAGTTGGATAGAAAAAGCACTAGTGGAACTTGTCATCTACTAGGAAGTTCACTGATCTCATGGCATTGCAAGAAATAATCTTGTGTTGCTTTATCAACAGCTGAAGCTGAGTACACCTCTGCTGGAAGTTGTTGTGCTCAAAGTCTATGGCTAAAGCAACAATTGCAAGATTTTGGTGTGGAATTAAAAGAAATACCTCTGCTATGTGACAACACAAGTGCTATCAACATTTCCAATAATGCACTCAAGGACCAAACACATTGAGATAAGACATCATTTCCAAAGAGATCACATCCAAAAGGGTAATATCAAAATTGACTTCATTGATACTCACAATCAATTGGCTGATATATTCACTAAACCTTTGGCTAGAGATAGATTCTATACTCTTAGAAATATGCTAGGTATCCTTGATGAATCTAATCTTTACTAGCATGATTGGTATGTGTTTATCTATGTGAAATAGCTTGTTGTTTGATCAATCATCACATGTGCTTCAAAATTCCAAGTTGTGCTGCATAAACACTGTTCATTCTGATAAATTCTCTGTAATAATCGATTACTTATCGGAATAATCGATTAAATTCACTTAAAAAGCTTTTTAGAATGAATTTTTCATTCATGTAATCGATTAGACTCGAGATAATCGATTATCCTGCCTTCGAAAATATTTCAAAAAGCCAAAGTTCATAGGAATAATCGATTATGCCTCGAATTAATTGATTACACATGGTCAAAAATCTTTTCAGAAATAAAATCTCACTGGAATAATCGATTACGATGAATGGTAATCGATTAAATTGACTGAAAAATTTTGTGAAACTTGAATTCTGTCTGTAATAATCGGTTACTTAGGGTAAATAATCGATTACGATTCATCTTCTTCAACTGAATCTCATTGAAATAATTGATTACTTGTCAAAATAATCGATTACAGCTGCTACAGAAACTGATTTTGCTTACGAATTAATCAATTACATGAGCATATAATCGATTATTCATGGAGTTACTACAGAATTTGTCAGTTTTTCTTGGAAATTGTAACTGCCCAACTGGCAACTAATTCAAAATTTGAATCTTCTGTGCTTTAATGTTAGTGGGTTAATTCAAAAATTACTGTTACTCATTTCAAATTTGAACTTTGGATCCCAAATTCTTTTATAAATACAGCCTATGTTCAAGAGAGAAATCACACTGTAACACCCCAAAATATCATAACTATAGTTCAATAGATATTTATGGAAGTCTTAAGTTAGGAAAGATTTGATTATGTGGATGAAATATCATTAGAGACATGTGATAACCCTAAGTTATGGCATGGTTGGCGCCATACCACAGGTTCTGGAAGTTAACGCTGGAGGCGTGGGAGTGGCGCTGGTGGCGCCACCTAAACCGCCATGTTGGCGCGATCAGCGCCGGGGCTGGCGCTATCCGCGCCAGAGCACGGGTAGGCCCAGTATTAAAGGGCAGTCGCGATTTTAGAAGAAGAAAACTTCTTCTTCTTCCTCCTCCAGCCCCAGCCTCCATTTCTGATGAAACCAAGCTTCCTAGCACCTCATATGCTAGCCTAAACACTTTCCCGTGCCCTAGAAACGTGTTTTAACAGATAGAAAGCTGAAATCCTTCATCAATTCCTTAGACTTGAGCAAAATTCATTCCCTCAGAAAAACCTCTGTATCTTGATTGTTGGCAAGGACCAAAGGCGCAGAACGGACTGTAGAGCTTGGGAAAGCTGTCCTCCAGCCTTTTGGGTCACCACTGAGGTAAGAAACATGAGTTTCTTCGGTTGATTTTGAGTTTAGAGTTTCTCTAACTTTTGTGGATTATGTGGCTCTGGGGCTAGAATTGGCCCAGAGTTCTGTTGGGGAACTGGTTTAGAACTGTCTAGTGACGAAGGTATAGCTTTCAGTTTTTGTATTGGTGGCTTTTGAATATTGGCTCTGTGAATGCATGTGTGACTGTGGTAGGGTCACTTGTTGTTGGTTTTCTGACATGCATGAGCCTTGACTGAGTCTATATTGAGCCTGAGAGGCTAATTGAACGGTGCCTGGGTTGAGGGCAAAACCGTTCTCGTGCTATATTGAATTACGGGCTATTATGAGCCATGGCTTAGAAATGTGCTGTGCATTGAGTTTGTGGTGACTCAATGGCTCTGATGGCAGTTTATTGAATTCTATATAATCTAAGAAAAAGCCTTGTGTGGGCAGAATTTGATTAAACCCTAGGATAGGGGATTTCTGATACAATATGTTCTGTGACGGAATGTCTGTTGAATTAGTTCTGATATAACCATATGCCTTGAATAGGGCTTGACACTGAAGGTGTCGGTGGCGGGAGCCACAGAGCAGGGACTGGATTACAGAGTGATACTGTGCCAGGTAAGTTCAGTGTCCCTGGGGAGAATTTCCCATCTTGTGTGCCACACCACACTCCGAGGGAGTGTTGGTCATTTCCTGATGCATGCATTAGTAGTTGCATCCTCATAATGATATATGTGTGCATCTGTGATTGTTATAAGATCTTTTGGCCATTAGATGAGGCGTTGAGGTAGCTCCGTCAGGGCGTTGAGGTAGCTCCGCCATGCTTGCTGATTGAGGCGTTGAGGTAGCTCCGCCATATGTATTGCTTGAGGCGTTGAGGTAGCTCCGCCATGTTTATTGAATTTGGGCGTTGAGGTAGCTCCGCCAAGTTTGGATGTTTCATGTATTGTTATGAGGGCCAGTGGGCCATTTGTTTGTGATTGTCTGATGTATGTG
>PYAF01001230.1:452401-464517 GCA_007407185.1 Glycine tomentella | reverse complement strand
AGCTCCGCCATGCTTGCTGATTGAGGCGTTGAGGTAGCTCCGCCATATGTATTGCTTGAGGCGTTGAGGTAGCTCCGCCATGTTTATTGAATTTGGGCGTTGAGGTAGCTCCGCCAAGTTTGGATGTTTCATGTATTGTTATGAGGGCCAGTGGGCCATTTGTTTGTGATTGTCTGATGTATGTGTTGTGGAAAGTGGGCCAGAGTGGAGGAGATTCCTCCTTGGACCCTGGACTTGCTGAGATGTATATCTCACCCCGTGCGGGGATTTATGATTTCAGGTGACTCTTCAGGCTGAAGAGAGCAGTCTCAGGGCAGGAGGCCCGAGTAGAGACATCTCTGCTTAGCTGAAAGCAGAAGAGGGAGCTTGAAGGCTCAGTTTTGTTTCGTTTATGTTTTGTACCCTGAGAAAAGGGCTGTACAGTTTGTAAACCCTCTGTGAGGGTAACTCTTCTTTTGTATCACCACTGTGTGGTGAAGACATTGATGTGTATGTATATACATGACTGTTAATGATATGATGTATATTACCTCCTGAGAGTTCTGTGGATATTTAATTATATGCTATTGGTTTGTATGAGAAACTGGATCAGTAAAAATATGAATTCATGTTTTATGCGACTATCTGTCTTCATGATGATAATTCCATACATAATGAATCAAGAAAAACGATTCGATACTTCCGCTGAGTAATATTTTCTGTTGATAAAACACTAAACTGATATTATTATTGATAACGCACCGGAGGCCTACGGGGTGTTATAAGACATTACGGAAATATTTGGGGAAAAATAACTATATTGCCCTTACCGTAAATTTGAAATGACAAAAATGCCCTTGAAGGTAAAAGGACGATAAGGCCCTTGGATATTTTGAGAATTACAAAAGTGCCCCTAGATATTTTAAGATGAAAACTTACATAAATGTCCTTGGATATTTTGAAAATGACAAGGATACCCTTAGATATTTTGAAAAGATATTTCTATAATAGAAATATCGAATACTCTTAGATAGCAGATTATCAAAATAGTTGTGACAGGAAACCATAAGTGGAATTAGGTTTTTCTTAAGCATCCAATGGTATAAAAGGAAGAAAAACTTATGTCCACACCCTTAGGTGTGAAGAGCACGTGTAGAATCATGCAGAAAGGAAGAGAATATTCATGAAAACCACTTATAAAAGTGAAGCCATGTGATGAATGCAAGTGTTAGGACACTTGTAAGGCACATGATGAAGATTTTCCCTTTACATTTATGTGAAGCTTGAAAAATAATGGTGAAGCTTCATGATTTTGCCAACTCAAAGGGACACTTGGAAGGAGATTAAGAGAAGGCTTCATGAATTGGACAAGTGTCAAGACACTTGTATAGATTTAGTTTAAGTAAATTTTTCTTGGAAAGCAAAAATCTTATCTGGTTTCCTTTGAACACGTGGACAGCTCTAAACATTATTTCAACAATCCCAACGGTCAAAAGTTATATATGTGAGATAGGAGTATACCTTTAAAATTTTAAGGAGATCCAACGATTAACGAATCCAGAATCAATATTTTACTAAAACGGGTTTTTGGAAAATTAAAGAAATGAAGAAAAGCACGAAATTCCCTTAAAGCTTGGCTACTCCACGTGAAGAAGAAGGAAATTGGTGAAGTTTGCTCTCCAAGCAAGCTATGGCATGTGTACCATCAAGAAGAATGAAGAAATCTTGAGAAAATTCAAGAAAAGGGACACTTGGATGGATGAAAAGCAAGGACACTTGCCATTGGTCCATTTGAAAAGCAAGGTCATAATGACCTAAGAGATATTTTCATGGCAAAGGCATTCCTTCAACCCTATATAAAGGAGTGAATGAACCAAAAAAAAAAAAAGCTTGGCCAAGGAGTATACGTGCAAATCCATTTCAAATCCCTTTCATCCTATCATTTTTCCAAAATTCTACATTTTTTCACCCTTCCACTTTCAAAGAATAAAAGTATAATACAAATCCTAGCATCTTGAAGTTCACGTGGGATCTAAGGGCTGTTAAGAAGAAGTTATCAAGTTTTTAAGAAGGAAGAACAAAGGTATGTATAGGGGAGTTTATGCTAAATATAGTTTAAGTGTTACTTTGGAATAAGTGTTTGAATCTTTGTGAACTATGACTTATATACAAGAAGTTGTTGGATTTGGATTATATTTGCATGGTTGAGTGCTTTAGAAAAAGTTATGTATTATTTTCTGTGTTGTTGAGTGTTTCTATGAAAGCACACCATGTGTTTGATAAAATGTTTTAAAGAGACAAAGATGGTTTAAGTATTGTTTTGATTTGGAATATTTGTGTTATGAATATTTATGGATTTCATGAGTTCTTATAAAGCTTTATGATAAAGATAGTTTAAGAATTATTTGTTTGAACAAATGCTTGAGTTTTGATGTATTATGACTTGTCTTTGAGAAATTTATGGAGTTGAACTATGGTTGTATGCTTGAGTACTTTTATAAAGTTTTATGTGATCAGTGGAAGAAGTTTTACATGTTGTTGAACTCTGTGTTAGTTCCATGTTGAAAATATAAGTGTATGAGATATAAAGTGAAGAGTAATGTTGAAGAGTAAATAAGAGATAAAAAAGAAATTCATTCATGCATGTTTCATATGCATATGCCTGGCGGGGGCTAGTCCGTGAAGAGGAGATGTGTCAGATAGCTTAACTGAGTCCATGCGTTCAGACAAGAGGAGTCTGAGCTGGGGGTAGTGGCAGTGAGGACCACACCACCATGATGATCACATGGGTGGAGGTGACCTTCCTATTTGCAACACTGACCTACCCTGATTGAATGGATAAGTTTTGTGCCACAGAGAGAGAGTGGAGCTATCTTGACTATGGTACCAATTGATGAGAATTTGAGAAAGATTCATGCATCATATAAAGAAGATGAGCATGCATCGCATGATGAGTATGTTGTATGATTATCTGTATGTTGTAAATACTATGTAACTTGAACTATGTTTATCATAAACTTACCCTATTTTGTGTCTGTGGTTGACACATGTGATGACCCCAATTTATTTGGGCGAGCAGAGAAATAGTGAAGCCTAAGCAATGGATGGTTATGAAGAAGATGTGATAAGGAAGCTTGGATTGCTTGTATTTTGCGTTTTTGTGTTTACTCTGATAATATGTAATTTGTACTAGACTTTGGATTAGTCTGTTGGTCTGTATATTGGACGGTATTATGTTAAACCGTATTTTGTACAGTATATTATTTTGTTTTGAATTTAAAAACGTTTAATGATAATTAATTCGTTTAGAATCAATCTAGGAAAAGAAGAAAAAGAGATTTTATAGAATAAAACAATTTCTTTATAAAAAGGGTAATAAGCGAAGTTAATAACCTTTCGCATGAATTATTTTAAGCAAGAAGAAAAGAATTTTCCGTGAAATTTATAACTAAGATAATTTTAAAGCAAGTGGAGAAGAAATTTTCATTCAAAATCAATAAAATACAAGATAGTAAAATGAGGCGTTACACACACCATCTTAAGCACCACTGTGTCTTTTTCTTTCTTCCTCTGAGTTCAGAAACCTTGTCTATAGCTTTTCCTCCCTAGTTCAATATGTCTACACCCAAGAGAACCAAAACCTCTAAGAGAAAAGCTGGTGAAACCTCTAACCCTGCTGTCAATAGGTTAGATCATTGGTTTCCCGCTGAGAGAGACAAAATTACCTATCTTCAGTTCAATGCCACCAAATTAGTATGTCCTCCCAAACACCTTGAACTTGACTGGTTCATTAGAGAAGGTTTTCAATTCCCTGCTTTTATTGAAACCCAGGGATTGAGAAAGTTTGTTGAGATGAAGGGTACCTATTACCCTGAATTAGTGAAGGTGTTCTACACCTGTGCTAAGGCTTCCATGGATGGGACACTCATGTCTCAAGTCAATGGAGTGGTCATGGAAATCACTCCAGAAGTATGGGAAGTTGTTGCTGGTATTTCCTTTGAAGGAGAAAGAAAATTTAAGAAAGAAGCTAGGGGGTATAGTAAGATAGATACCTATAGGGGAATGCTTCTTGATCCTCACATGAGGTTGAAGCTTAGTCTGAGTACTGGCCCCATGACTCATGACGATAGACTTCTTCATTGCATAATCACCTACATCCTGACCCCTAGAGCCACCAATCATGCCCAAGCCACTGATGATGACTTACAGCTTGTGTATGGCATGAAAAATTCAATTCAGATGAATTGGATTCTTATTTTTGAGGAAATAATGCTTAAGTCTAAAAGGTTAATGAACTGTCCCTTTCCATATGCTATCCTTGTGTCCAGGTTTATTGATTAACTTAATATTGATGTCTCTAATGAGGTTGTTGACAACACAAACTCAAGCAACAACCTCATCAAAGAGAAGTATCTTACCAAGCTAGGGATGGTCAAAACCCCTCATGGATGGCAAATGGCTGGCCAACAAGTCACTGCTGCTGGAAATGAAGAAGAAGCTGGTGAAGAGGCTGAAGACGAAGGCCCTTCTCAACCATCTTGCAGTTCATTTGAATCACTTATGATTCAAAAGTTGGATGGCTTATTGTCCCTACATCATGAGCAGAGGGCTGAGACTAATTCAACTTTGGAGGAGATAAAATCTAGGCTAGAAAACATAGAGTCTAGGCTTGTTCTTGATGGTTCTGACTCCTTTTAGGATTTCTATGTTTTCTTTCGAATTGCTTTAAGTTTCTTGTTTTCCTCTGTTTTCTTTTTATGTTTTCTGATTAATGTACTGTCCCTCTTTTGATTGATGAATTTGCATTTCTTTCTCTCACTTGTTGTGCTATCTTTTTCCTTTGAAAAGGCAAATAGGGGAAGAAAAATTGATTGAAAACCAACTTTGTTTTGTTCTCTGTTATGCTTGTTTTTTGTTGCATTTTTTACAAATTGATGGATGATGAAATTAACTAAGTAAGGGGGAGCAAACTAAGTTACAGAAGCTAACTAAAAGAAGTAAATGATTAATGGTTATACCAACAGATATTTTAACACTTGTTCTTGGCAAAGAAGCTGATTTGTTTTGAGGATTAACAAAGTTCAAACAAAGTTCAAGACTTCTATCTTTTTCATCCCTCAAAGCACTTCAAATCTTTAACAAATAGTCAATCAATATTTGGCATGTTCAAAGCTAAAAAGGGGGAGATTATTGGATATAGGGGGAGCAACAAGAAGAATGAAGGTTTTGACTTAGAAGATTGTTTTGAGCTTTTCATATGCCTTGAAGATTGAAATCCAAAATGCAGTGTATGAGAAGTCAATCTGTTGATCCTTACATTTGCATGCATATAATCATTTACATGCTTAAATGTTTTCATCAAAGAATCAAAGCTATTTTGAAAAAGAACTAAATGGGTAATGTTTTTGGAAAAATGTAATTTTATTGTTTTGATCGATTACCTAGCAGATTAATCGATTATTTAGTTCATGTTTAAAACTAGAAAAGCTTTGATGAACATTTTAATCGATTACATCACGGATTAATCGGTTATTTGGTTCGTGTTTAAAACTAGAAAGGCTTTAAAGAATATATTAATCGATTACCAAACATTTGTAATCGATTACATAGTGTAAATCAAAAGTAATACATTGCTGCTTTAATCGATTACCATTTACAGTAATCAATTACACATGCTATCTTGAAAATCATGTTTTCACTAATTTAATTGATTACCAAACATTGTAATTGATTACATAGGCTTGTTTCGTAAATCTTGCTTCACTGCCTTAATCGATTACCAAATATTGTAATCGATTACACAAGAGGCTTCAGATACAAAACTTCACTGCTTTAATCGATTACAGCTCGATTTAATCGATTATCTTGTTCCTTGTGAAACCCAGATTGGAGCCTTGAACACTTTACTCGATTATTTATGCGTTTTAATTGATTATTGGGCGCATGTAATCGATTACAGGTTGTTACGAAACTCTGTTATAAATAGAAGAAAGGCTTGGCTTGAAACTTAACTTGAATACTTCGAAATTTCTGAATACACACAAGCCTTCTCAAAGTTTCAAAGTGATTTTCTAGGTTTACTTACTTCTTTTCCCACTCTTTAATTTTCATGGGTATTGAATGATTTCTTGGGCAAGAGATTTCAAAATAGTAATGGAGAGCATGTTCTGAAATTCTGTTTCTGCAATTCAACCTTGATTAGTAACTCATATTCATTGGATCATCAGGTTGTTTCGCTCCATTATCTTTGAGTGTAATTTCGTTTTTGTAATTTCTGTTATTTGATGCTATTGTAAAGGGTTCTTTGAAGCTTGTTCTAGAGTAGTGTTTTGTTGGGAAGAACAGAGTAGTGTTCTCTTGTTCTTGATCATTAGGAGTCTAATAGAGTTTTAGATTTCTATTCTTTATCTAGGGTTGATAAAGAAGGATTGTTGTAAGGTTTGTAAGAACAGAATTTTATAATAATGAAACTCTAATCTAGTGTTGATTAGAAGAAACTGGATGTAGCTTCTCTTGAGAAGTGAACCAGTATAAATTGCTTGTGTGATTTTCTTTATCTCTATCTCTTCAAGTAATCTTGTTCATTTGTTCTTAGTGTTATTGTCATCACTCAACAAATTCTGTTTTAAGCTATTGGTATATTGTGTTGAGTAATTTGATTGATTAAAAGCATTCTTGGTTTAAAAGTGATTAAGATCCTTTGACTCTGATTTTATGAATAATTTTAAAAGATCAAGTTTAAACCAATTCACCACCCTCTTGGTGCATTCTAACTTTCACTAAAGCTACTAGCCGCACAGATCATTTATCCCAATTCAGATAGCACTAGGGTTTCACCTGTTTAAGTGGTCCCTAAGAAGTCTAGCATCACTGTTGATCGTTGGGATTGACGAAATAACATTTGAACCGCAAGCTATTAATTTTTCATAGAAGCAGTGAAATTTCAAAATTGGGTCAGCTCACCCAAGCGAGCCAAAATTCCCCTGGGCAAGTAAATTCGGTTTGAAATAGGTACAACAACATGAAAATCACGAAATTTGAGTCTCATTCTTCCCCAAATAGCCACCCAAGTCCCCCACCCTCCCCTCCTCCACCAGCCACGACCACCGGTGACCGCCACGAGCCGCCGTTTCTTGCTGTTGAACCACTGCACGGAGAGGAACACTTTAATCAAAGCAGAATCTTCAAAACTCAACTCGAGGATTCGGTAGAGAACAGAGCCTCCAATCCTCCCTTCATAGTTTCTTTGCAGCAACCGTATTTTCTATGCCTTCTCCTAGCTAGTTTGAAGTCTCTCTTGATATCTCTTGTGATTTGGATATCGTTATTGGGTATTTTTACACTTCCTTTGAAAACCATTTGAAAATGAGATGTTGTAAAAGTTTTCTTTTTATAATATTGATATCAATTTTGTGACCTTTGTTGAGCCCCGGTCACATTGGTGTGATCAAAATTTCAAAATGATGTCCTTTTGATGTAGACTTCCAAAACACCATTTTAACCCCTTTATAAATTTGAGTGGGTACTTGACCCTCGATGTTGATGTTAACCTTGTCTTTAAAACCTATACTAAATTTTCTTCGATTTCATATGTAGAGCTCTGCGTTTGGGCCTAAGCACATGAACTTGAGAGATCTCAAAACTACGATACAAGGAGCTAACAGAGGGAGATAGATAGGTGAAGGGAGTTTATTATTTGGTTACAGTTTTTGATACCATAGTTGGGGGTCAGGGAACCCAATTATGGAGATGTATACATGTCCCTGTTGTGTGCTGATTTTCAAGAAATACTATGTTTTAAACTAATGGGATGTGATATATTTATTATTAATGTATGTTTGTTCCTGTTGTGTGCTCGTTTTAAAAAAACTATGTTTTAACTATGGGATGTGATGAATTTGTTATTGATGGATAAAACTGTAACTGATGTTGTTGTCGTAATGATTGGATTTTTGGGAAAAGTTTTAATTACAAAGGAGACTCTGCCCAAAATTTTATAATATGTTTTCCTATTTAATTCTTTATTAAATTTTAAATGGGCATATGAGTTTGTTTTCTATATTGTAGTTCTACTTTTTAATTTAGAATTTTCCTAAAATATCAATCTTGTGGTATGATGGATTGTGAATGAATGAGATGATATTAACATCGTTGATGATGTTGAAATGAGATAATGTTGATATAGTTGATAATATTGGAATGAGATGATATTGGTGTTTATGGTGATGATATTGAAATAAAATTATGTTGATGTTGTTGATGACATTGAGATTCAATGATGTTGATGTTGATAATGACATTCATGAGAGATAATGTTGATGTTGAAAATGTCATTGTATGTTGTGGATACACATAGGGGGTGCATGACTGGATATCCCTGTGGGGAAAGGTTGGTCCCTGTCCACGGTTAGTGCAGTGATGAACCCATGGTTGTATGCTGTGTATGTACATGGGGGTGCATGACTTATTGGATATCCCTGCGAAGAAGGGTTGTCCATATCCACTGTCAGTGTATTGATGGTGCCCATGTTTCATACTTCATAATTTCATGGATGGAAATAAAATGAAGGCACTGTGTACCTGTGGTTTTATGGGATAAAAACGTGGGTACTAAAGGGCCACTCGGTTTGACCAAGCTGACTCATAAAAGTCAAGTTTTTGTATGGGATGCCCAGTGTGAGCATAGTTTCAAAACCCTTAAGGAAAAACTGATGACAACACCTGTGTTAGTCTTGCTAGATATAGAAAAACCTTTTGTAGTATATTGTAATGCATCCAAAATGGGTTTAGGAGGAGTTTTGATGCAGGATGAAAAGGTAATAGCCTATGTATCTAGGCAATTGAAAACACGTGAGAGAAACTACCCTATTTATGATTTAGAGTTAGCAACTATGGTGTTTATGCTGAAAATTTGACGACATTATCTGTATGGCTCTCATTTTGAGGTTTTTAGTAATCATAAAAGTTTGAAGTATTTGTTTAGTCAAAAAGAATTAAATATGAGGCAACAGAAATGGATAGAATCTTTGAAAGATTATGATTTTAAACTTAGTGATTATCCTGGAAAAGCCAAAATGGTGGCAGATGTTTTAAGTAGAAAATCTTGGATGACATTTGCAATGATGATTAGGAAAATGGATCTGTTTAAATAGTTTAGGATCTAAGTTTAATGTGTGAAACTATGCTTATGAGTGTGAAGTTAGGAGCCCTGCAAGTTTTTAATAAATTTTTGAATAAAATAGAAAGTAGGCAAAGATCTGATCCTTTCTTAAGAACCATATTAGAAAAATATATCCAATGGAAGGAATAGTGAATTTAAGATAGGAATGGATGATATATTGAGATTACAAGGGAGAATTTGTGTGCCTAATTAACCTGGACTTAAGAAAATAATTTTGGAAGAAAGATACAAGAGTAAGTTGAGTATCCATCCAATAGCCACTAAAAGGTATCAAGATCTAAAAGTTTTGTTCTGGTGACCAAGGATGAAGAAGGAGAATAAGTGAGTTAGAAATCTCCTGGTATGTTATAATTTTTAGAAATATTTCAGTGGAAGTGAAAAAGCATGTCCATGGATTTTGTTACAGCTTTACCAAGAGTTCTAAAAGTTTTTTATTCCATATAAATTATAGTAGATTGGTTAATTAAGTCTGTTCATTTCATTCCCATTAGCATCAGGTATTCTTTAGAAAAGTTGACAAGTTGGTATATAAGTGAGATTGCAAGATTGCATGGAGTTCCTTCTAGTATTGTATCTGATAAGGATCCTAAAATTATATTCAGATTTTGGAAAAAGATTACATAGAGAATTGAGGATAGAAGGATCAAAGCTCTAAGAAGAAAATAAATTTCTTTAGTAAATGTGATTTAGGAAACAGTACAAATGGTGATGTTACTTAAGAACTGGAAAATAAGAAGTGAAAAATTTATCCGATACTTTTTGAATCAGGCAAATTTCGAGGACGAAATTTTTTGAAGGAGGGAAGAATTGTAACACCCTGAAATTTCAAAAACTGGTCAAAATATTATTATTCTTGTATAGCTATTGATGTGAGTATTAGGTGATGAGAGATTTGATGATCTATTTGGGTTAAATATCAATTAGAGACATTAAGAAAATGTTTGAAGAGAAGTGGCCATATTACCCTTTCCTTAAATCAGAAATTACAGAAATGCCTTTAAGGTAAAAATGACGAAAATGCCCCTAGATATTTTAGTCAGATATTTTAAAGAGGAAATTACACAAATGCCCTTGGATATTTTGGATAATTACAATCACGTCCCTAGAGTGACAAATTACCATAATGCCTTTCAGGCCAGAAATGACCAGATACCCTTTGAAATTCTGTGGAAACTTGATGGAAGTACAGAGCACTCCTAGATAGCTGATTATTAAGATATTTTATAACAAGAAACCTTAGAATAGAATTTCTATGAATTTTATAAGGTGACGATTTTAAAATTATATTCAAAAGGATTCGGGCATCAGAAAAATATGGAAAAATGAGAAATAGAATCTGTGAAAATTTCCCTCAATTGTAGGATGTTTAGATTTATATAATAAAATGGTATAGTAATTTTAATGGTCAGAAGAAAAATAGACCAATTGAAATTAAGATAAGAACAATCTTGTGCTTGAGGTCTGTATAGTACTCTGTAGAGATTGGTTATGAGTTATTTGTAATGAAACTAAAGATAATTTTTGGAGATCTCTAGAGTTCTATTATTTTATATTATTTTTAGGTGAAAGAATTCAAATTAAAATTGACTTCCTACAAGGAATTACCATATGGAAAACCATAATTGAAATAAGATTTTTCTTAAAGCATCAAAAATGACATTTAATGGCATAAAAGGAAGAAAAACTTCTCTTTTTTCCCCTTAAGCTTGAAGTCCACGTGAAGAAGGATGTAGAATGGGCAAGAAAATTCATGAATAAGCCACCTGTAAAGGCAAGCTTCATGAAAGAGACAAGTGATGAACACTTGGGACATGTATACAAGATGAGAAGAAAAATCTTCTCTTGTCTCCTTTGGTAGAACACGTGGACAGCTCTAGACATTATTTCAACAATCCCTACGGTCAAAAGTTACATATGTGGGATAGTAGTGTACCTTTAAAATTTTAAGGAGATCCAACGGTTAATGAATCCAGAATTAGTATTTTACTAAAACAGGTTTTGTGATAAAAAGTGGAGAAGTTCCAAGACATGCCAACTAAGTGGGACACTTGTCTTCCTTCTCCTTAAACTTGTAAACCACGTGAATGAAGGAGTAGAAGGGAGTAGAATCTTCATGATAAGCCACTTGGAAAGTAAAGCCACACGATGGAAACAAGTGGCATGACACTTGTATGGTGTAACGCCTCAAATTCCCTTTTTAGGTTGTATTGATTTTTACTGAAAAATATTTTTCCTTTTATAGATAAAATAGCAAACTAAAGTTTACTAATAGTTAATTTCAAATAAATTTTGTCACTAATTAATATTTAAAGGTTTAGTATAATATAAAGTACAATACAGTTCGATATTTGTTCTAATTCATATTACAAACGGCTCAAATATTTCATCATACAAAACATCTTCAATCAGACATCTTCAATATATTCTTTCATCAGAACAATCTGCCAATCCTTTTTCACTGTTCATCTACTCACCCAAATCAAATCGGGGTCATAGTAGGTGTCAGCCACAGACACAAAAGTACAAGATAAGTTTATGATAAATATAATTTAAGCAAATAAAACATATGACAACATCTTTTAAAAAAATGCATGTTTCTTTTTAGACTCTTATTAATTGGTACCAACAGTCAAGATAGTCTCATCTCTGTGGCACAGAACTGAAACGATCAGTCAGGGTCCCACAGTGTTGCAACAAGATTGTCACCCACACTCATGTGATCATCATGGGTGGTGTGAGTTCCCCACTGCCAAGTACCCCCCCAGCTCAGACCTCTCTTATCTGAACGCTCGAACTCAGTTCCTGCAGCTATCTGACACACCTCCTCTTGAGGCAACTCTTATACCTCCTCTCTGAGGTAACTCTTATAAACATATGAAACTGATTCACTTATTTCATATCTCTTTTCATTAACTCATATTTATTTTACTCAGAAACTCAACATAAAGTATGGAAC
>PYAF01001230.1:441463-452301 GCA_007407185.1 Glycine tomentella | reverse complement strand
ACCTCTCTTATCTGAACGCTCGAACTCAGTTCCTGCAGCTATCTGACACACCTCCTCTTGAGGCAACTCTTATACCTCCTCTCTGAGGTAACTCTTATAAACATATGAAACTGATTCACTTATTTCATATCTCTTTTCATTAACTCATATTTATTTTACTCAGAAACTCAACATAAAGTATGGAACTCAACTTTATATTTATGTATAGAATCTCAACATATTATTCATGTACGGAGGTTTATAGAAACACTTAGCAACACATGAAATTTAGAGAAATTCACAGAAACTCTTAGCAACATATGAACTTCATGGAAACACTCAACAACACATGAATATTCAAACACTTATTCACACAAAACAACACTTAAACTATATTTAGCATAAACTCCCCTATACATACCTTGTTCTTTCTTCTTAAAAACTTGATAAACTTCCTCCTAAAAGCTCCTAGATCCCATGCGAAGCTTCAAGGTGCTAGGGTTTGTGTTATACTTTTATTATTTGAAAGTGGAAGGGTGAAAAATGTAGAATTTGGAAAATGAAAAGATGGAAGGGATTTAAAATGGTGTTACACGTACATTCCTTGGCCAAGCTTGCCTTCATTTTCGGTCCACTTCATCCTTTATATAGGGTTTTTGGCTACAAAAATCTTCTTATTACCTTACTTTACACATGGACCAATGGCATGTATCCTAGCTTTTCCACCATCCAAGTATCCTTTATCTTGATTTTTCTCAAGGCTTCTCCATTCTTCTTGATGGTACAGGTGCCATAGCTTGCTTGGAGAGCAAATTTCACCAATTTCCTTCTTCTTCACGTGGAGTAGCCAAGCTTTTAAGGGAATTTCGTGCTTTTCTTCATTTCTTGAATTTTCCCAACACCCGTTTTAGTAAAATATTAATTCTGGATTCGTTAACCGTTGGATCTCCTTAAAATTTTAAAGGTATACTCCTATCTCACATATATAACTTTTGACCGTTGGGATCGTTAAATTAATGTCTAGAACTATCCACGTGTTCTGCCAAAGGGACAAGATAAGATTTTTGCCTTTTAAGAAAAATCTTCTTAAACTAAACATACACCATACAATTGTCTTGACACTTATTTGATTTATGAAGCCTTCTCTTAATCTTCTTTCAAGTGTCCCTTTGAGTTGGCTAAATCATGAAGCTTCACCATTATTTTCCAAGCTTCACATAAATGTAGAGGGAAAATCTTCATCATGTGCCTTACAAGTGTCCTAACACTTGTATTCATCACATGGCTTTACTTTTATAAGTGGTTTTCATGAATATTCTATTCCTTTCTACATGATTTTACACGTGTTCTTCACACCTAAGAGTGGGGACATAAGTTTTTCTTCCTTTTATACCATTGGATACTTAAGAAAAACCTAATTCCACTTATGGTTTCCTGTCACAAGTATTTTGATAATCTGCTATTTAATAGTATTCTGTATTTCCATCTCTGTATTTCCATCATAGAAATATCTATTCAGAATATCTAAGGTATTCTTGTCATTTTCAAAATATCCAAGGGCATTTGTGTAAGTTTTCATCTTAAAATATCTAGGGGCATTTTTGTAATTCTTAAAATGTCCAAGGGCATTATCATCCTTTTACTTTCAAGGGCATTTTTGTCATTTTTAATTTACGGTAAGGGCAATATAGTTATTTTTCCCCAAACACTTCCGTAATGTCTCTAATTAAATCTTTCCTAACTTAAGACTTTCATAAATATCTATTGAACTATAGTTATGAAATTTTGGGGTGTTACAACTTATCTTTTGATTTTAGTAAATTTGTTGATTAATTTGACCTAAACCTAGTTGTTTTATATTTTGTGTAAATATATAGGGTGTTATTCAAATTTTGGAAGATTCATCCACTCAAATTCGGTGTTTTGATAAGTTTTAATGGTATCTGGAACATCCAAGCAATCAAGACAAGTACAAAGGGGCAAAAGTGTCAAATTAGGAAGATTTAAGAAGCCAACTCGCCCAAAACTCGCCTAGGCTAACACCTTTCTTCATTGTTGGGTTTTTAACTCGCCTAAGCAAGCAAAAAAAGCAGAAAACACTCGCTTGGGCGAATGACTTTCCTGGCCACCAAGTAATTAACTCGCCCAAACAAGTAAAACAAGGCAAAAACACTTGCCTGGGCGAGTGGACCTGAGCAGCTCACCTTCTCCTATATAAAGCCATGCAAAGATGAAGCAAAAAGAATTAATTGGAAGCCATTTTAGAGTGAGGCACAAACCAGCAGCCATAGGAAGTGTAGAGAGAATGAGAGAAGTGAGAAATTGGTGAGGAAACTCTGCCGGAGTGATTCGGAGATAGTCTCTTTCATCATGTATTCAGTGGATCTTGTGCTCTCCACAATGATCGGCTAACTTCTCTAAGGATTGGATGTAATCTTATACCCTTATATATCTCTTTTAATATTTGATATGCATGAATCTTTTCTACTTATTATTGGTGATTTCATTGTGTTCTTAATGCTTGATTCTACTTGATCACTAGTTTCATGAAATTAGATTCTAAGTTTAAACTGGAAAGTACTCTTAGGATTTGAACTGAATGATTTTACTCTTTACGTTATGTTGTTAGGAATAAAGCATAATAACGTTTTGATTACAAACAACACAAGATTATGATTTTAATGCTGGAATATTTATTTCATATGCCAAAGATCGATATTTGTTAAATATTCCTAGGATTCTCAAATGCAAGGGATCGATTTGGGGTGATTTTATGTGTGCATATACATGGTAATATTAATTGGATATTAAGGGTATAACGATGAAATCCAATCCTACTCTTTTCTTGAATTAATTAAACTCATTTTATTAGTTTCTGTTACTTCCTTAATTTCCGACACACTAAATCCATTATTTTTGCATTTTCTTTAAATTCCATGATTTCTGTTATTTCACAAATACACGAAACTATGCTTATACTCATTATACATAACTATTGAACTATTAAGTTTTATTTTGATTAATTAAGTAACTCAAGTCCCTGTGGAGACAATCTTTTATAAATTATGTAACTTGCAATGACAATTGGTACGCTTGCCAAAAGTCTAACAAGTTTCTGGCGCCGTTGCCGGGGACTTGAGTCGCTTACTAAGTTCTTTTAAATTTAAAATATTCAATTTTGTAGGACATTCTTTACTTTCATTAGTTACTTTGCTTTTGATTTTGTGTGTATTTTATTTTATTTTCATTAAACCTTGGTGCTTACGAGATATTCTAGTTTGTCCTTTTTCCTTTATGCTAGGTAAGTTTTCTGCAGATAAACCTTTGTTTGATCCAGAAATCACCAAAACAGAAAGGAAAAAAAATAAAGAATAAGAAACAAGCCAATAAGCCACCGGGTGAAACTTCTTCTATTAATTCTCCTTCACCAGAAAAGCCACTTGTAATTGATAATATGGTTGATAGAGGAGGAGAAGGAAATAAACCACCAAGGAGGACCATTGGTGACTATGCTTACCAACAAGGACCAAAGCATTACAATAGCATAGTCAAAGGGACAAGATAAGATTTTTGCCTTTTAAGAAAAATCTACTTAAACTAAATCTACACCATACAAATGTCTTACCACTTGTCCGATTCATTAAGCCTTCTCTTAATCTCCTTCCAAGTGTCCCTTTGAGTTGGCAAAATCATGAAGCTTCACCTAAATGCTAGAGGAAAAATCTTCATCATGTGCTTTACAAGTGTCCTAACACTTGTATTCATCACATGGCTTATTTTTATAAGTGGCTTTCATGAATATTCTTTTCCTTTCTACATGGTTCTACACGTGCTCTTCTCACCTAAGGATGGGAACATAAGTTTTTCTTCCTTTTATACCATTGGATGCTTAAGAAAAACCTAATTCCACCTATGGTTTTCTGTCACAAACTATTTTGATAATCCGCTATCTAAGAGTATTCTGTAATTCCATTTCTGTATTTCCATTAGGTTCTCACAGAATCCCTAAGAATATCTGATCATTTCTGGCCTGAAGGGCATTATGGTAAATTCATCCTTCATTCTAGGGCATAATTGTCATGTCTATCATAGAAATATCTATTTAAAATATCTAAGGGTATTCTTATCATTTTCAAAATATCCAAGGGCATTTATGTAAGTTTTCAACTTAAAATATCTTTCTAAAATATCTAGGGCACTTTTGTAATTCTAAAAATATCCAAGGGCATTATCGTCCTTTTTCCCTCAAGGGCATTTTTGTCATTTCAAATTTACGGTAAGGGCAATATGGTCATTTTTCCCAAACATTTCCATAATGTCTCTAATTGATATTTCATCCACATAATCAAATCTTTCCTAACTTAAGACTTCCATAAATATCTATTGAACTATAGTTATGGAAATTTTTGGGGCGTTACAGGTGTGACCAATGCTCCAGCTGTGTTTATGGACTATATGAATAGAGTTTTTCACCCTTATCTTGATAAATTTGTAGTAGTATTCATTGATGACATTTAAGTGTATTCTAGAACTAGAGAAGAACATGCTGAACATTTAAGGATTGTTCTGCAAACTCTGATAGATCGACAACTTTATGCTAAAATGTCTAAGTGTGACTTCTGGTCAGAAAAAGTGAATTTCTTAGGTCATGAAATATCTAAAGGAGGAATTTCAGTGGACCCTTCTAAAGTACAAGCTGTATTGGAATGGGAACAACCTAAGTCAATTACTGAAATCAAAAGTTTCTTAGGATTAGCAGGATATTATAGAAGATTTATTTAGGATTTTTTTGAAATAGCTTTACCTTTAACTACCTTAACTAGGAAAGGTCAAGCTTTTGTATGGAACACCCAGTGTGAAGAAAGTTTCCAAACTCTCAAAAGTAAGTTAACTACAGCACCTGTATTAGTTTTACCCAGCTTAGAAAAACCTTTTGTAGTATATTGTCATGCATCTAAAATGGGTTTAGGAGGAGTTTTGATGCAAGATGGAAAGGTAGTAGCTTATGCATCTAGGCAATTAAAACCTCATGAAAGAAATTACCTTACCCATGATTTAGAATTAGCAGCTGTAGTGTGTATTAAAAATTTGGAGACATTATTTATATGGTTCACATTTTGAGGTTTTTAGTGACCATAAGAGTTTGAAATATTTGTTTAGCCAAAAGGAATTAAATATGAGACAAAGAAGATGGATAGAATTTTTAAAGGATTATGATTTTGAACTTAATTACCATCCTGGAAAAGCCAATGTAGTGGCAGATGCTTTAAGTAGGAAATCTTTGATGATATCTGCAATGATGGTTAGAGAAATAAATTTGTTAGAACAATTTAGAGATCTTAGTTTGATGTGTGAAATCACACCTGTAAGTGTTAAATTGGGAGCTTTGCAAGTTTCTAATGAATTTTTGAAGGAAATAAGAAATAGGCAAAGATCTGATCCTTTCTTGAGAACCATATTTGAAAATATAGCAAATGGAAGAAGTAGTGAATTTAAAATAGGAACGAATGATATACTACGATTACAAGGAATAATTTGTGTACCTAATGATCCTGAACTTAAGAAAATGATTTTGGAAGAAGGACACAAAATTAAGTTAAGTATCCATCCAGGAGCCACTAAAATGTATCAGGATTTAAAAGTTTTGTTTTGGTGGCCAAAGATGAAGAAAGAAATAAGTGAATACGTATATTCTTGTTTAGTTTGTCAGAAATCAAAGGTAGAACATCAAAAGCCTTTAGGTATGTTGCAATCTTTAGAAATACCTCAAAGGAAATGGGATAGTATATCTATGGATTTTGTTACCTCTTTACTAAGAAGTTCTAAAGGTTCTGATTCTATATGGGTTATAGTAGACCGATTAACAAAATCTACTCATTTCATTCCTATTAACCTTCGATATTCTTTAGAAAAATTAACCAGTTGATAAGTACCACATTTTAGTAAAAATAGGATTTAAATATGGCACTTATCCGTTATTTTAATTGATTCATTCACAGGTTAACCCTAGAAACCTAGTTAATTAATGGTTATACTAAGCTAAGTTATGCTTTTATATTTTGAAAAGATTTCGTCCAATCTAATGTTTTAATTTTGCTAGGTTTAGAAGGTTACGGAAGAATCAAGCTTGCGAAAACCAAGACCTGGGAGTGAACTAAGCAAAAGATAAAGTCTCATAAGCAAATCAGGCTCAGAAGCACCAAGGCCCAAAAGTTTCTTCATGGCTAAGCTTTAAGCTCGCCCAGGCGACCATCCTATGCCTATTTCACTCGCCTGGGCGAGTTCATGTTCCAAGAAAGCAGCCTTTAGCTCGCCCAAGCGCCTGTTTTGTGAAGAAATTGGTCGCCTGGGCGACCAAAGCAGCCAGGACCCCAAAATCTATAAATAGGGACGAAAATTGAAGGCAGAGGATATCATTCCACATCCTTTTCTCTCCCATTCAGCTACTTATTCATTTAACTTGTTCTTAGTTCCTAAGTGAGTGTAGAAACTTAGGGAAGTGAGGAAGAGTGAATTGTGTAAGGAGATCCTGTCGAAAAGAGGATCGATGACGAGCTTAGTCAGTGATTCTCTCGAGGAGGTTCTGCCCATGTTCGCTTAAACTTCCCTAAGGATTGGACGTACTCTTCTTATCCCTATGCTCTTTTAATTATTTATGCATCGTTCTATTTCTTATTGGTAATTTCATTCTACGCTTAATGCTTGATTCTACTTGATCACTAGGATCACGAACTTAAATTCCTAAGTGAGACTGGAAAGTAATCTTAGGGTTTGAACTGAATGAATTTACTCGTTACGTTACGTTGCTAGGAATAGGGCATAACGTTTTGATCGCATTAAACATGTGAACATGATCTTAATGCTTGGGTATTTAATTAAATATGCGAGGAATCGATATTTAGTAAAATATCCATAGGACTTAATTGCGAGGAATCGAATTAAGGTTACTTAAATGTGTGCGTCAATAAGAATAGACAATAATGCATAGGTAAAATTAATTGAAGGGATAAGTAAGACAAAATCCAATCCTACACTTCCTTGACTTGTGCTCGTTTATTTATTTTCCATAATCGTTTATTTGTTTTCCATAATCTTTACTTTACGTAAACAAAACAACAAAATGAATCTACGTTTTTATCATCTGTATATAACTACTAAACTGGTAACAATTTAAATCAACCGACGTAAACTCAAATCCCTGTGGAGACGATCTTATAAATTCGAAACTTACAACGATACAACGGTACGCTTGCCGTGGTAAAAATCCTAACAAGTTTCTGGCATCGTTGCTGGGGATTTGATTCGTTTACATTAATTGTTTTAAATTTCAGTTTAGTAGAGTATTTTCTTGTTCTTTATTTTCTGTTTTTGTATATATTTTCTTGTTATTTTAGAACTCGGTGCTTAACAAAATCTTGTAGTTTCGTCCTTTCTCTTTATGCGAGGTAAGTCTTCTACAGATAAACCTCTGTTTGATCCAGAAATCTCGAAAACAGAAAGGAAAAATTGAAAGAAAAAGAAGCAAGAATTAAAGCATTCCGAGGGAACATCATCTATTGATCTTTCTTCACCCGAAAAACCAGCAGTAAATAATAACATGGCCGATCGAGGCGGAGAAAAGAATAGACCACCACCAAGGAGGACACTTGGAGACTATGCCTATCAACAGGGTCCAAAGCACTATAATAGCATAGTCATCCCTCCTTTCAACAACAAGGTTGTGGAGTTGAAGCCTGCATTACTTAGTCTCATTGGCTCGCACCCTTTTGCCAGATTAAACCATGAAGATCCTTACACACATCTATCTACTTTCATGGAGCTGTGTAGTACGATGGGAGCATCGGATGAGGATGCGAAAGCTGTTTATCTTAGAGCTTTTCCTTTTTCTTTGACAGGTAAAGCTAAAACATGGCTTCAATCAAACCCAACAAGAGTCTAAGCACGTGGGAAGATTTGGAAGAAAAATTCATCGCTAGATTCTTTCCTCCTTCAAGATTCATCAGTACAAAATCCGCAATTGCCACTTTTACTCAAGGAGTAGATGAACCCCTCTATGAGACATGGGAAAGATTCAAGTCACTACTAAGGAGATGCCCGAACCACAATTTTGATGATGCCGCGCAGTTACATATCTTCTACAGTGGTCTGAGGCCTCAAACCAACATGATCCTTGATGCTTCAGCCGGAGGAACCATGATGTCTAAAAGCCCTGAAGAAGCCATAGTGATCATTGATTCCATAGCAGCAAGTGACTATCAATCTCATCATGATAGGTCACCCATTCAAGGGAAAGGGATACTAGAGCTTGACACTCAAAGTGCCATCTTGGCTCAAAATAAGCTCTTGACCCAGCAATTAGAGGCCTTAACAAAACAAATAGGCCAAATTCCTCAACTTAAGAAAGGAGGTTCACAGAAATCTCATTTAGCACATCAAGTTCAAATGCTGAGATGTGATTTTTGTGGAGGAGACCATCAGAATGGCCATTGTTCAGTACCTAGTGATTTTCCCCAAGAAGAGAAAGTTCACTATATGCAAAATCAAGCAAGACCTCAACAAAGCTATCAAGGGAATTACCAAGGTTATCGTAGTGGTCCAGGTTCTAATCAACCTTTTAATAATGCTTATAATGCTTATAATGTCCCCACTAACCCTCCTTTTGCAAGTTCTTCTAATACTTTTCCAAATAGAAATATGCCACAACAAGATCAGTCTGACAGATTAACAAAACTAGAAGATACTCTTACTCAGTTCATGCAAGTGTCCATCAGCAACCAAAAGAATAATGAGGCTTCTATCAAGAATCTAGAAGTGCAAATAGGACAAATTGCAAAACAAGTAGTTGAGCATGGAGGAGGATCTTTCTCAGCAAATACCCAAGTGAACCCCAAGGAGCAATGTAACGCCATTATCACAAGAAGGGGAACTGTGGTTGGTAGGAAAGAAGAAGAAGAAAAAGAAAAGGATGAGGAAGAAATGAATGAAAGAATTAAGAGAAAATTGACAAATGAGGATAAAAAGAAAAGGAGTGACAAAGGCAAAGCAGCCTTAACCCCACCACCAGTCCAAAGCATGCCATATCCACACACTCCATCCAAGAAATCAAAAGAAAGGGAATATAAACATTTTCTTGACATCTTCAAGCAGTTACAAATAAATATTCCTTTTGCTGAGGCGCTGGAGCAGATGCCAACATATAATAGTTTTCATTCTTCTATTGGTATGGCACCATATGAAGCTTTGTATGGTAGAAAATGTAGAACCCCTTTGTGTTGGGTAGAATCTGGAGAAAATTTAATTTTAGGACCAGAAATTACACAACAAACAACTGATAAAATTAAGATAATTCATGAAAAGATGAAAGCTACTCAGAGCAGGCAGAAGAGTTATTATGATCAAAGAAGAAAAGATTTAGAGTTTGATGTAGGAGATCATGTATTTTTAAGAGTAATTCCATGGACTGGTGTTGGGAGAGCTCTGAAATCCCGAAAACTTACGCCGCATTTTATCAGACCTTTCCAAATTATCAAAAGAGTCGGACCAGTAGCTTACCAAATTGCCTTACCCCCAAATCTTTCAAATCTTCACGATGTTTTCCACGTATCTCAAATACGTAAGTATGTCCATGATTCTTCCCATGTAATTGAGATGGATAATGTACCCATAAAGGAAAATTTTACTTATGAAACATTTTCAGTAAGGATTGAGGATAGAAGGATCAGAACCCTAAGATGAAAATAAATTCCTTTGGTAAAGGTTATCTAGGGAAACGTCGCGGATGGTGATACTACATGGGAACTGGAAAGTGAGATGCGAAAGAACTATCCGACCCTCTTCGACTCAGGTAAATTTCGAGGACGAAATTTCTTTAAGGGGGGAGAATTGTAACACCCTCATATTTCAATACATATATGTAAATTTTCTTATAAGATTATTAATATGCATTTCTAGATAAAATGACGAAAATGCCCCTGGACATTTTGAAAATGACAAAAATACCCTTTAGCCCTGACAAGGTCAGATAGCCTCAGTAATGCTATAAGCACCTGATAACAGTACAGTATGCTCCTAGACAATGAATTACTGACATTATTAATAGAGAAAAAACCATAAATTAGAATTTTTAGAAATTTTGGAAGAAATTTTGAAAAAAATTCAATCTACACTAACTCAAGTCTCAGAAAGACACAGAAAAAGGAAAGAAACAATCTGTGAAATTCTCTCTTAATTATAGGAGGAATAGATTCTTTAATAAGTTAGTTTAGTCATTTTACTAATTAAAAACAAAATAAACCAATAAGAATTTAGATAAAGCCATTGAAGGAAAGCTTAAATAACATCCTAAAAATGCTACTAAAAATTAAGTTAGTTTCTAAATAATTTTATAATTTTATTCCTAAGAAAGAAATTAGAATTAGGCTTTCATAGATAATAGAAACAATTTGATTCAATTTAAAGACAAATGTTAAGTAAAACAAAGCATAAAATTTCCTAAACCAAAGCCATTCCACGTGAATAAGCAAAATTGAAAAACATTTGCTTCCAAATCAAAGCTTGGCCGTGAGAATCAAGAAGAATGGAGAAAGCTTGAGAAAAATCAAGACATAGGACACTTGTATGGTTAAAAAACTAAGAACCTTGTGATTGGACCATTTGGAAAGGTAAACAATTATAGCTTTGGAGATAATGTAATAAAAATCTACAAATGCCTAGCTATCTCACGTGAAAGAAGGAAACCAAAGGGAATGCACCTTAGCTTGGCCAATCCACGTGCAAAGCAAGAAAGCAAGAGGAAGATGTAGAAATTTCATGAACTAGGACACTTGTAAGGTGGAAAACTACTAGCCAATGAAAGAAAA
>PYAF01001230.1:430840-441363 GCA_007407185.1 Glycine tomentella | reverse complement strand
GGTAAACAATTATAGCTTTGGAGATAATGTAATAAAAATCTACAAATGCCTAGCTATCTCACGTGAAAGAAGGAAACCAAAGGGAATGCACCTTAGCTTGGCCAATCCACGTGCAAAGCAAGAAAGCAAGAGGAAGATGTAGAAATTTCATGAACTAGGACACTTGTAAGGTGGAAAACTACTAGCCAATGAAAGAAAATCAAATGGAAAGCTAGGTAATAATAAGCTTTGAAGATATTTGTAGAAAAAGCCAATTCAACAAGCATATAAAAGGATGATGGGGACCAAAAGTGGATGCTAGTTCACGTGTACAACTCACTTTCATCTTCCATCTCTTTCACTTTGAATTAAAAAACAAAACAAGGCCCACACCCTTAGAAGTTCACGTGAAAAGCTAGGAAGTTGCCAAAATTCCAATAAGAAAGCAAGGTATGGGGAAGCTTTATGATAAGTATGGTTTAGATGTTAATTATACTAAAATTCTCATTTATTTCCATAAAGAATTAAGCTTTGCTTACCATGTGTTTGATGAAATGCCTCAAAGAAATAAAGTTGGTGTTATGAATGATGATTTGAATAAGTGACTTGAAATTAGTTTAAGAAATAATTGTTAGAATAAATAACTTGAATCTGGTTTAATAAGTGAATGATTAAGTGACTTAAATCTCTATGTATTATAACTATATAGTTGATTTGATTTATAATTATTTAATGGATGTTTTACTAAAGTTTGTGTATTGTTACTTAATGAATGTTTTACTAAAGTTTGTGTGTTGTATATTGTTAAAAGTATTCTATAAATCCTTGAGCATGTCTATTAAATTTTATGCTAGAATTATGTTGAAAGCATAACTGTTATATTGAGTTTATAAAGATGAAGGTTGAAAGTGTAAAGTTTAAGCATATGAGAATATGAGATATAAATTGATGTGAAGAATAAAGGGATGAAAAGAGAATCATTCATGCATGTTTCATGTGGCCCTACGGGGGTTAAGCCGTGTTGCCCTGCGGGGGTTAAGCCGCGTTACCTCAAGAGGGGGTATGTCAGATAGCAAGAATTGAGACGAGCGTTTAGACAAAAGGTGTCTAAGCTGGGGGGTAGTAACAGTGGGGAGATCACCTACCCATGATGATCACATGTAATGTGGGTGTGAGTCCTTTTGCAACACTGACCTACCCTGACTGTTCGATCCAATTCAAAGAGAGAGTTGAGCTATCTTGACTATGGTACCATGTGATGAAAATCTGAGAAAGTCATGCATCATTTAAACAAAGAATCATGCATCTATCATGCATCTTGACTTATGAATGTTATTATGGTTAATTATGGATGTATTTTTTATCTAACTGTGTTTATCATAAACTTACCCTATTTTGTGTCTGTGGTTGACACTTGTGTGACCCCAATTCATTTGGGCGAGCAGAGGAACAGTGAGGAATAAGCAATGGATGGTTATGAAAAAGATGTGATGAGGAAGCTTGGATTGCCTGTATTTTGTTTTGTGACTACTCTGATATTATGTAATTTGTATTAGATGTTGGATTTGTCTGTTGGCCTGTATTTTGGGACTGTATTATGTCAAACTGTATCTTGGACTGTATAATATTTTATTTTGAACTTAAAAACGTTTGATGATAAAGGATTCGTTTAGAAGAAAAATATAGAATGATAAAATTTCTTTGCAAAAAAAAAATGGAAATAAGCGAAGAAAAAATTGAGTCGTTACACTTATCCTTTCATTTTTCAAGTCTAAATCAAGTAAGGAAAGAACCACACCATAGTGAAGAATCACGTAGAAGCTAGGAAGCCTTTAGGAGGAAGTTTGTCAAAGCTTTATAGGAAGAGAAAGACAAGCTTCATAAATGATTATAAGGTATGTATAGGGGAGTTTACGCTAAATATAGTTTAAGTGTTATTTTGTTTAAGTGATGTTTTGTTTGAATAAGTGTTTGAATGTTCATGTATTGTTGAGTGTTTCCATGAAGTTCATATGTTGCTTAAAGTTTCTAAGAATTTCACTTAAGTTCCATGTGTTGCTGAGTGTTTCTATAAATTTCCATGAAGTTCATGTGTTGTTGAGTATTCCTATAAATCTCTAATATGCTGAGATTCTGTGCATGAATATAAAGTTGAGTTCTATACTTTATGTTGAGTTTCTGAGTAAAGTATGTGAGATATAAATTAAAGACTGATGTTGAAAATAAATATGGGATGATGAAAAGAGTTGTACTTTAAAGTGAATCAGTCTTATATGTCTCATATGCATATGCCCGACGGGGTTAGTCCGCGTTGTTACCTTGAGAGGAGGTGTGTCAGATAGTTATAGGAACTGAGTACGAGCGTTCAGATGAGAGGTCTGAGCTGGGGGGTGCTTCGGCAGTGAGGAACTCACGCCACCCATGATGATCACATGTAGTGTGGGTGACCTTCCTGTGCACCACTGTGACACCCTGACTGATCGTGCAAGTTCGAGACCATTGGACTGGGGCTATCTTGACTGTTGGTACCAAATGATAAGAATTTGAGAGAATCATGCATCATATAAAAAGAGAAGCATGCATCATATTTTGAAGATGTTATTATCTGCATGTTGAATCTAATTTGTTGCTTAAATTATATTTACCATAAACTTACCCTATGTTTTGTGTCTGTGGTTGACGCATACTATGACCTCAATCTAATTGGGTGAGCAGATGAACAGTAAAAGAAGGATTGGCAAGATGATATCTGAGGAAAGGACTTTGTTAAAGATGGTTAGTTGAAGATGTTTGTTGTAATGAAATATTTTAGTGATTTGTACCATGTAATAAAATTGATACCGGTATGTATTTTATTGTACATCAGATTTATAAAAATCAATCAGTGAGGAAAAATCTTTTGTAATCTTATTATATGTTACTTCAGAATTATGAATATTACTCAGTAATAAAAAATTGTGGTTTAGTATTTTTAAGCAAATCGAAAAGAATTTTTCATTAAAAATCAATAATAACAAGATCGTAAGTTGAGGTGTTACAATAATGACTTACCTTTCCACTTGGTCAACACTTTACAAGTGTCCCTACACTTGACCAAGCTCTTGAAGTTTCTCCACCTTTCTTGCTTATAAACATGGACTCTAGAGGAAAGGAGAAGATCTTGCTTCATTTCATGTTGCCTTGCATCAAAATATGACTTTTTAGCCCTTTCTCCTTGTCTTCTTTTCACGTGAACTTTGGTTAGCTAAGGGGAAGATTTTTATCTTCCTTTTCTCCTTCTATCTTATTTTTCATTTTCTTTTAAAGAAGAGAAAATTATATGGCTTCTTTTGGATACATATGTCACCTTTTAAAGAAGAATATTCTAGTTTATGCTTTTCTTCCCACATGGCATTCCTTGAAAGAAAATCAAGTTTGATTTGAACTTTTCTACCTAAAGATAATATTGAATAATAGTTCTAGAGTTTTTCAGAAACTGACTTCAATTCTAGTAAAAATTGCTCACAAGAAATCTATACAGAGTGTTATTCAGATTTTACTTACAAGACTACTTTTATCTTAATTCTAATTGGTTCATTTTACTTTTAACTATCAAAATTACTAAACTATTTTATAAAATAAGTCTATTCATCCTATAATTAAGAGAAAATTCCATAGATTTTATCTATCATTTTTCTATATTTTTCTGATGCTAGAATTTTTCTGAATAAAGTTTCAAAGTCACTATCTTATAAAATTCATAGAAATTCTATTCTAGAGTTTCTTGTCACAAACTATTTTGATATTCTGCCAGTCAAGAGTATTCTGTAATTTCATCAGGTTCTCACAAAATCTCTAAGGATATCTGGTCATTTCTGACCTAAAGGACATTATGGTAAATTCATCATTCATCCTAGGGACATATTTGTCATTTCGACCATAAAATATCTAGCCAAAAATATCTAAGGGTAATCATGTCATTTCCAAAATATCTAAGGGCATTTATGTAATTTTTACCTTAAAATATCTCACTAAAATATCTAGGAGCATTTTTGTAATTTTCAAAAATATCCAGGGGCATTATCGTCATTTTCACCTTAAGGGCATTTCTGTAATTTCTGATTTAAGAAAAGGGTAATATGGTCATTATTCCCAACATTGCTAATTAATATTTCACACAATTTAGTTTTATTTAAACTTAATCAAATTTCACACAACTTTAATATTTACTTGAATAATTGCACAAATATTTCATTCAACATCTATTTGCAATCATGAAAATATTGGGTGTTACAGATATCCCTGGGAGGGAAAATGATGAGTTTAAGAATTTTAAGCATCCCTGGAGAGGGAAAGGGATTGCTTAGAATTTCTAACTATCCGTGGCCAATGCATTGATGGGCCCATGTTTCATACTTCATAATTGCATGGAAATAGAATGGTGGCAGTAAGTACCACGGGTACTTGGGGCATCACTCTGTTTGGAACTCCTTTGTGACTCTGGCTGATCATGATTGGGGGGGAGGAGCAGCCTGTGCACACAGGGTGACCTCAATGAGCTATTGCATCATTTTCCTAAGTGAAAGTGTCATGTGGGCATGCTTAGGCTATTTCCTGATGAATGGTACCACATTGCATTTGAGAGTTGAGTCAGGCGCATGCATCATTCTGAGCATAATTGAGTGAATTAGTATCAATGTCATACCATAATGTGTGTCTTTAGTTATGTTATGTATCTATATCTATCTATATAGATAGATATAGATATATATTAATTTCTTCTATTTACCATAATAAAATGGGTCCTAGAGAGAGTCCATCTATTCCGAATCTCCAGTAAAAGTCAAAAAAATTGATCCATTTATAATTTTTTGTCAATTGGATTAGTGGATCATCCAGTTCAAAATGATAACAAAATACATAGGCTGTTATAAGGAGATCAATTAAACATATACAATAGTTTGTTGAACTGGTTGATTACTGAGAATGATGGTGGTTATCATTATTTCTTTCTTGCTAATCATTGTTATCTGGTGCTTGTTGATCTTGTATAATAAACTCACCCTTGCAATTTTGTACTATGGGTTGGTACCTGTGATGATCACGAACCTTCGTTCATGGGAGCAGATGAGCAGCATTAGGTGATATTGGAGAGAGATCCTTTTGTTGGAGACGCCAAGCCAACATGATAACGTTGGAATTTGTTGTGGGAGAGAGTTGTGTTTTGTTATCAACTCTTTCTTAGTTGGTTCGTTGTTTTCCTTTGATCGGACATGTAATCTAAAGCTTATATATATATATATATATATATATATGTAAAAACCGATTTATGTTCTGACATATGAATGATATGTATTTGTTTAATATATATATATATATATAAATATGTATTTATTTATGTATGTGTGCATTTTTTTATGAATGTTTTATCGCGAGAAATTTACCGTCATTTTCACAATCAAATTAATAGAGATTTCATTTAAAATTTGAAAATTATAAGTTTAGAGTAGTAATGTCGTAGCCACGAGACGGGTCGTTAAAGTTTGTATTTCATTGCATGCTTACATTAAGGACAATGTGCACTTCAAGTGTGGTAGGAAGGGTTTAGAAAAGAAAAATCTATTTATGCTTACTATTTTCTATATTTTTTGTTTACTATTTCTGCTTGTTTAACTATTTTGGTTTCTGTTTACTGTATATGTTGAAAACAATGATGTACACACACAATTAACCAAGAGGGGGGGTGAATTGGTTAACTCAGCAATTTTAAAAACTTTTTGAAAACTTGTCAGCAGTGGTATTAGATCGCATCACACTTGTTAACCTTAAACCGGTATGCACTTTTCAATCAAACAAGTTTTTCCCTTTACTTCAAGAAATTCAGACAAAAGCTCAATTGATCATAAAAGAAAACTCAACAAGATAAGCAAGAAATAGATGTCAAGAATAAGAAACAAAGTAACACCAAGTTTATACTCGTTCACCCCTCAAAATGAGAAGTTACATTCAGTGTCTTCTCATCAACCTTGATTAGAGTTCAACTAAATCAAAATATTCTTTACAAGTCTTATTACAAGTGATAATCTTTATCCACACTAGATAAAGAACAAGAAACGTAAAACCCTATTAGATTCCTAACCACAAGATTCAAAGAACACTTCTCCAAACCCTACTCTAGTTAAAGCTTTAAAGAACACCCTTTTGATCTTAGTCTACAAACAATTCTAAAACAAATCACTACACAAAAGAGTTCCAGGGATATCACCTGAGATTCACAATGGATACAATGAATGAATGCACAATACCAGGCACTACAGGTTGATTGAAATCTTCTTAAAGATTATTTTCTCTTGAAACCTTTATGTTAACCCTTTTCTCATCTTTTCTTTCTCAATGTAGAAATATTTCCTTTGTACAAAAACTTTGTATTTCACTGAGCAAATTTCTTATCATAGACTATTGAAAACTTCAGCTTCTTTAGCTCCTTCTACAACACCTCTTGCACCTCCAGCTTGAGGTAGCTGACCAGCCATATCCCATCCATGGGGTGTCTTGATCAATCTAAGCTTATTCAGATGCTTCTCCTTGATGAGGTTGGTGATGTCAATTGTGTTTTCAACCACCTCATTTGATACATCAATTTGGAAGTAGTCAATGAACCTAGATATAAGGACAACATAAGGAAAATTATAGCTAATGAGCCTAGTGGCTTTCACCATAGTTTCCAAAAAGACCATGATCCAATTGATCCGTGTGGAGGTCTTCATGCCATAGACCAACTGTAAATCTTCATATGTGATTTGAGCAGGGTTGGTAGACCTAGGGGTAAGAATATAGGTTATTATGTAGTGGAGTAACCTATCTTCCCCAGTCAAATTTCCCACACCAAGTCTAGTCTTCAACCTAGCTTGGGGATCAATCAACATTCCTCTATAAGTTTCAATTTTATTATAGCCACTATCTCTTCATCAAATCTCCTTACACCTTCAGAGGAAATTCCAGCAACAGTCAGCCATACTTCTTCATCTATCACCATAGGTACTCCCTTCATTTGGGAACGAATTACCCCATCCATACTGGCCTTTGCATAGTTGTAGAACACCTTTACTAGTTCAAGGTAAAAGGTACCCTTGAGTCCAAGGAACTTTTTCAACCCTTGAATCTCCAACAAGTCAGGGAATTGAAATCCCTCCTTAATGAACCAAGAAAGGTCTAGATATTTGGGTGGCATCACCAGTTTAGTAGCATTGAACTGCATGTAGTTCAGCTTATGCTTTTCTTCAGAAAACCAGAGATTCAATCTGTTCTCAGTAGAAGCAGATGATTCTCCAGCCTTTCTTTTGCTAGTTTTGGCTTTCTTTGATATTGACATGGTAGTTTTGGGTAGAAGAGATTGATGGATGGTGTTTGCGACAGAGAGAATGAAGGAAAAAAACTCAGTTTTTACAGAGAATATGAGTTTGATAGGTGTGAATTTTATATCTCATATGAAGCTGTATTTATAGAGTGATTTAGAATTCAAATTTGAATTTTGAATGGTATAACAACTATGTCGTGTTCCCAGAGCCTTAACTACTCATTTACAAGTTTGAATTTTGAATTTAAATTGAGATATGGCAATTTAGATTTCCAAGAAATCTGCAGAAGTTGCATTAACGCCATACATAATCGATTACATAAGCTCTGTAATCGATTAATTCAAGATTAACAAAGGTTATTCAACATGGTGTAATCGATTAATTCTATATGTAATTGATTACTCCAGGAGACATTCAATTACCATATGTTGTAATCGATTATCAGAGAGATTTTATTACATAGTATGATGTGAATGGTATGCAATTGATTAATATGTTGATGTAATCGATTACTCCAGAGAGAATTTTGGTTCAGAATAGGCTGTGAGTCACCAGTAATCAATTAATCTGATGTGTAATCGATTACTCCAGAGAGTTTCAAAGCAGAGAACTCAATTTTTATGGACCGTAATCGACTAAACCGAGGTTGTAATCGATTACCTAAGCCAAAAAATAGCTTCTAGACAAGGTTCAAGCATCAAATAATCGATTATTCTGTGTTGTAATCGGTTATTTCAGAGCATTATACAGACAATTCAGTGATTATGAAGCACATTTTATTATGCATTGATCTATTGCTACTTATTTCGAAATTCATCACATAGAGAGGCAATTCATATCACAAGCTAACATATATTTGCTTCATCAAGTATTCCTAGCATGTTTCTAAGTGCATAAAACCTATCTCTTGCCAAGGATTTTGTAAATATGCCAGCCAATTGATTAAGAGTATTAACAAATTTAATTGAACAATTACCCTTTTGGATATGATCTCTGAGGAAGTGATGTCTTATCTCAATGTGTTAAGTTCTTGAGTGCATGATTGGATTCTTGGATAAGTTTATGGCATTGGTGTTGTCACATAGCAGGGGTATTTCCTTTAAATCAACAACAGAATCTTGTAGTTGTTGCTTCAACAATAGACTTTGAGCACAACAACTCCCAGCTGATATGTACTCTACTTCAGTAGTGGATAAAGCTAAACAAGATTGTTTCTTACATTGCCAAGAGATTAGTGAGCCGCCTAATAGGTGGCATGTTCCACTAGTACTCTTCCTATCCAATTTGCACCCTGTAAAATTAGAATCAGAATATCCAACCAAGATAAGAGAAGCACCTTTAGGATACCAAAGTCCCACTTTTGGTTTAGACTTGAGATATTTGAAGACCCTTTTAACTGCAGTAAGGTGAGACTCCTTAGGATTTGCTTGATATCTAGCACACAAGCATACACTTTACATTATATCAGGTCTGCTTACAGTCAAATACAACAAGGATCCAATCATTCCTCTATATTTTGACTCATCAACACTCTTTCCTCTTTCATCAGTGTCAAAAGATAAGTTGATGTAGCCATTAGAGTTGCAACATCTTTGTTATTCTCCATTTCAAATTTCTTGATCATTTTCAAGAAGTACTTGGTTTCACTTAGAAATGTTCCATTCTTCATTTGCTTGATTTGAAGACCAAGGAAGAAAGTTAGCTCTTCCATCATGGACATTCCAAAATCACTCTGCATTGAGATAGAAAATTATTTGCACATAGATTGATTAGTTAAACCAAATATAATATCATCAACATAGATTTGAACCAACAAGATATCATTGCCATTCTTTTTTATGAACAAGGTTTTGTCCACTTGTCCTCTTATGAAAGATTGACTGAGCAAGAAGCTACTCAATCTCTCATACCAAGACCTTGGAGCTTGTTTCAAACCGTAAAGAGCTTTTCTCAATTTATAAACATCGTTAGGATGTTTAAAATCAATAAAGCCAGGAGGCTGTTCAACACATACTTCCTCCTCAAGTAATCCATTTAAAAAATCACTTTTAACATCCATTTGAAAAAGCTTAAAATCTTTTAAACATGCATATGCAAGTAATAACCTAATGGCCTCTAACCTAACTACTGGAGCATAAGTTTCATCATAGCTTATGCCTTCCTTTTGGTTGTAGCCTTTAGCAACCAATCTAGCCTTGTTCCTAACTATGATGTCTGTTTCATCAAGCTTGTTTTGAAAAACCTACTTGGTGCCAATAGGTTTGTGAGAAGAGGGTCTAGGGACAAGTTCCTGTAACATCCCCAAAATTATAAAAATGTGATGATAGTTGGATACAAGTATGTTAAGAGAAAAATAACTATATCGCTCTTTCCATAATGTAGAAATTACTAGAAAACCCTTAAGATAAAAATTTCAAAAATGCCCTTAGACATTTGTAAAAATAACCAAAATACCCCTAGTTGAATGGCATAATTACCAAAAAGTCCCTAGGCCAAAAATGCTCAAATAACTTTAGAAATTTTGTAGAAACTTGATGAAATTATAAAATACACTTAGCTGACTAAGTATCAACATATTTTGTGACACAAAACTCTAGAATAAAATTTCTACAAATTTTGGAAGATGACAACTTTGGGATTGTATTCAAGAAAACTCAAGCATCAGAAAAATATGAAAAAATGGTACATAAAATCTAGAGAATTTTCTCTTAATTATAGGATGAATAGACCTACTTAATAAAATGGTTTAGTAATTTTGATGGTCAGAAGACGTATAGACCGTTCAAAAATAAGATAAGGATGTAGTCTAGAATGAAAGGTTTATGTATTGCCCTGTATAAGACTGCTTGGGATTAATTTAAACTATCATTGGGATAAATTCTTAGGAACATCTAGAATTCTAATATTCAAAATTTTCTTTAGATAAAAGAATTCAAATTAACTTGGATTTCTTTTTAAGAAAATACCATATTGAAACTAGTTTTATATTCATCATCAAAAATGACCATATGTAGCATGAAAGGAAGAAAAATTTGTATTCCTTCCCTTTGAGCTTGTCATTCACGTGGAGAAGCATGGAGAATGAGGAAGAAGCTTCTTGAATTTAGCCACTTGGAAGATAAGCCATAGGATGAAAACAAGTGGCAAGACACTTGTATGGCATGGATGCAAGGTAACATAAAAATCAAGCCAAGATTTCTCTACACT
>PYAF01001230.1:404569-421362 GCA_007407185.1 Glycine tomentella | reverse complement strand
AAGGCTTCCTTTGACAAGTGTCCACTTAGTTGGCATGTCTTGAAGCTTCTCCAATTTTCCTCCTTGTTCACGTGAACTACCAAAGGAGACAAGAGAAGATTTTTCTTCTCATCTTGTGTACATGTGTTATGGCTTCTTCCAAGTGTCTCTTCACTTGTCATGATCTTTACAAGTGGCTTATTCATGAATCTTCTCCTTCCTTCTACACCATTCTACTCGTGAACTTCAAGCTAAAGGGGAAAGGAAGACAAATTTTACTTTCTTGAATGCTACATGTGTCATTTTTTGATGATGAATAAAAATCTAATTCCAATTATAGTTTTTCACATGGCATTTTCTTGTAAGAAGTCAAGTTTGATTTGAACTCTTTTACCTAATAATAGAATTCTAGAGATCTCCAAAAATTGACTTTAATGACAGTTAAAATTATTTACAAGCAGAGTGATACACAACCTTACACACAAGACTGCTTTTATCTTAATTCTGATTGGTCTGTACTATTTTTTATCATCAAAATTACTAAATCATTTTATTAAATAAATCTGGACACCCCACAATTTAGAGAAAATTCTATAGATTCTATTTATTATTTTTCCATATTTTTTCAATGCTTGAATTCTTCTGACTAATGTTTCAAAGTTGTCACCTTATAAAATTCATAGAAATTTTATTCTGGAGTTTCTTGTCACAAACTATTTTGATATTCTGTTAGTCAAGAGTATTCTGTAATTTCATCAGGTTCTCACAAAATCTCTAAGGATATCTGGTCATTTCTGGCCTGAAGGGCATTATGGTAAATTCATCATTCATCCTAGGGGCATATATCTCACTAAAATATCTAGGGGTATTTTGTAATTTTTAAAAATATCCAGGGGCATTATCGTCATTTTCACCTTAAGGGCATTTCTGTAATTTCTGATTTAAGGAAAGGGTAATATGGTCATTTCTCTTCAAACATTTCCTTAATGTCTCTAATTGATATTTCACCCAATTAATTCAAATATAGACCAGCCAAGTTTCTCATAATCTAATACTTACATCAAGAATAATTCATATAACGTATATTTGCAGTTATTAAAATTTCAGGATGTTACAAAATCAGCTATCGCCACATTTTTCCAAGGAGCAGATGAACCTCTCTGTGAAACATGGGAGAGATTCAAGTCACTACTACGAAGATGCCCGAATCACAATTTTGATGATACTGCGCAATTACACATCTTTTACAGTGGTTTGAGGCCTCAAACCAAAATAATCCTTCATGCCTTAGCTGGAGGTACGATGATGTCAAAAAGTCCAAAGAAAGCCATTATAATCATTGACTCCATAACAGCCAGTGATTATCAATCTCACCATGATAGATCTCCGATATAGAGGAAAATTATAATGGAGCTTGATACTCAAAATGCCATTCTAGCACAGAATAAGCTCCTAACTCAACAACTAGAGGGCTTGACCAAACAAATAGGCCAACTTCCTTAACAAATCCAGCAAGGAGGATCACAGAAAACATACACAGCACATCAAGTTCAACAAATCCTAAGATATGATTTTTGTGGAAGAGATCATCAAAATAGCCACTGTTCAGTACCTGTAGAATGTCAACAAGAAGAGGAGGCTCATTACATGAAGAATCAGACCAAACCTCAACAGAATTACCAAGGAAATTATCAAGGTTATTGAGGCAGTCCAGGTTCAAATCAACCTTATGGTTGGAAACAAAATGCATATAATGTTCCCACTAACCCTCAATTTGCAGGTACCACTAACAATTCCTATGCAGGTCCTTCTAATGCTTATGCAGGTCCTTCCAACAGAAATTCACAACCTCAAGCTCAGGCTAATAGATTGACAAAAATGGAAGACACATTTACTCAGTTTATGCAAATGTCCATTTCAAATCAGAAGAATACTGATGCTTCCATCAAGAATCTTGAAGTTCCAATGGGACAACTTGCTAAACAACTCTCTGAACATGGAGGTGGTTCTTTTTCTGAAAACACACAAGTAAACCCAAAGGAACATTGCAAGGCCATTACAACAAGAAGAGGGACTGTGGTTGGTTTGAAGGAAGATGAGGAGAAAAAGAAAAATGAAGAAGTTGTAGAGAAAAATAGTGATGAAAAGGAAAAAGAAAAAGAAAAAAATGAGGTAGTAGAGACAAATGAGAAAGTTGAAAAAAAAGTAATAAGTGAAGAAGAAAAGAAAAAAATTGACAAAGGCAAAGCCATGCTCACTCCTCCACCAGTCCAAAATATGCCATATCCACATGCTCCATCCAAGAAAACAAAAGAAAGGCAGTACAAGCGTTTTCTAGATATTTTCAAGCAACTGCAAATAAACATTCCTTTTTTCTGAAGCATTGGAGCAAATGCCAACATATGCCAAGTTCATGAAGGATCTACTCACAAAGAAGAGAAGATACACAGATGATGAAACCATAGAGCTCGATGCAGGTTGTAGTGCAATCATCCAAAAGACCATTCCAGAAAAGTCAAGAGATCCTGGTGGTTTCAATATCCCTGTGACTATTGGAAATTTATCAGTAGGGAAATCTCTTCTTGACTTAGGAGCAAGCATCAATCTCATACCATTATCCATGGTCAAAAGAATAGGGGAAGTTGTCATCAAACCAACTAGGATGACTTTGCAGTTAGCTAACAGAACCATCAAGCATCCTTATGGTATCATTGAAGATGTGTTGGTGAAAGTTGACAAACTCTTCTTCCCAGACGACTCTGTAGTCATGGATATAGACGAAGACAGTGAAGTTCCGTTAATTCTTGGCAGACCTTGTAACACACTGAAATTTCAATAACCAAAAATAGATGTTCGATGTATTTCTCATGTTATTTGACTATTTGATTAGTTTAAAATTAGTTGAAATGTTATGTGGATTCTCCATGTGTAATTGCTTGGTGTACATGTCAAGTTATGTGGAGTTTGTTTGACCTGCATTGAATTGTGTGATTCTGAGTTTGACCCAAAAACCTGTTTTAGTAAAATTATCATTCTGGATTGGTTAACCATTGGATCTCATTTAACTTTTAAAAGTAGCTTCCTAACCCATATATCTAACGTTTTACAGTTGGGATTGTCAAAATAATGTCTGGAAACTTAGACATTAAATTTTCACTGAAGCAGAAATTTTGAAATTGGGGCAGCTCGCCCAGGCGAGTTTATGAAGGCTTTTAGGCTCGCCTAGGTGAGTAAAGTCAGCATTAAATACGTCCAGCAGCATCAAGATCATGAAAATTGAGGATTTTTCCTCCCACAAGCCTTCCCTAACCTCCCTCCATCATCCTCCACCACCCACAGCCACCGGAGACCACCACGGACCGCCATTGCTTGCCTGAGATCCCGACACGATGAAGAACATTTTAATCGGAGCGGAATCTCGAAACTTTTCTCGAAGTTTCGATAGAGAACAGAGTTCCCAATCCTCATTTCTTAGTTTCCTTGAGGTAATCTTAGTTTCTTTTGTCTTCTCCTAGCTAGTTTAAGCTTCTATTAGTATCTCTTGTGTTTTGGGTACTGTTGTTAGGAGTTTTACACTTCCTTTGAAAAACCCTTTGAAAATGAGATGTTATAAAAGTCTCCTTTTTATGAAATTGATGTCATTTATGTGATTCTTGCTAAATCCTGGTTGCATTGGTGTGGTTGGAATTTCAAAAGGATGTCTTTTAATGTAAACTCCCAAAACACCCTTTTAGCCCCTTTTTGAATTTGAGTGAGTATTTGACCCCAAATGTTAATATTGATCTTATATTGGAAATCTATATTAAATTCTCTTCAATTTGGTATATAGAGCTTTGCGTTTGGGCCAAAGCACATGAACTTGAGAGATCCCAAAATGACGTTTCAAGGAGCTAACAGAGAAATATAGATAGGTAAGGGGAGTTTATTATTTTGGCAATAGTTTAGATACCATAGTTGGGGGCCAGGGAGTCCAACTATGAAGATAACTGCATGTCCCTGCTGTGTGCTAATTTTTAAGAAAAATTACATTTTTAACTAATGGGATGCGATGTATTTATGATTGATGTGTGTTTGTTCCAGTGTGTGCTCGTTTTCAAGAAAAACTGTGTTTTTAATTAATGGGATGCGATGAATTGGCTTGTTGATGGATATAATTGTGAATAATATTATTGTTGTAATGATTGGATTTTTGAGAAAAGTCTTCATTATAGAGGTGACTCTGCCCAAAATTTTATAATATGTTTTCCTATTTAATTCTTTATTAAATTTTTAAATGGGCATAAGAGTGTGTTTTCTATATTGTAGTCCTTCTCTTTAATTTAGAATTTTTCTAAAATACCAGTCTCGTGGTAATATGGATTGTGAATGAATGAGGTGATGTTGATGTCATTAACAATGTTGAAATAAGATGTTATTGATGTATTGGTGATGTTTGAATGAGATAGTGATGATGTGTTTGATGATGTATAAATGAGATAATGATGATGTGGTTAATGATGTTGAAATGAGATAATGTTTATGTGATTGGTGATGTCTGAATGAAATAATGTTTAAATAAGATATATGTTTATTGGGTTAATAATGTTGGAAATGAGACGAGTTTAATATGTATGATGATGAAATTAGATGATGCGATGTAGATGTTGATAATGACATTGATAAGAGATTATGTTGATGTAATAATGTCATTATGTTGACACCCATGGGGGTGCATGACTAGTTTCCCTTGCGATGAAGGATGTGTTCCTAGCCGGGTCATGCATTGATGGTGCTCATGCTTGTCATTGTGTGATGTGGATATACATGGATACCCATGGGGTGTATGACTGGTTACCCTTGCGAGGAAGGATGTGTTCCTAGCCATGTCATACATTAATGGTGCCTATGGTTGTATGTTGTGTATGTAAACATGGGATGCAGTGACCGGTTGGTTACCCTTGCGAGGAATGCATCATTTAATAAAGAATTAAATAGGAAAACCTATAATGCATCATTTAAGCATTATAGGTTGACTTATGGAATGCATTTGGATGACTGTCCTTGTTGGCTGCGTGATGAACTGATTGAGTATTATGATGATGTTTGTGATGTTTTGGATTGCCTTCTCTAACTTTATTATCTATTACTTGTTGGTTGTACATAATAAACTCACTCTTGCATTTGTTGTACTGTGTGGTTGGTACTTGAGATGATCACGAACCTTCGTTCGTGTGAGCAGATGAGCAGCCTTAGGTGACTCTGGAGGGAGATTCTTTTTAGTTGGAGCCGCCAAGCCAACGTGATGACGTTGGGTTTCTTTTTGGGAAAGAGTTATGTTTTGTTAATGAACTCTTCCTTAGTTAGTTTTTTAACTTTTTGTTAGATATGTAATTTCAGTTGTATTACATGTAAAACTAAAGGAAGTTTTAACATGTGGATGACATGTACCAATTTAATATATATATATATATGTGTGTGTGTGTGTGTACGTATGTGTTTAATTATGAAATTGTGATACGTGTATGATAATTGTATTATCGCAAAAAATTTACCATCATTTTCATAATCAATTTAATGAAGTTTTCATTAAAAGTTAAATCTTGTGTGGTAAGAGTTGATGATACAATAGCGACGAGGCGGGTCGTTACAGACCTTTCATGAAGACTGCCAAAGTCTTAATTGATGTTGATGAAGGAAAACTCACTGTGAGAGTTAAAGATGATGCAGTACAGTTCAATGTCCTTGAAGCCATGAATCATCCCACAGATAAAAGAGAATGTTTTAAAGTAGAAGTCCTAGATGAGGTAATTTCTGACTCTAAAAGATTTTTTCACAAGAAAGATGGCTTGGAGAAAGCATTAACTGAAGCAGTCCAAGATGAAGATGGAGATAAAGAAAAATCACAGTATCTTCATCAACTGAACACCTGTAAAAAGATTCCTTATCACAAATCCCTCTTTGAAGAACTAAAGGAAGAGAAGCAAAAAGAGGAACCAAAGCTAGAATTAAAGGTATTACCTTCACATTTAAAATACGTTTTTCTTGCAGGTAATTCTAAAAAAACCAGTGATCATCAATGCCAATCTTTCTGATGAAGAAGAAAAGAAATTGGTGAAAGACTTGCAGGAAAACAGTAAAGCCATTGGTTGGACATTATCAGACCTAACAGGTATTAGTCCTTCTTATTGTGTGCATATAATTTTAATGGAAGAGGATTATAAACCTGTAGCTCAGCCTCAAAGACGCCTCAATCCAACCATGAAAGAAGTTGTTTGAAAAGAAGTAGTCAAGCTACTGGAAGCAGGAAGCAGGAATGAAAAAACCTATCTCAGATAGTCAGTGGGTAAACCTTGTACAGGTAGTACCCAAGAAAGGTGGTATGACTGTGATTTAAAATGATAAAGATGAGCTTATCCCAACTCGTATTGTTAAGGGTTGGAGAATATGCATTGATTACAGAAAGCTCAACAAAGCCACCAAAAAAGATCATTTTCCATTACCATTCATGGATCAGATGCTGGAGAGACTAGCAGGTCAACAATATTACTATTTTCTTGATGGTTATTCAGGATACAATCAAATCAATGTTAATCTTGAGGACCATGAGAAAACAACTTCTACTTGTCCCTTCAGTGTTTTTGCTTATAGGAAAATGCCTTTTGGTCTTTGTAATGCACCTGCTACCTTTCAGAGATGCATGCTTGCTATCTTTTCCAATCTTGTTGAAAAAACATTGAAGTCTTCATGGATTATTTTTCTGTATTTGGTACTTCTTTTGATTTATGCTTGTCTAACCTGGATATTGTTTTGAAAAGATGCATTGAAACAAATCTTGTGCTTAATTGGGAGAAATGTCACTTTATGGTGACGGAAGGTATTGTATTAGGATACAAGATCTCTATGCAGGGCATTGAGGTGGATAAAGCCAAAGTAGATGTCATTGAAAAATTACCTCCACCAACAAATGTCAAAGGCATCAGAAGTTTTCTGGGACATGCAGGATTCTACAGGTGGTTTATCAAAGATTTTTCCAAAATTGTCAAACCATTGAGCAATCTTTTAAACAAATAAGTCCCATTTCATTTTAATGATTTATGCTTTAAAGCTTTTGAGACATTGAAACAAAAACTAGTTTCTGCACCCATAATCACTGCACCTGATTGGACCCTTGATTTTGAAATAATGTGTGATGCAAGTGACTATGATGTAGGAGCAGTTTTGGGTCAAAGGAAAAACAAAGTCTTCCATGTCATACATTATGCAAGCAAAGTTTTGAATGATGCTCAAATTAATTATGCAACAACTGAAAAAGAATTGCTTGCAATAATGTATGCCTTGGAAAAATTTATATCATACTTGAAAGGATCTAAAGTGGTAATTTTTACTGATCATGCTGCTATAAAATACTTGTTAGTCAAAGCTGACTCAAAACCTAGACTTATCCGTTGGGTTCTGCTTCTATAGGAATTTGATCTAGAAATCAAGGATAAGAAAGGATGTGAAAATCATGTAGTTGATCATCTTTCCAGACTCACCAGTGAAGAAGTAGCCACCCAAGATCCTGAGATTCAAGAAGAATTCCCTGATGAAAAATTGTTCAACATCTCAGAAAGGCCATGGTTTGCAGAAATGGTTAACTTCAAAGCAGCAGGAGCAATTCCTGATGATTATACATGGCATCAAAGACAGAAATTATTCAGGGATGCCAAGTACTTTGTGTGGGATGATCCTTACCTCTTCAAGATTGGAGCAAATAATCTCCTAAGAAGATGTGTGACTCAAGGGGAGGCAAGGAACATTCTATGGCTCTGCCACAGTTCACCTTATGTAGGCCATTATAATGGAGAGAGGACTGTGCAAAAGTCCTACAGTCAGGATTCTATTGGCCTACATTGTTCAAAGATGCCCATGAATATGTTTGGAAATGTGATAATTGCCAAAGAACAGGTGGAATCTCTAGAAGAAATGAAATTCCATTACAAAATATTCTAGAGGTCGAAGCTTTTGATTGCTGGGGGATCGATTTCATTGGTCCATTTCCATCATCATATTCAAATGAATGCATCTTATTAGCAGTGGATTATGTGACTAAATGGGTAGAAGCAATAGTTGCACAACATGTCGATGTAAAGACAAATTATTCGCTTCTTGAAGAAAAATATATTTTCAAGATTTGGAACACCCAGAGTGTTTATCAATGATGGAGGATCTCATTTTTGAAACGTCCAATTGAAGAAGGTTCTCCAACACTACAGTGTCAGACATAAGGTGGCCTCACCTTATCATCCCCAGACCAATGGGCAAGCAGAAGTCTCCAACAGAGAAATCAAGAAAATCCTAGAAAAGATAGTTGCCCAGTCAAGGAAGGATTGGTCTCAGAAGCTAGATGAAGCTTTGTGGGCATACTGGATGGCATACAAAGCTCCTACAGGCCTTACACCCTTCCAATTGGTCTATGGCAAATCCTGCCACTTATCTGTTGAGTTGGAACATAAAGCTTTTTGGGCATTGAGGTATTTAAATTTTGATCCTACTTCTGCAGGTGAACAAAGGAAGCTCCAACTTCATCAACTGGAGGAATTGCGATTATAAGCATATGAAAATTCGAAACTGTATAAGAAAAAAGTTAAATTCTACCATGATCAAAAGCTTCTAAAAAGGAATTTTCATCCTAGACAACATGTTTTGTTATTTAATTCTAGATTGTTTCCAGGTAAGCTAAAGTTCAAGTGGTCCGGACCTTTCACCATCAAGGAAGTAATGTCACATGGAGCTTCATCCTTGAAGATCCAGCCACAAAAAGAACTTGGACTGTCAATGGTAGCAGAATCAAACACTATTTGGGTGGTGATGTAGTAAGGCTCACCACTGTGGTCCAATTGCAAGAAGTTTGAGCTACAAATGCGTCCAGTTAAGACGACGTTAAAAAAGCGCTTCTAGGAGGCAACCTAGTATATTCTAAACCTTCTTCTTATATGCTTTATAATTTTATTTAATATTTTGGTTGTATATATATATATAGAGAGAGAGAGAGAGAGAGTAGTTAAAGTAACAACTAAATGGAAGCCAAAAACACTATTTCTTTTATTACTTAAAAAAATGGGGTTTAACTCGCCCAGGCGAGTAAACCATGAGCAAATTGCTCGCCTGGGCAAGCCTACGTCTGAAGGCCAAGGCAACAAGGTAAAAAATCAAACTTCCCCAAATTTTTCCCAAATCATTTTCATCTTCTTCTTACTTTGTGTTGTAACTTCTCCATCTTCTCCCACACTCGCCCAAGCCACTCCATTTTCTCACATTCTCCATACTCCAATCAAGTAAGTTCCTTCATCTGTTTAAATTACTTACAATTATACAATAGTTCTTCTAAGTTTTCTTGTGTATGTACATTAGTTTAGTGTTTGGTGTTTCTTCTCACACTTTTAAGCATAAGCTAGGGCTAGACATTTTGAACTAATGTTTTGTTTTGATTGAATTTTTGTTGAAAATTCTGAATTGGTCTTCTTCTGTTGGACACAGGGGGAGCTTCATGATGTTTGGAAGTCTTTGATACAAGAAGAGTTTTGTGCTTTCAACATGCTTGAAGACTTGGAATTTTATGTAAAAGGAAAGCAATCTGATTGATCCATGCATTTATACATTCAATCATTCATTCATTGATTTAACAAAGTGGTTTTTATGAAAATCAAACAAAGCTTTTAATACTTTTCTAAGGTTTTATTTGACTCAAAGGTTTTTGGAAAAATTGTTTTTATATTGTTGTAATCGATTACATTAAAGATATAATCGATTAAATTGTTCTTAGTTCATTCTGGAAAAGCTTTCAAGAACAAAGTAATCGATTACCTATCGGAATAATCGATTATTTAACCTTTGTTTTCACATACACTGCTTTGTTGAAACACTTTAATCGATTACCAATAAATAGTAATCGATTACAAAGCTTTACATTGCTATACATGGTTTTAAGACTCTCTAGAAGAATCGATTACCAATAGGTAGTAATCGATTACACAGGCTTAATTGAAAATATTGTCTTCCTATCTTAATCTATTACCAAATGCTATAATCGATTACATAGCTTATTCTATTTTATAAAGCTTCTTGATTTAATCGATTACCAAATACAGTAATTTGAAGCTTGCTGTCTTAATCGATTACAAGACGAAATAATCGATTATTTTGCACGTTGCTCATGTCCAGAAATTTGTAGAACACATTAATTGATTACAAGGTTGTTTTAATCGATTACATGAACGTTTTAATCAATTATTAGGTGCGTTTAATTGATTACTGACAGTTACAAAAGTTTGTTATAAATAGAACCAAGGCTCAGCTTGTTTTGTAACTTGATCAATTCGTATTCTGAGCATACACAAGCTTTCAAAACATATTCAAAGTGATTTTTTGAGTTCTATGAGTTCTTGCTTCAACTAAAACACTCATGGTTTTTTGAGTGATTCTAAAAGCAAGAAGTTTCTTTCAAAGGTTAAGGAAGAAGAATGTTCTGAGTTTGTTTTTGTATTTCAACCTGAGTTGTTCATTCATATGCATGTCATTCACTGGATCATCAGGTTGTTTCTTTCCTTAACTCATTGATTGTAATTTTGTTTACATAGTTTGTTGATTTTGGCTATTGTAATAGGATTCTTATAGCTTGGGACTAGAGAAGGATTCTCTAGCATAAAGATTACAGTAGTGTTCTCTGAATCTTTCTCCTTAGAAGTCTAATAGGGTTTTAGATTTCTGTTCTTTATCTAGGGTTGATAAAGGGGAGATTCTTGTAAAAACTTGTAAGAATATTTTATAATTGTGGAACTCTAATTCAGTGTGAATTAGAAGAAACTGGATGTAGCTTCAGGTTTTGAAGTGAACCAGTATAAATTGCTTGTGTTCTTATTTCTATATCTTTAATCTCATCTTATTCATTGATCTTTAATTCTTTGAATTATATTCATTGTTCAACAGATTTTATTTTGATCTATTGAATTCTTGGGCTGAGTTATTTGATTGAGTAAAAAGTTTTCTTGGTTTTGTAAGTGATAAAGATCCTGAAACTCTGATTTGAATTTGATTTTAAAATACCAAGGTTCAACCAATTCACCCCTCCTCTTGGTTGTTGTGAAGTATTCCTATTATTTTCATCTTCTTCTTGTTATTCTCTGAAAATTTGGTGTAGGTTATATGCCAAATATATTCATTTTAATCCACCAAAAGTGTGCACACCAAGTGTTTGGTGAAATGCCACAATGAAAACAGTTTTAAATTGGCTCCTCTTTGATGCACGAAAATTGCTCCTTACTTGCATTAGACAGCTTCCATGTATGACATTGCTCATGATTTAGGCATAGACTTTAAGATTGAGTTAATCATTTTTGATTGACTTACTCTTTTTGTGCATGATTTGGAATGTCACTAAAATGTCAAAATTATATGCTAGAAAGTTTTCAACATTTGGTGTCATCCACATGGATATACATGGTTAGTAAAGCAAAACAATGGAGTAAATGGATTGACATGGTTAATAACACGTGCATTAGAAAGGTTGGAAATTTTGAACATATATGTTTTAGTTGTCATGGTTATATGCCTAAATCATTTCTCATGAAGCTGCCATCTATTTGTTATTTTGACTTTTGTAAGTTCTGCTGATCTTATCATATGACATGGTTATTTTGAGATGCTTTTACAGATAGCTCCCAAGACACTTCCTTCTAAAAGAGCTAGGCATGAAGGATCCAGTTCGAATCTCCCTGAAGACTTCATCTATGATGAACAAAGGTTCTGAAGCAGAGAACACCAACAACGTTTTGAAATAATCAAGATTTGGTCGTTTCTCAAAGAAAGAAAAGTTCAATTGATGGATGGCGAATACCCTGACTTTTCAGCGGAGCTTGATAGGCGTAGATGGAGACAACTAGCCACTCCGATGCCCAAATTTGACCAAGCAATTGTCTTAGAGTTCTATGCTAATGCGTGGCCAGTTGCAGAAGGCATTTGCGACAAGCGTTCTTTTGTGAGAGGCCAGTGGATTCCCTATGATTCTGGTGCAATCAACCAATTTTTAAGGAATCACTAATCTTGCCAGAAGGGCAACTCGTGAATACATGTCCATGAGAAACAACTTTGATGAAGAGGCCATGACTCAGCTCCTCTGTATCCCAGGTCGTGACTTTGCTAGGAACATTGCAGGTAACAGGGTAAGGCTAATGAGGACTAACATGACCACTTTAACTAAAATTTGGATGACATTTCTGCTAAGTAATATATACTTCCAATTGACCATAATTCTGATCTCCCTATGCTCAAATGTCAGTTAGTTTTTAGTTGTATTTCCCAGCTCAATATTGATGTGGCCCAGTTAATTTCGGATGATATTTATCAATTTGTGATCTTAGAGCCACCAAGGCATCTGTTTAACTTGGAGAGGGCCAACAGGGCACAAGGATTCCCTGCTTTCATCACTGGCTTATGCCAATTCTATGGAATCCAGGTGCAGCCTTCCAAGACCATCAGACCTCCCATTAACAGAGCCTTCATTGAAAAATATTGTTTGGCTAGACAGGTTCAGCAGCAGCAGCCACCAGAGTCGGTTTCTTTGGACTCCATTTCAGCACACTTACAGATAATGGAGCTTCAAATGAACACTTACATGTAACACATGGCTGATCAACAGGATGCCAACTACAGAGGACAGATGCAGTTAAATGAGAGCTTCTACAATTATACCTGCATCAGCATAGTCAGGATCCGAACCCTTTCCCATGGCCCACTCCATATCAGTTCCGAGCTCATGTTGCATGGCCTGGGGACAGGCAATCTTTCAGGAGGAGGCAGCAAGTCCTAAGGCTCATTAGGATCCTGTGGCAGATGAAGGCCCTGCAGATAATCAAGAAGCTACTAAGGGAGAAGATGCAACAGAAAATGATGAATTAGAGCAGGATTTGGCAGCATATCTCACCGATCTACAAAATCCGTGACACTACCTTTAATTTCTTTATTGCTTTCTTTACTGCTTTCCTGAATACTTTATTTATTTATTTCCGTATCGTTTCTTGAATACTTTAATTATTACGCACTTAATTAAGCTCAGTGTCTAAGTTGTGCGCAATTATGAATTTTTTGGTACTGTGCACAAGAGACTCCTTCTTTTTGAAAATTCACACATACTTTTTGATGAAATTTTTTTGCTTATTAATAGAGTTGAAATTTTTTTTGTGTAAATAATATATAACATAACTCTTTTTGGGGCATAAATAAGAAATTTTTTCTTGAATATATTATGTTTTGAAAAGAATCAACAGTCAAATAATTTGAAACTTGCTTTTTGATTTGGATGAAAACGCAACAAAAAGAAATTTTTAAAGAAACTTTGAGAAAAGAAAAACAAAAAGAATGGTTTTTCAAAAGATCAAATGAAGGCAAGTCTTTTACATGGAATTGATAAATAACATTTATTGGAAACATTGATTTGATTTAAACATGAAAACAGACCTTAAGCCCAAGTGAGTGTGTGCATCCACAGAAATTATATTGAGTGTCCTCGCTGATATGCATTATAGTTGATTTTACATGAATTTCTAATTGTCATAACATATGATTCATGGATATGGTTTAGGCCATCATTCTTTTTGAACATTTTTTTAGCCACTAGCCAAAAAAGGTGTCCCAATACTTAATGACTTATCATTTGGAAACCCCTTTGAGCCAAACACTTGATATTTTTTGTGGAACCCTAACCTAGAATTCCCTACCATACCTTAGGATAGGAGAGCAAAGGAGGATTTTTGTTGGAATTTTTCTTTTTTGGATAACTAATGGATAAAAAAGACTTTGTCTAAAAAGTGGCTATTCATGTGGAGTAAAAAGCTAAAAAAGAAAAAGAAAAGAAATAAAGTAAAGAAAAAGAAGAAAAAGGAAATAAAACTCCTTATGTTCTAAATATGAAAAAGGGAATGAATAGGAAGGTATGAGAAATGTGGATATCCGATTAGAAAAAGAAAAGAAATAGGAAAGTGATGACATCATAGTTTATCCTTATTTGCTCTCCTATTCTTAAAAAGGTACTTTGTGAATATCCAGAAAAATCAAGATTCCTTTCTAGCCAAACCCAAACCCTAAAAAGCCATAATGATCCATGATAAGTATGCACTATGATTTGATGGGAAATGACTTGCAAAATTGATCTATGATATATCAGTGATGGAAATGAGACTAAAACACTTATCCGGGAGAACTAAACACCTTTTAAGATGTTTTCTATCTTTGCATTTCAATTATCTACAAACTGCTCGATGAAATCCCTTACTCTGAGTTGGAACCAAATTGGATTGTGTCTCTGAGTTGACCAAGGTTATTCTTATACTGCAGAATTGTTGGAATCCTAATTTGTTTTGAGATGAGTCGACATTGTTATCAAACATTTTCACAATCCTAACGCATTGGTGACCGTTAAATTTGGAAATCTACTGTTTGAACCGGGGTTTGAAACCAAACTTATCCTCAGGAGGATAGATAGGGCGATTCAAGTGAGATCCAATGTAGATCCAACTTTCTCTTCACTCGTGGGATCAGGGCGATCTGGGGGGGACCACCACGGCTCCTCTCTTCTCGAGAATTCATACATCCTTTATCAGTATATGGACAGTTATCTCTCGAGCAGCTTAGGCGCCAACTAATTTTCGCTCAAGTGAGAATTCCAAAATCAAAATTTGAATATATTCCTATTTTCTCTCTTGAGCTATGGGCAATCCTCGCTTAAGCCACATTTTCACTTAAGCTAGGATTCACCCTTGCTTAATTGACACACATAGTTGTAGAACTTCAAATCTTAGCAACAAGACCTCAAATTGCTTCAAATTCAACCCCAATTCAAAGTACACTCAATAGTTATGAAATATGTGTCAGTCCATGCCAAACAAAGCCATTCCAAGAATATAAAAAATACTCAAACAAAGCCATTTCTTTACAATATGAATTTGAGATTTTCTTGAAATAGAAAGATAAAAAAAGAGAGGCCTAACTAGTATTTCAAGGGTGATTTTTTTCCTAACACTTGATGTAGGGCTAGCTAAAAGAACCTATACCAAATTCAAGACAAGTTATAATCAAGATTTGATCTACCAATTGAGATTTCCCCTCAAACCCATCATACAGTCCCATGGAGGGCGAATAAAATAAACAAAAAGAGCAAGGTAAGGAAGAGATAAGCTTACAACTCCTACAAGGTACTAGGAAAATCTAGAAGATGAAAGAAAGAAGTCTCCAATGGTACAAGTTCTGAACCATGAAGCTCTAGCATGGGAAGGGGTCTTGTAAGGAAGGAGAAATGAAAGAAAATGAGAGAATGTTTAAAAGCTTTAAATTCTTACTATATACCCTTACTTTCTATAACTTCACATCCTTTTTTCATAACTAAACTCATTTACAAAAGAACTTCGCCCAACTCATCTATACTCACCCAGACATATCAAACACCAAAAACATAATAAATTTTTAATTCATTATTATTATATCAAATAACATAATTTAAATTTCATTCCTCTTGTATTTTAATCAATCACTTAATCGTCCAATTAGGAAAACCACGACGTTGCATAAAAAATGTGTTGAATAAAACTTTAATGAAAAAATTACAAAAATAAAAGAGTAAACATGTACAATTAGTCAAAATAAATAAACCTTTTTCTTATTTGATTTAATATGGTGAAGATATCAAAATTTTAATTAGGTGAGCATTTGAAGGACTCTTCTTTTTCCATTACTAACACAAAAAATATACATAAAAACATATTAAAAAAGTTAAAAACAAATTAAATATGTGTCAACTTTCTGAACAAAGGTAAATTTAAAATTCAAGTATTTATTAGTTTCCATTTAATTACAGTATTAAATACTTTAAATTATCAAACAAAATAATAAGAAATCTACTAACATAAAATTATATAATATATATATTTTAAATTTGATGTGCCCCTCTCAAGAAAAAAGATTTATAAGCTATGATATTTTTATACTAAACAAATGTTTAAGTATTTTATTTCAGTAAATAATAATAATAATAATAATAATAATAATAATTATTATTATTATTATTATTATTATTATTATTATTATTATTATTTGTTACGGATATTTGATATTGGGCCAAAGGCCAAAGAGCCCAAAACAGTTAGAATCACGTTATTAATGGCAAGATTGGGGGAGATTATGTAACGCCTCTCTTGACTCTCTCGTGCTTGATTAATTTTAGATGAAATTCCTGTTCACTTTATGTTATAATGCTCTTGGTTATAAATTTTTCACGAAAATTCTTTTCACTTTGCTTGCTAATTTTTATGATTCGTAAGTAACGTAAACGATTTTCCTTACCACGGTTCATTTATAATAATAATAATACAGTCCATGCTACAGTCCAAAGTCAGTTATCAAAATAATACACAGACTGTCTATTACAAATTACATGTCATATGAAATTACAAATTACAGCAAACAGTTCATCAAAACTTTTTCAACAACCTTCATCTACAACTCATGCTTTCCTGTTCCTCTGCTCGCCCAAATGAATTGGGGTCATCACAGGTGTCAACCACAGACACAAATCAGGTAAGTTTATGACAACCATAGTTTGAATAATATATATATATGTATATACACAGATGGATAAAGTCTTAATCATAAAAAGACCACACCACTTATACAGAATACAGATCATCAAACATATATCCAACTATGTGATACATAAGATGCATGCTCATCTTTTTATATGATGCATGACTGAGATCTCAGGTTATTAAATCAACAGTGGCCACAGTCAAGATAGCCCCATCCCAGTG
>PYAF01001230.1:387009-404469 GCA_007407185.1 Glycine tomentella | reverse complement strand
TCCCTTGATTGTGTATTACACGGCCAAGGCTTGATCTTAAATAACCAAATCAACAATTTTTCCTTTTATTACATGTAATAACAAAATTCTAAGTTCTTATTGGTCCAATTTGCTTTTATTTAGTAAAATTACTAAACTAACTCATTAAGGATCCTATTCCTCCCATAATTAAGAGAAAACTCCATAGATTATGTCTATCTTTTTTCTTATATTTTTCTTATACTTGAGGTTGTCTAGATTAAGCTCTTTTCAACCTATCTTCCAAAATCTGTAAAAATTCTATTTTAGGGTTTTCTACCTTCCACCTTGCTGATACTTGGTTATCTAAATATATTTTATCCTATAGTCAGGTTCCCACAAATTTCTGAAGTCATTTTGGTCATTTTTGACCTAAGGGTATTTTTGTAATTTTACTACTCACTCCAGGGGCAAAATCGTCATTTTTAAAAACGTTCAGGATCTCTCTATAATTGTCACTCTAAGGGTATTTATAACATTTTTTTCTTTAATCATGTCTTTACTGGACTTCCTAGGGCAATTTGGTTATTAATAAAATATCCAGGGGTATTTTGGTCATTTATTGCCTCCGGGACCTAACTGTCATTCTTGAAATTGTCCAAGGATATTTATGTCATTTTCAAAATGTTCAAGGGTATTTTTGTCCTTTTATTCAAGAATACAGATTTAAAGAAATTGCATATATATAAAAATGTGAGGGTGTTACAGATTAGGTCCTAAATAATTATCAGAATCAAGAAAGATATTGAGGATTATTTCTACACTGAATATCCAGAATATTGGTTCATCTTTTGGAAGATCACGATCAAGAATTGGCTAGAGTTTCCTTATTTCTGCACATGTCAGTAAGCATAAATAACAATTCTCACCAAAGGTGCAAGGTACACACACACATTCTGACTTTCTCTTTTCCATTCTCACAGTGCACACATCCCACGTCCAATTGTGGTTCGTTTGTGATGTGATCTTTTTCCTGTAGTTGTTTTGATCATCATAAACACCTTCAGAGAGAGAGAGTTTGATCATACATCAACTTCCGGCATTGTTGCTGGATATCTGTTTGTAAGGAACAGAACATTATTATTATTATAATATATTAAATTCTTTCATTAACAAAACACATTTTGTTGAGATTCTTAATCAATTCCACATTTGTTGTCGAATAGTTCCTATATATCTGAGTGGAATATATATTATTTTTATTTTATTTTAGTTGTATATTAATTCCTTTATATTTTAAGTGGAATGGACAATATACATTGATATTAAAAGGTTCTTAATATTTTAAAATTTTTAAGGATTAATATTTCAAAAGATCTCATATATGACCTATATGTGTGATTCACTGTAAGAAAAATCATCTATGCTTACAGACACTTTTATCTACAGACATAAATTTATATAGGTAAAACTAAAAAATATTTTTACCTACGGACATTAAGTGTGAGAAAAGTCTTATAATATCTAATAAATATGTAAAACTCATAAACACTTTTTCGTATTGATTCTTAAAAAACTTGTGCCTCTAACTATCGTAGCATAAGTAAAACTTTAAAAGAAAATAAGTACCTATGGATACTTTAGTGTAGGTAAAGCTTAAAAGACTTTTAGCTACCACTACACCAAAATTTATTTTTATTTGTAATTAATATTTGAAAAAAAAACAATTGCTAATGTTTTATTATTTAATTAAAGATATTAATGACCCATAAGTAATTGTTGGCCAAAATTAGATATATAAAAGCAATTTCCAATAATATTACCACAAAATTAGCATTAGAATAATAATTCATTCAGAAAAAAAAAAAGCAATATAACTAGCCAACACTGTCCGGTTTCTTATCCTGTCTCTCCTTCTCTATCATTGCCACAGCAGCCGTAGCGGCGGCAATTCCCCCTCCGCGTCAACATCACTGTTTCATGCTTCATAATATTATTTGTTTTTTTTGTTGCTGAAATTTTCTTCTTTTTGTAAAGGGATTATAATATTGCTTCATAATAATAATTCGTATTATATTTTATACTGTTAAAATAAAATTTTAGGTAAAATACATTCATATTCTCTAAAGTATAACAAAATCTTATTTAATATTCTTCTTTTCCTTTTCTGTACAAATTTCTCTTAAAAATTTAGTGTGTGCATATAATATGTTCTAAAATTTTAACTTATTATAACATTAATCTATTTTTATTGTGGAAGATAATTACTGTTTAGACTTTAGACCGTCCAAAATTTTATATTATTATATAAATATAGATTTTTTTTTTATATAAAAATTATTTAATATTATTTTTTCAATTATTACATAGGATAACTCAAATAATTTACACCAATATAATAAATATATAATTTCCTTAGTTTTGGAGAGTCATTTCCTTTTCTTTTTTCACGTAGTTAGTTTACAGAGAGACGCAGTAAAGAATAGAAGACTGAAGATTCCGACAAGGATCAGTGCTACGGTGTTCCGTCAACGTTTCCGTTGAATCGTCGAATTACGCCACACGACGCAACTTTCCGATTTGCAGCGAGCAACGAGTGAGTGTATTTTTTTTTTTTTTTTGCTTTCAATGGATGTTGCAATTTTACTTTTTCTCTCTGTTGTGGAAGAGTTTTTGCCATTCTTTCAATTGCGTTGAATTTTGCCTCCAATTGCGTTAGTGAAAATACTGGATCCGTCAGATCTTCTTCTTCTGCATGTGCATTGTGAAGAAGTACTTGAACTCATGTATGTGTATATGCTTAGGAATTATGATGTGTGTGTATAGTGTTTTATACTTACTTTACATAGGGTAGGGTTACTTTGTGTGTTCGACATTTACATGCTGTGTTGCTGAAGTGAGTCTGAAGCGTTCTCAATTTGTGACAATTCTAGTCACTTTCACGATTCTTTTCCCTTTGAGATCGGAGATTGCTATGGAAGGGTAGTTGATGTTGGAGATATGATGAGAACTCGAATCCTTGGGGCAGCTGAAATTATTAGGAACATTTCCGGAGATCGTCTTAACCAAGGTTATATTAAATCCAACGTAACATAAGTAGTTCAAGTACTCAATTGTGTTGGTTTCAAACTAGCCCTGGATGGAATGCTCCATATATTCTCATTTGCCTTGCTCCGTAGTCATAAGGTGTGGCTACTGATCCTGTGTCCGTTGTTATAGAAGCCTTCAAATTGTTCTTTTGAGTTGCTGCATTTTGAAACAAAGGAGTAGATGAATTACTAACTAGTTCTCATATCCAGAATTTCATTTCCTAGGGACATTGACTTTTATTGCTAAATTATGCTTTTGGTTAGTCTAATTATTTTAGTTTTGTTTTCTATTTTCTATTTTCTTTAAATGGATATAAGCCCCTTTATCCAAGATACATGGGATGGGAGTAATAAACCCATAAACTATATTTTGCATATCACGTTCACTTATTATCATTTTTCTAATAACATAATATATTTTAAAGATTTAGCTTTTTTTTTATATAGAATATTTGAACTCCACTTCAGTTCAAGATGAATAAATTATTAAATTTCATGATAATGCAACCACAACCAAAACAACAAAGATTTCCCCTTAAGTACAGCACTAAATGATGTTGAGTAATATAAATTGAAGCGGGATAAATACTGTAGTAGGAATTAGTTTATTATAGTGAAACTGATGAGGAGGAAACAAAAAAGTGAAAAAACTAGACAAGATAATAACTTTTTAGTTTTGTCATTGCTGCTTTGCCATGTGGAAATAGCAACTCTCACAGAGCACATGTAATGTATGAAAGCAGAAAATGTACTTAAAACAAGTGAATAGAGTCCAATAGCATCCAAACTTGCCCCATAAGAAACAAGGTCTAAATAAGATTGAAATTAAGAAAATGTGAGACTTGATTCTTGACAGCAAAAAACTACAAGAGAATGAAAAAGGATGCGATCTTGCAACTTGTGTAGAAAACAGAGAAGTAAATATAGAAGGAAGGTTCTGCATTATTAATAGTAGGGGCTGCATTTTGAATGTAACTGTGTTACTCTATACGTTTGCAGGTCCCAACTGAATCTGGATTAACAGTAGGAGCTTGTCATAATCCCTATTCTGCAATAGGAGCATTCATGGAAATATGGTAAGTTTTTTTGCTTTCTCAGTTTTCCATTTTTTACTTTATTTCAAATAATTTCTCCTAATTTAATTATCTCAACTCTGAAAGTGTCTGGTCTTTCTCTGCCTAGTGAATTTCAATTTGGAGAACCTGTCATGAAGAATTAGGTAAAAACTAAAAACCAATGTGACAATTCTCTAAAATGAAACTAGTGATAACAACATTATGTTTTGCTCCCAAAATTTTATTAAAAATTGTTTGAAATTATTAATAGGTTACTAGTGGAAATAGGAGCATATTGTTGAGAACTGCCAGCAGTGCCAAAGTAAAAGCTTGGGTTACTGCAATTAATGAAGCTAATCTAAGACCTCTTGAGGGCTGGTGTTGTCCTCATCGCTTTGGTTCCTTTGCTCCCATAAGAGGTTTGACTGAAGATGGGAGCCAAGCCCAATGGTTTGTAGATGGACAAGCAGCATTTGAAGCAATTGCTAATTCAATTCAAGAAGCAAAGTCAGAGTTACATGGTAAGTTGACCATGAATGTAAGGAAACACTATACATGTTTGTGTTTTTTCATATAATAATCTGGTACCTTCTCTAACACTCTTTATTATTATACATGTCCAACAGTTGTTAAAAGCTTCTATATAAAATAAAAAAAAGATAGTTGCTGAAGTACATGGAGGTTGCAGCTGAATAACATTCAAAAAAATATGTTCATAACAGGTTTTCTAATAAGAATGTTTCCTGGAAGGTTCTCAATTGGGAAATGCTAGTAACAACAAAATAGTAGCCTACCTGAATCATATTTAATCTCCTTTGAGGCTCCCTGCTTAGACATTTCTCTGCTATTCGAACCATCCAAAATAGTTGATGGACATCATAAGAGTTAATGATTCTTTCATCAATTAAATCTGGATAGTTCCTCTCCCTTAAAAGTGGCCTTCCCTGCAAGAAATTTTAATAGACAAACTAATAAAGATATTTAATTATGTTATATATTAGAATGTTGTAGTTAAATTCTATATTATTCGGTGATATAGTCCCACAGCCCCCACCCCCCATTGTTCAATTTGTTAACAACTTGCCTTGTATCAAAATGAATCATAGTTCTACCGAAACCAAAACAAAAAGTCAAGAATCACCATTAAAGCCTGTTTGCTTACCTGGTAAATGTTGGTCAAGTGAGCCATTACAGACATATTCATACACAAGAAGCCTATTATTTTTTTCTGAGCATGAACCTAGCAGCACAACCACATTCTCATGTCTTGCTTTGCTAAGTACATTCACTTCAGACTTAAATTCCTTCTCTCCTTGGAAGCTTGTATATTTATGTTGCTTAACAACAATCTTCATTCCATTCAGCAGTCCTTTGTAGACAGATCCAAATCCACCTTCTGACAGAAAGTTCTTAGGAGAAAATCCTCGTGTAGTAGTATGGAGCTCAGCATAACTGAAATCTCTCTTCAATCCAATGTTTGGTCGTCTATTTTTGCAAATAGAACAAAGTGGATTTGTAAGTAGAGAGGGGATTCTCTATGTCTTGATCACTAGCTATCTAAGGGAGTTAGATTTCTGATCTTAATCTAGGTTTGATTAAGGGTGATTGCTGTAAGAAAAGAATTTTGTGAATAGTGGAACTCTAACCAAGTTAGTTGAAAGAAATTGGATGTAGCTTCTCAAGTTGAGAAGTGAACCAGTATATTTCTTGGAGTTGAATACTTTCTCTTTATCTCATCTTGTTGTCATTGATTGTCATTCATTTGGATAATCTTTCCAGAATCAACAAAAATATAATTTCAGCTATTGCTTTCTTTAAAGGTGAAATTTGATTGACTGAAAAGATTTCAAAGGGTGTTTTTGTGATATGATCTTATTACTCTGATTGTTTTAAAGATTTTAAAAGACCAAGTTTAAACTAATTCACCCCCCTCTTGGTTATTGTGTGTGTTTTACTGTTTTCAATTGGTAGCAAGAGCAGGTTCTTGAGTGTTGATGGAGGTCCATGGCAAGTTAAAGGTCTAGAAGGAGAGTTTGAAACACTTCGTTTGGTGGGCTTTAAAGGACCAATGACAAAATCTAGGACTCAAGTACTTCAAGATCACATCCAAGCCAACTTGGACAAGCACGAAAAAGCACACCAGCTTGGAAAAGACACAAAATAGTTTGTGGTAATTGATTACCAGTTATTTGTAATCGACTACCAAGGCACTTTGTAAAATAGTGTCTGTCTGTTTTAATCTATTACGAAACATTTAATCGATTACATGAGCCTAAAAATTGTAAATAGCTTTGTTTTAATCGATTACAAGTGTGAATTAATTGATTACTTCAGCGTTGAAACTGCACTGTATATGTTGAACAGCCAAAGGTCACTTTAGGGAAGCTTGCACTTCAAGCTTCATTTGGACTTGATCTGAATTTTCATTTTCCTTATATCTAGTGACATTTAGCTTGTAATTTCGTGGCTTTTATAAGGTGCCAAAATTGAATGCAACTAATTTTTGGTTCATTAATACAGTTCTGAAAATTGTTGTGAGAGTTTCTCTCTTGTTCTTGTGTAAGAACTTCTTGAGTCTTATCAATGACTTCTCAATGCTATTGTAGTGATTCTTCCTAGGTTTATTGGAAAGTTTTTCCATGGTGTCATCCATTGTCATCCCTAACCTCTTTTCCATCTTCCATTGCTGAATTAAAAAGCTTAAAAACAACTCCAAATTCTTGTGAAAGTGCAGAAGTTAGAGTTCTTGACGTTTGCTTGAAGATTGAGTTTCATTGTAAGGTAGATTTGGGAAACTTAATGTCTAATGGGTTTAGACATTATATCATGTGGTATCTAGAGTCTAATACTTGTGGAATTCTTTTTCAAGTTCAGTTTTAAAAGTTCTTCAAAGGTAAAAAACTGCACCAAAGTTGACTGAAAATTAATTTCAATTCCTTGTTTCTTGTTGTTTTCATTTGATTCTTGGTGGTGTGGGCTTGTTGTGTGTTCCACCATGTAACCTTTGTGTTTCTTTCAAGTTTCATGGGTTCATGTTCTTCATGTGTTTTTGATATTTTTCTAATTTTTTAGTCTTGTTTCTTGTCAACTTTTGTTTGTAGTGTTTTTTGTGTTGTATGACCACTTGTTTTGATTCTAATCTCATGCCTAAACTGAATTGAGTTGTCAAAATTTTCATGATTCATCAATTTCCTTAAGAAATTTTGAACCTGTGTAAAAGAAAAACAAACGCTTATAAAAAAGAGAAACATTTTGGTACAGCGAAAGACATTATTGAATTGTGGCTGGAAAAATACAAAGAAAAAACAGAATTTAGAAGCAAAACAAAGTTACAAAAGCTATAAGTTCAAATTTCCTTTGAATTACAAAATTAAGTGAACTTGTATGACATGCAACCTTACTGAAATTTGGCTTCTAGCAATTGAATTTACTTAGCATAACCTCCTTGTGTAGTTTAGTACAACCCATAGTATTCCTTGAGTTGTATCATTAAATTCCATTTGAGTTGTGCTTTTCTAAAAAAAAAATTATTTTGATTGATTGTCTCTTAAAATTTCCAAGATTTTATCTTAGAGTTTTCTTGTTCTTGGACTCTTGAGTCTAGCCTAGAATCATTTCCTATTTCACTATAGTAAAGAAGCTTGATTTGATTAGAAGTTTTTGCTTAAGAACTATAGAGAGGAATAAGAGTGAAGAAAGGCAAGAGAGAACATTATAGAAAGAGCCTAGATAAAGTGTGCAAACACGAGTGAGAGTGGTAAACACTTAGAGAGGGGTGAGAATTTTCTTATATACTTGTGAAAGATGAGCTCAATAAGAGATGAGGATTTGTCATCTAGGACCTCTAGGTTGATGGAAGTCATGACAAAACAAATGGAAGACTTGCAAACCAAAATGGATGCAAGATTTGAGGAGTTACAAAAGAAGACTCAAAGAAGGAGTAGTCCAAATGGTAGTGTGGATGGAGAGGCTCATAGTAGTAGGAGGGTGAGTGAGTATGCTTCCTCTCATGAAAGAAATTATTGTGATGAGAGGAGTCAGAGGGATGATAGGAGAGAAAACAATAGAAGAGAAAATAGGAGATACAATCATAGGAGGAAAAATAGAAATGAGGAAGATTGGAGGGTGAGAAGAAAAGAAAGAGAAGGGAGGAATGGAGAATTGAATGGAGCGTAAATAAAAATTGCAACATTCCTTGGCCATAATGATCCCTAAGAGTACTTTGAGTGGGAGATGAAAGTAGAACAAATTTTCTCATGCCAACAATTTGATGAAGAAAAGAAAGTTACTCTAGCAACTCTAAAATTTGGTGGCTATGCTTTGATATGGTGGAATCAAATTCAAATGGACATAGGGAGAGGAGGAGGAAAAGAGTAAATTCTTGGGATGACTTGAAGACATGCTTGAGAGGAAGATTGTCCCCACTTATTATGCAAGAGAAGTCCACAATAAGCTACAAAGACATTTCCAAGGCTACAAAAGTGTTGATGACTACTATGAGGAAATGAAATTGATGATGATAAGGGCTAAAATTGTGGAGAGCCAAGAAGCAACAATGACTAGATTCCTTCATGGCTTGAATAGAGAAATTCAAGATTTGATGAAGCTACATTCTTATGCTACAATTGAGGAGCTAGTCCACAAAGCTCAAAGGGTGGAGCAACAACAAAAAAGGAGAAAAGCTTCCAAATTCTTCAATGGGGCTGAAACTTTCAGCTGGAGGACAAGCCTAAAAGAGAAGTTTCTCTAGTGAAAAATAAAGAAAGGGTAGAGTGCCGAAGCAAAAAAATTGTGGATCCAACTCCTAAAGGATCAAGCAATATCAAGTGTTCTAAGTGCCTTGGTAAGGGTCACATTGCTTCCCAATGTCCCAACAAGAGAACTATGATTTTGCTTGAAGATGGAGGCATAAGGAGTGAGTCTTCAAGTGACTCAAATAGTTCTTCAAGTGAAGAAGAAAAAGAACTCAACTAATGGAGTTGATCCTTGCATTTGCATGCATATAATCATTTAGATGCTTAAGTGTTTTCATCAAAGAATCAAAGCTATTTTGAAAAAGAAGTAAATTATAATGTTTTTGGAAAAATACAAACCTTCTGCTTTAATCAATTACAGAACAGTATAATCGATTATTTGCTTAAGTTTTAAATCTGGAAAAGCATTGAAGAACATTTTAATCGATTACCTATCATTTGTAATCGATTACATAGTGTAAAACAAAAGTAATGTTTTGTTGTTTTAATCGATTACCATAAACAGTAATCGATTATACAAGCTATCTTGAAAATCATGTTTCACTGATTTAATCAATTACAATACTTTGTAATCGATTACATACGCTTGTTTCTTAAAGAACCTTCACTGCCTTAATCGATTACTAAACATTGTCATCGATTACACAAGAGGCTTCAGATATAAAACTTCACTGCTTTAATCGATTACAGCTCGGTTTAGTTGATTATTTTATTCGTTGTTAAACCCAAAATTCAGCCTTGAACACTTTAATCGGTTAAGTGATAATTTAATCGATTACATGTCATTTTAATCGATTATTTGACACGTGTAATTGATTTAGTTTGTTACAAAAAGTTATTATAAATATGTCTAAGGCTTGTCTTGAAACATAACTTGAATACTTCAAAATTTCTGAATACACACAAGCCTTCTAAAGTTCCAAGTGATTTTCTGGGTTAACTAAAGTCTTGTCCGACTTTTTAATCTTTATGGGTTTTGAATGATTTCTTGGGCAAGAATTCTCAAAGAAGTTTTGGAGAGCATGTTCTGAAATCTATTTTCTCATTCAACTCTGATTGGCAAATCACATGCATTCATATTCATTGAATCATCAGGTTGTTTCTCTCTATAATCTTTGATTGTAATTTCGTTTTTGCAATTTCTGTTGTTTGATGCTATTGTAAAGAGTTCTTTGAAGCTTGTTCTAGAGTAGTGTTCTCTAGGGAAGAACATAGTAGTGTTCTCTTGTTCTTGATCATTAGGAGTCTAATAGGCTTTTAGATTTCTATTCTTTATCTAGGATTGATAAAGAGGAATTGTTGTAAAGCTTGTAAGAACTGAATTTTATAATAGTGGAACTCTAATCTAGTGTTGATTAGAAGAAACTAGATGTAACTTCTCTTGACAAGTGAAACAGTATAAATTGCATGTGTTGATTTTCTTTATCTCTATCTCTACAAGTAATATTGTTCATTTGTTCTTAGTGTTATTATCATTACTCAACAAGTTCTGTTTTAAGCTATTGATTTCTTGTACTGAGTAATTTGATTGATTAAAAGCATTCTTGGTTTAAAAGTGATTAAGATCCTTTGACTCTGATTTTATAAATAATTTTAAAAGACCAAGTTTAACCAATTCACCCCCCTCTTGGTTATTGTGGGTATTCCTGTTGTTTTCACATACAAGCTACAATGGCTTAGTGAAAGTCGAGAAGTGGTGGTAAATTCTCAAGTGCTCATTCCTTTTTCTATTAATTCTTATAATGATAATGTTCTTTGTGATATTGTACCTATGGAGGCTGGTCATATCCTTCTTGGTAGGCCATGACAATATTATAGAAAAATGATACACAATGGCATGGATAAAACTTTTGAGTTTGAGCACTTAGGCAAGAAAATTATTTTGAGGCCTTTGACTCCTAGACAAGTGTGTGAGGATCAAATAAAGATGAAAGAAAAAAGAATTCAAGAGTTGAAAAAAATACTGCACTTGATAAAGGCAAAAATAATGAGCTACCCAAGAGAAACACTAGTGAAAAGAAAAGAAAAGTGAAAGAAAAATGAGAGTTTGTTCTTGAGAGGAAAAGATGTCAAGAGTGTGTTATTAGCAAGACAACCTGTTCATTATATGGTTTCTAACTCTCTTTGTTTACATGTTGAAAAGGAAAAGAAACTACGTGTTCCTAAAAACTCTTTGAGAGAACTTTTCATGAGGGAAGCTCATGAAAACAATTTCATGGGACACTTTGGTGTAGGTAAAACTTTGGCTATTTTACATTAACCTTTCTTTTGACCAAAGATAAAGCATGATGTGAATAAGCTTGTATCTCAATGTATTACTTGTCATAAAGTTAAATCTAGATTAATGCCTCATGATTTATATACACCTGTGCCTATTCCTAACTCCCCTTGGGTTGACATTTCTATGGATTTTGTGCTTGGTCTTCCAAGATCCAAGAGGGGAAAGAATTCTATCTTTATTGTTATTGATAGGTTCTCAAAGATGACACACTTCATTTCTTGTCAGAAGAGTGATGATGCTTGTGAAGTAGCCAATCTCTTATTCAAGGAAGTGACGAGACTTCCTCCAGGAAGCAAAAGAGATACAAACACAAGTGGAAAGGCTACATCTTCAACAACAATGCTTACAAACTTGAATTGCCTAGTGAGGATGGTGTGAGTAATACTTTCAATGTTTGGGATCTTTCTTTGTATGATGTAGGTACAAGTGAGGAAGCAAACTTGAGGACAAGTTCTTTTCAAGAAAGAGGGGATGATGGAGGTCCATGGCAAGCTAAAGGTCTAGAATGAGAGATTAAAGCACTTCTTTTGGTAAGCTTTAAAGGACCAATGACAAGAGCTAGGACTCAAACACTTCAAGACCACATCCAAGCTAACTTGGACAAGCATGAAGAAGGACACTAACTTAGAAAAGACATAAAACAATTTGTGGTAATCGATTACCAGTTATTTGTAAACAATTACCATGGCACTTTGTAAAATAGTTGTTGTCTGTTGTAATTGATTACTAGATAGTTGTAATCAATTACATAAGCATCAGAATGTGTAAAAACTCTATTTTAATCGATTACAAGGACGAGTTAATTGATTACTTCAGCATAAAAAATGCACTGCACATGCTGGGTTAGCCAAGGGTCATTTTAGGAGAAGCTTACACTTCAAGCTTCATTTGGACTTCATTTCAATTTGCATTTTCCGTACATTTAGTGGCATTAAGTGGCATTAAGCTTGTAATTTCGTGGGCTATATAAGCTACCCAAAAACTGATTGTAACTAACTTTGATTCATTGATACAAATCTGAAATTTGTGTGAGAGTTTCTCTTTTGTTCTTGTTCAAGAACTTCTTGAGTCTTATCAATGACTTCTCAATGCTATTGTGATGATTCTTCCTAGACTTATTGAAGAGCTTTTCCATGGTGTCTTCCACCTTCATCCCTAACCTTTCTTCCATCTTCCATTTTTGCAATTAAAAGCTTCTAAACAGCCCCATTTCACATGAAGTGCATATAGCTTGTGTGTTCTTGAAGTTTGCTTCAAGAGTGGGTTTCATTGCAAGGTAGATTTAGGAAACTTAATGTCTAATGGGTTTAGACATTACATCACAGCCCTTGTTCCTCTTGAGTTGGTGTGCTTCTTCATGTTTGTCCAAGTTAGCTTTGATGTGGTCTTGAAGGGCTTGAGTTCTAGCTCTTGTCATATGGGTCCTCTAAAGCTAACCAAAGGAAGTTCTTCAAATTCTCCTTCTAGACCTTTAGTTTTTAATGGACCTCCATCATCCCCTCCCTCTTAAAAGGAACTTGATCTCAAGTTTGCATCCTCTCTAAAGAAAGATCACAAACATTAAAGGTATTACCCACACTATACTCACTTGGCAACTCAAGTTTATATGCATTGTTGTTGATCCTCTCTAAAATCATAAAAGGTCCATCTTCTCTAGGTTGGAGCTTGGATTTCCTTTTTTGAAGAAATCTATCATTCCTCAAATGAAGTCAAATCAAATCTCCCTCATTAAAGATCACTTGTTTCTTGTGCTTATTGGCTTGCTTAGCATATTGTTCCATCTTCCTCTCCACATGGGCCTTCACTTGTTCATGCAATTTCCTAACATAAGAAGCTTTACACAAAGCATCATGATTAATCATAGAAGAAGTGTTAGGTAATGGCAATAAATCAAGAGGAATTATAGGATTAAAGCCATAGACAATTTGAAAAGGAGACAAGGAAGTAGTTTTGTGAACCACTCTATTATAAACAAACTCAATGTAAGGTAGACACTCCTTCCAAGTTCTCAAATTACCCTTGATATAACATCTAAGGAGTTGACCCAGTGTCCTATTCACCACCTCAGTTTGGACATTCGTTTGTGGGTGACAAGTTGATGAAAATAATATCTTTGTGCCAAGCTTACCCCACAATGTCTACCAAAAATGGCTAAGGAACTTTGTATTTCTATCACTCACAATGCTTCTTGACAATCCATGAAGTCTCACCACTTCCTTGAAGAAAGATTGGCTAATTCACAAGCATCGTCATTTTTATGACAAGGAATGAAGTGTGCCATCTTTGAGAATCTTATGGTGATATTGTTTATTTCCCTACAATTCATGCACATTCTCCATGTTCCCTCCTTCTTAGGTAAAAGAATAATTGACATTACACAAGGACTCATGCTCTTATGAATCCATCGTTTGTCAAGTAGCTTTTCCACTTGTGTTTATATTTCTTTTGCTTCCATGGGTGAAGTCTTATATGTTGGCCTATTAGGGAGTGAACAACCTAGAATCAAACAATTTGGTGCTCTATGGCTCTTAAAGGAGGCAAGCCATTATGAATTTCTTTTGGAAAAACATCTTCATATTCCTTCAAAAGAGATTGCATAGCTTTGGGCAATTTGTCTCCTTCATTTCAACATGTAAACAAAGAGAGTTAAGAACCATATAATAATGAGGTTGTTTGGCTAATAACACCCTCTTGATTTCCTTTTCACTCAAGAATAAACCCTCTTTAATCTCATGAATTTTTTTGCTCTCATTTTCTTTCTTTTTTATTTTCTTCTCACTAGTTTTTATCTTTGGTAGCTCATGATTCTTGCTATTTTTTGTGCAGTATTTTTTTTTTCAAGTGCAATATTTTTTTTCCATCTCTTGAATTCTCTTTTCTTTTATCCCCACTTGATCCTCACACACTTGTCTAGGAGTCAAAGGTCTCAAAATAATTTTCTTACCTAAGTGCTCAAACTCAAAAGTGTTCTCCATGCAATTGTGTATGACTTTTCTATCATATTTCCAAGGCCTTCCAAGAAGGATATGTCTAGCCTCCATGGTACAATATCACAAAGAACTTCATCATTATAAGAATTAATGGAAAAGGAATTAGCACTTTAGAGTTTACCACCACTTCTTCAGTTTCACTAAGCCATTGGAGCTTGTATGGCATTGGATTATTTGTGGTTAACAGAGATAGATATCTCATTATCACTCATCTCAGGATTACTAAACACCAACATTTAAACAATTAAACAGAACATGGTTGGAAGATAACCAGTCCATACCTAGAATAACATCAATTTGGCTAAGAGGCAAACAGATCAGATCAACACAAAAATTTTCTATCAGAAATCTCCACAAAACAATTCAAACACACATCAGTTGGGGTCTCAACCACAAGCTCATCATTCAAAGAAGACATAAAAAGTTTAAGTTTCTCTACTCACAAATAAAATATAAATGAATGGGTCACACCGGAGTCGAATAGCACAGTAACATAATACTATATTTCCCTTGATAAAGGGGAGAATACTTCACCAACTCTTCAAACTTAGCCATAGTCATAATCCCTTGCTTATGCTCTAAGAATTCCATCACTTTCTTATTTCTAACATTCTCAGGAAAATATTTCTCCAAAAATGCCCTCTTAAAGGTTTCCCAAGTCACAACTTGACCTTCAGCCTCAAAGCTTGAAAAAATATCAGCTATTGTACAGTCATTCTTACTATTCATCACTCCTTACACACACCAAGTGAAAACATGAAAGAGATACACACAACAAATAATACAATTCTACACTCACTTAATCACTATAGAGAGTTGATGCCTTGAAAATCACCTATCATTTATTTATTTGTATTTCTGGCTGTTTGCCATAATGTTCCTTTGCAATTCACAAATTATCCAGGTGGCCAATCTGCTAACTTATGAATACGCGTTGAAACTTATGGTATAACAGACATCAGGAATACAAACCTATTATAAAAAAATCATCAAATCTCCATAATCCATAAACAAAATACCGATCACCTTATGAAAAAATATTTTTATCATAACATCATACGTACCACAAGTAAGGTTAAACCACCATACCTTATTCAAGTAAGATCATTACCAATTTAGGCATGACCATAGAATATCCTCAAGCAACAAAAAATCATATTGGTAATCTAACTAATAATCCACAATTTATCTTTCAAATAATTTCCAATCCCTTTAAACTTTCACAAGAAAAGATTTAAACCTAGCATGTATCTTAATTCTCCTTTCTCCTACCACCTCACTACTTAATCCTCAAAATTGAATCCCTCTAATATTTGAACCATTTATCTACATATCATTCATTCTCTACTTCTAAAAGTTAATGCAAAATAGTCCCATAATAAAAATATGACAAAACATCCCAAATGTCATCAAAACCACTTTCCAAAGATCATCAAATGTAACTCCATCATCACTAATATCCAACTTATAGATCATTACCTATCTTATGGTTTAAATCAACATGTTCTCATCATACAATAACCATCAAATGACATGAATCTTAAGCCTAAATGATAACCATAAATTTGCCCAATTAAGTATATAAATTAATCCAAATAATTTCTTAACTAGAGATTGAAGCCTAGCTTGCTTCTTCTACTACTATATCTTGGTAATACTGTACATGGTATACCGAAATATTATCTGGTTTTTCCATCCTATAATATATATAATAGTCCTTCTTGCGATAAAGTTTCCTTTTTGTGGTTCAAGATATAACCATGACCTCATGCTCCTCTATTCCAAAAAGCATATTACAGAAAACACAGTCCACGGTTCAAAATACATAGAACATTTAACACAGAACATATTGTAGAGCACAACAAACACATAACACACAGTCCTAAGGAACAACCTGGCTCTGATACCAGTATTGTAACACCTCTATTTACCATCTTATTATTATTGATTTTTAATGAAAATTCTTTTCAACTTGCTTAAAAATATTAAACCAACGTTACTAATAACTGATATCAAAGAGATTTCCATCACTGATTGATAATTATAAATCTGATGCAAAATAAAATACAAACTGATATCAATTCTATTACATAGTACAACTAATTCAAAACACTCTGTAACAAAAGAATACATCTTCAAACATATCATCTTCAAACAAAATCCTCTTCTTGTAAATAGCTAGTGGTCTCTCTTTGCTGTTCATCTGCTCGTCCGAATAAAATCGAGGTCATAGCAGGTGTCAACCACAGACACAAAATACAAGGTGGTAAGTTTATGATAAACATAATTTAAGCATCAGATTATATTCAATATGCAGATATTCATAACAACATCCTCAAAATTTCTATATAATGTATGATTCTCTTAGACTCTTATCATGATGCATGATTTTCTTGAACTCTTATTATTTGGTACCAACTGTCAAGATAGCCCCATCCCAGTGGTCCAGAACTGATCCGACCAGTCAGGGTCTCCCGATGTTGCATAGGTTCTCACCCACACTTCTTGTGATCATCATGGGTGGCGTGATTCCTCACCTCAAGAGTCACCCCCAGCTCAGACTTCTCTTGTCTGAACACACGGTCTCAGTTCTTGTAACTATCTGACACACCTCCGCTCTGAGGCACACCTCCACTCTGAGGCAACTCTTATATACACCTCCACTCTGAGGCAATTCTTATGAGACACATAAGACTTATACATAATTCAGTCATTTTATTTTCAACATCAGTTTTCAATTACTGTCTCATATACTTTATTCAGAAATTCAACATAAATCAAGTACAGAACTCAGCTTGTTATTCAAGTACACACATATCACTCATGTATAGAAACACTCAACAACACATGAAACTTCATTCAAGCACTCAATCATATAACTATAACTCGAGTCCAACAATTTCTCATATACAAGTCATACTACACAAAACTTCAAGCATTTATTCAAACACAAACAACACTTAAATTATCTTTATCATAGACAACAGTTAAACTATCTTTATCATTAAGCTTCCCTATACATACCTTATAACCTCTTATGAAGCTTGTCAATTTCTTCCTAATGGTACTAGCTTCTACACGTGATTCTTCAAGGAAGTGGGGTCTCTTTATGCTTTGAAATTGAAAGGATGAAGGTGAAATGAAGGAGAGGTTTCACGTGGAATAGGTGGAAGAATGGAGTCTTGAATGTGACTTCCACTTAAGGCCTTCCTCCCTTTATATAGAGTTTGGAAAATAATAAAATATTCAAGGACATTTCTACCCTTTCTAGCTAGTTACTCCCATTTGGTTTCATTAGAACTTAGTTTCATCTCATTCCATTTCATTCTAACT
>PYAF01001230.1:369586-380246 GCA_007407185.1 Glycine tomentella | reverse complement strand
TCTCATTATTTGTTTTTGGGTGATCAAGAAATTATCAACAAGATTTATTTTCTAGAATTGCTTGAATTCCAAGGGTGATCTTGGTTGGACAAAAGGTTCTGATTTTAAAAGATTTTACGTGATACAATTCTGATTACATAGTCCGCAAATTGTTTTAAGTAAAATTTTAAATTCCTGGTCTAAACCAATTCACCCCCCTCTTGGTTTATTTGAAGTGTGTTTATTGTATTTTCAATTGGTATTGTTGGATATAGGGGGAGCAACAAGAAGAATGAAGCTTTGGACTTAGAAGATTGTTTTGAGCTTTTCACATGCCTTAAAGATTAAAATCCAAAATGAAGTGTATGAGAAGTCAATCTGTTGATCCTTGCATTTGCATGCATATAATCATTTATATGCTTAAGTGTTTTCATCAAAGAATCAAAGCTATTTCGAAAAATGTAATTTCACTATTTTAATCGATTACCCAGTAGATTAGTCGATTATTTAGTTCATGTTTAAAACTGGAAAAGCTTTGATGAACATTTTAATCGATTACATCATGGATTAGTCGATTATTTGGTTCATGTACAAAACTGGAAAAGCTTTAATGAATATATTAATCGATTACCAAACATTTGTAATTGATTACATAGTGTAAATCAAAAGTAATACATTGCTGCTTTAATCGATTACCATTTACAGTAATCGATTACACAAGCTATCTTGAAAATCATGTTTTCACTAATTTAATCGATTACCAAACATTGTAATCGATTACATAGGCTTGTTTCTTAAAGCTTGCTTCACTGCCTTAATCGATTACCAAATATTGTAATCGACTACACAAGAGGCTTCAAATACAAAACTTCACTGCTTTAATCGATTACAGCTCGGTTTAATCGATTGTCTTGTGTAAAATATGGGAACACTTCATACTTAACCAAGACGGGTTGTGAATTGGTTAGCCTTGGTAATTTAAAATTACTTGATGAATCAAAATCAGAGTTTCTTTGCCCTTTGGATCTTTATCACAAAAACAATCAAGAATCTTTATCCAAGATCAATCCAAGACTTGTAATGCCTCAAGAAACAACATGTAAAAACAGAATTCACAAAGAGAATAATCAAATATGCAGAAAATGAAAGAACACACAAGATTTATATTGGTTCACCTCAAACACTATGAGGCTACATCCAGTTTCTTCTACTCAACACTAGAGTAGAGTTCCACTATTGCAAATATTATTCTTACAAGCAATTACAAGCTTCTCTTTATCAACCCTAGATAAAGTTCAGAAGTCTAAAACCCTATTAGACCCATAGAAGCCACACCCACACTGAGAACACTACTCAGCTGTCTTTAGAGAAACACTATCTCTAACCTTGCAAGAAAACCAAATTACAATAGAACTTCACATACAAAGATTCAATCAGAAACTTTACAACAACAAAGAGTAAGGAAAGAATTCACCTGATGATCCAAGAATGATATGCATATGAATGAAAAAACCAGGTTGAATGCAGAAACAATATGCAGAACAAATTTTCCTTAAACTTTGTAAAGAATTGTCTTTGCTTCACTAAATTCTAATGACCCATTTTTGTTTGAATGGAAGCAAGACTTTTAAAACCCAGAAGAAAGCCTTTGTGGATGCTTAGAAAGCTTTTAGAACGCTCAGTGCTCAAAAATTCAAGTTCTACTTCGTTCTTTCAATCAGACAAGGCAGGGTTCTATTTATACTAAAAAACTGTAACTGAAATAATCGATTAAAAAAGCTCCTGTAATCGATTGTTTAGCATTTGTAATCGATTACATATGCTCCCGTAATCGATTAAACCGTTCATAGCAAGTTCTGGGTTACAACAACGGGTCATTTAATCGATTATCCCGACGTATAATCGATTACTCCAGGAGGTATGAAAAATCAGTTTGAGCTGAGTAATCGATTAAAATAATTGGTAATCGATTAAGACAGACTTTGCAAAAATCATGTTTGTGTAATGTAATCAATTACAACACATCGTAATCGATAATCGATTAAGACAGGCTTTGCAAAAATCATGTTTGTGTAATGTAATCGATTACAACACATCGTAATCAATTAAAGCAGACTAAGTGCAAAACATGAAATGAACTAAATAATTGATTACAATAAGTGGTAATCGATTAAGGCAGCGTGACCACTTTTTCCAAATAGGCATGTAATCGATTACGAATCAGTGGTAATCGATTAAACCAGTCACTCAGTCAGATCATGTGTATACTAAGATGAAATAATCGATTAATCTGATGATGTAAACGATTAAATTGTTCTAGATATTTTTCCAGAAAGCTTGAAGAACAATATAATCATTCTTTGTGTATTAATCGATTAAACCAGCTTAAGGCTATTTTTCCAAAATACTTAGCTTCTTTTTAAGTTCCAAAACAATTACTTAATGCCTTTGTGATGTAATGCTTAAATGAATATGAATGGTATACATGCAAGGACTTGGATCAACAAAAAGCTTTCTTTCCTTTTACATTAATCACAATCTTCATCTTCAAGCCTTCGAGCATGTTGAAAGTCAAAACATTTCCAAGTCTTCACATTGCTTCAATCTTCAAGTAGCTCCCCCTCAAATCAACATCTTGTTCGTTGTGAAACCCAGAATGGAGCCTTGAACACTTTATTCGATTAAGTGACACTTTAATCGATTACTTATGCGTTTTAATCGATTATTGGGCGTGTGTAATCGATTACAGGTTGTTACAAAACTCTATTATAAATAGAAGGAAGGCTTGGCTTGAAACTTAACTTGAATACTTCGAAATTTATGAATACACACAAGCCTTCTCAAAGTTCCAAAGTGATTTTCTGAGTTTACTTACTTCTTATCCCACTCTTTAATCTTCATGGGTATTGAATGATTTCTTGGGCAAGAGATTTCAAAATAGTAATGGAGAGCATGTTCTGAAATTCTATTTCTGTGATTCAACCTTGATTGGTAACTCATATGCATTCATATTCATTGGATCATCAGGTTGTTTCTCTCCATAATCTTTGAGTGTAATTTCATTTTTTGTAATTTTTGTTATTTGATGCTAAGGGTTCTTTGAAGCTTGTTCTAGAGCAGTGTTCTCTAGGGAAGAACAGAGTAGTATTTTCTTATTCTTGATCTTTGGAGCCCAAATTTTCTATAAATACAACTCTTGTTGAAGGATGAATTCACACCTTTCTTATCTTCTTCCTTACACACTGTAGTGTTCTTCTTCTCTTTGAGTTTATAAACTCTGCTCAGATAGTCTCTCATTCCTTTCTAGCCATGTCTACCTCTAAGAGAGTCAAAACCTCCAAAAGAAAGGTTAGTGAAACCTCTAACCCTGCTGTCAATAGGTTAGACTACTGGTTTCCTGCTGAAAGAGACAAAATGACCTATCTTCAGTTCAATGCTACCAAATTAATTTGTTCACCCAAATACCTTGAACTTGATTGGTTCATTAGAGAAGGTTTTCAATTCCCTGCCTTCATTGAAACCCTAGGATTTAGAAAATTTGTTGACATGAAGGGTACCTATTACCCTGAATTAGTGAAGGTGTTCTACACCTGTGCTAAGGGTTCTATGGATGGGACCCTTAGGTCTCAAGTTAATGGAGTAGTCATGGAGATTACTCCTGAGATTTGGGAAGCTGTAGTTGGAATTTCCTTTGAAGGTGAAAGGAAATTCGAAGAATAGGCTTAGGGGTACAATAGGGTGGAAACCTATATGGGGATGCTTCTTGATTCCCAAATGAGGCTGAAAGCTTAGGCTAAGTATTGGCCCAATGACCCATGAGGACAGACTCATTCACTACATGATTACCTATATTCTAACTCCTAGAGCAACCAATCATGCCCGAGCCCTGGAAGAAATTATGCTTAAATCAAAGAGGTTAACGAACTACCCTTTTCCATACCATGTTCTTGTTTCCAGGTTTATAGACTACTTTAATATTGATGTTTCTAATGAGGTTGTTGACAACACAAACTCAAGCAACAACCTCATCAAAGATAAGCATCTTACCAAGCTAGGGATGGTCAAGACTCCTCAAGGATGGCAAATGGCTGGCCAACATGTCCTTACTGCTGGAAATAAAGAAGAAGAAGAAGTTGAAGATGAAGGCCCTTCTCAACCATCTTACAGTCCATTTGAATCTCTTATGATTCAAAAGATGGATGGCTTATTGTCCCTTCATCATGAGCACAGGGCTGAAACTAACTCAACTTTGGAGGAGATCAAATCTAGGGTAGAAAGCATAGAAGCTAGGCTTGTGCTTGATGATTTTTCTAACTAAATTCAATGTTGCTCTGTTTTCTTTTAATGTTTTACAATCTGATTAATGTACTATTTTTTTCTTCTTCTTTCCAATTAATGAATTTGCATTTGCTTCTCTTACTTGATGTGCTATCTTTTGCCTTTGAAAAGCCAAATAGGGGGAGTAAAAGTTGATTGGAAACTAAGAAACAAACTCTGTAACTAACTCTGTTATGCTATGTTTTATGTTGCATTTTTTACAAATTGATGAATGATGAAATTCACTAAGTGAGGGGGAGCAAACTAAGTTACAAAAACTAACTAAAAGAAGTAAATGATTAATGGTTAAACCAACAGATTTCTTAACACTTGTTATTGGCAAAACGGATTATTTGTTTTTAGGATTGATGAAGTTCAAACAAAGTTCAAGAATTCTATCTTTGCTCATCCTTCAAAGCACTATAAATCCCTAACACATGGTCAATCAATATTTGGCATGTTCAAAGACAAAAAAAGGGGAGATTGTTGGATATAAGGCGAGCAACAAGAGGAATGAAGCTTATTGACATAGAAGTGTTTTGAGCTTTTCACATGCCTTGAAGATTGAAATCCAAATCCAAGTGTATGAGAAGCAAATCTGTTGATCCTTGCATTTGCATACATACAGTCATTTACATGCTTACGAGTTTTTATCAAGAATCAAAGTTATTTGAAAAAGATCTTAATGGGTAAAGTTTGTGGAAAAATATAAATTCACTGTTTTAATCAATTACCCATAATATTAATCGATTATATTGTTTATGTTTGAAACTGGAAAAGCTTTGATAAACAGTTTAATCGATTACATCACGGATTAATCAATTATATGGCTTGTATTTACAACTGGAAAAGCTTTAATGTACATATTAATCGATTACGGATTTCTTGATTGATTACATAATGTAATTCAAATATAATACATTTCTGCTTTAATCGATTACCGTTTATTACAAGTTGTTACAAAACTTTGTTATAAATAGAAAGAGGGCTTGGCTTGTAAAAAAAAAAAAAGCATACTTCGAAATTTCTGTATACACACTAGCCTTCATAAAGTTCTAAAGTGTTTTTCTGGGTTTACTTACTTCTTGTCCAACTCTTTAATCTTCATGGGTATTGAATGATTTCTTGGGCAAGATATTTCTAAAGAGTAAAGGAGAGCATGTTCTGAAAGTTTGTTTCTACATTCAACCTTGGTTGGTAATTCATTTGCATTCATTTTCAATGGATCATCAGGTTGCTTCTCTCCTTAATGTTTGAGTGTAATTTCGATTTTACAATTTCTGTTATTTGGTTCTATTGTAAAGGGTTCTTTGAAGCTTGTTCTAGAGTAGTGTTCTCTAGGGAAGAACAGAGTAGTGTGCTCTTGTTCATGATCTTTAGGAGTCTAATAGGGTTTTAGATTTCTATTCTTTATCTAGAGTTGATAAAGAGAGATTGTTGTAAAGGTTGTAAGAACAAAATTTTATAATAGTAGAACTCTAATCTAGTGTTGATTAGAAGAAACTGGATGTAGCTTCTCTTGAGAAGTGAACCAGTATAAATTGTTTGTGTTGATTGTCTTTTATCTATCTCTTCAAGTAATCTTGTTCATTTGTTCTTGGTACTTTTATCATTACTCAACAAATTTTGTTTTGAGCTATTGATTTCTTGGGCTGAGCAATTTGATTGATTAAAAACATTCTTGGTTTAAAAGTGATTAAGATCCTTTAACTCTGATTTATAAATAATTTTTAAAAAGACCAAGTTTAAACCAATTCACCCCCCTCTTGGTTATTTTGGATATTCCTATTGTTTTCATTGGTTATTGTGGGTATTCCTATTGTTTTCAGGTATCAGAGCTGGTTCTTGAAAGTTATTCAAGATCACTTTCTTTTCAAAGAAGATGAATACAAATCAAATAACTTTTAGAGAGGGAGCTTCTCTCAATCGTCCACTGATGTTTGAGGGTGAGCATTTTTGTTTTTGGAAAAATTGAATGCAAATCTTTATTCAATCCAATGATCCTGGAGCTTGGAATGCCATTGAGAAAGGTCCTTTAGTTCCAATGAAAACAATTGATACAAATTGATTCCCAAAGAATGGGATGAGATGTCAAATGCGGAAAAAAGAGTTGTCCTATACGATTTTAAAGCTAAAAACATGATTACATTTGCTTTGTCTTCTGATGAATTTTTTAGAACTGTGAGATGTATAAGTGCAAAAAAATGTGGGAGATGTTGGAAGTAACTCATGAAGAAATAGATGAAGTAAAGAGATCAAGGAAAATATGTTCAAGATGAGCAATACTGAAAACATATCTCAACTGCAAACAAGTTTCACACATATTGTCAATCATCGTCTTGGTCATGGAAAAACATTTGATGCTGAAGAATTGAACATCAAAATACTAAAGTGTCTAACAAGACCTTGGCAACCAAAAGTCACAGCAATAAAGGAATCCAAAGATTTATCCAAGATGTCGATGGCTGCACTATTTGGTAGTAAGCTACTTGAATATGAACTTGAAATGTCACAACTAACCAATGCAGAAGATGCAGAAAAAAAACATAAAAGTATAGCTTTGAAAGATGCATCCTCTAAAGTTGAGAAAGAAGAAGATTCAAGTGAAGAAGATGAAGATGACAACATGAATCTAATTGTCAAAAAGTTCAGCAAATTCATGAGAACGAACAAGAACAGAAAGTTCACAAAGTTCAACAAGAAAAATGACAACACCAACAACAACACCTCTACCAACTTTACTTGCTTTGAATGTGGAAAGCCTAGACACATCAAATTTGAATGTCCAATATTCTTGAAGAAGCAACAAGGTGAGAGGAAGATAAAAAAAGAAGGAAAGACAAAGAAAGCATACATTGCATGGGAAGATAATGAATTAACTACTTCTGAATCAGCTAGTGAAGATGAAGAAGAAGCTAATGTTTGTCTTACTTCAACAATAAGTGATGATGAAGAATTCTCTAGTGCTGAATCTGAGGTAAATTCTGAATATGATAATATAGTTGATGATTTCCATGAAATGCATGATGAGACTAAAAACCTAGCAAAGTCAAACAATAAGTTGAAAAGAGATCTTAGATGGCACATCACCAAACTTGTAGAAATGCAAAGTGAACTTTGTAAATTGAAAGAAGAAAATGAAAAACTCATTTCAAGTTACAAAGCTAATGGGTGCACATGTACATCTTCATCTTCTAAGCTAGATAAATGCAATATGTTACAAAAAGAGTTTGATGATCTCAAAAGAAGCCAAGGATAAAAATACATGTTACTTCTATCTAAAAATAGTGATTTGATCTGTTGAGAAAACTTTATAAAGGAAGATGCAACTTAGTTGAAATTGTAAGTGTGCAGAAATATGCTGGAGATACTTCTGGTTTGGGTTACAAACAAGGTTCAAAATCATTTGGAAAAACTATATTTGTACCACCAAAATAGAATAATCAAAGGAATTTCTATGATTCAAAGATCAATCAAAATACTTACTTTAGGAATTCATCAAAAGCTATTACTTGTAACTATTGTAGATGATTACTCAAGATATACATGGACTTTATTCATAAGATCCAAGAGTGATGCATTCACAACATTTATAAAATTGGCCAAGATAATGCAAAATGAAAAAGCTTGCAATATTGTTTCAATTAGAAGTGATCATGGTGGAGAATTCCAAAATGAACATTTTGAAAATTTTTGTGAAGAGTTTGGAATTAACCACAATTTTTCAGCTCCAAGAACACCCCAACAAAATGGTGTTGTGGAGAGGAAAACTAGATCACTTGAGGAAGGTACAAGAACACTTCTAAATGAAACAAATTTACCTAAGCACTTTTGGGCAGATGCTATAAGTATGATTTGTTATACTTTGAATAGAATTCTCATAGGGCCCATTCTGAAGAAAACCCTTATGAACTATACAAAGGAAGGAAACCAAACATATCTCATCTTAGAGTTTTTGGCTGCAAGTGTTTTATTTTAAATAATGGTAAAGATTCTCTTGGCAAATTTGATTCTAAAGTTGATGATGCAATTTTTCTTGGCTACTCTTTACAAAGTAAAGCTTATAGGATCTTTAATAAAAGAACATTATGTGTTGAGGAATCTGTCTATGTTATATGTGATGAGACTAACCCTTCTAAGGAGAATTTGGAGTGTAATATTGATGCAGGACAAAATGAAGAATTTCTGTAACTTAATGACTTGAATGAAAAAGAAAAATTTGAACCAATTGATGAGATGGAACAATCAACTCCTTTACAAAAGTACAAGGATTGGAGAACTACTAAAGATCTTTTCCTTGACAACATAATTGGTGAAGTATCCAAGGGAGTTTCTACTAGATCTTCTCTAAAAAAATCTTTATTGTGATATGGCTTTTGTTTCACAAATTGAACCAAAAAGTGTTGATCAAGCTCTACTGGATGAACATTGGTTAATAGCTATGCATGATGGATTGAATCAATTCAAAAGAAACCAAGTTTGGGAATTAGTTCTTAAACCATCTACTGATATTCCTATTGGCACAAAATGGGTTTTTTGAAACAAGCTGAATGAAAGTGACATCATAATAAGAAACAAGGCTAGATTGGTTGCTAAAGGATACAACCAAGAGGAAGACATTGATTATGATGAAACTTATGCTCCTGTTGCAAGGATGCTGTAACACCAATGGCAACATCTACCTATCTTGATTCAGATGACAAGGAAAAAGTATTGATGAGTCCAAATATAGGGGAATGATTGGTTCTTTGCTATATTTAACTGCAAGTAGACCTGACATTATGTTAAGTGTATGCTTGTGTGCTAGATATCAAGCAAATCCCAAAGAATCTCATCTAACAGCAGTCAAAAGAATCCTAAAGTATCTCAAGTCTACATAAAAAGTAGGATTGGGGTATCCAAATGGTATAACTATCAATTTAATTGGATATTCTGATTCTGACTTTGCAGGGTGTAAATTCGATAGAAAGAGTACTAGTGGTACATGCCATTTGTTAGGAAGCTCTTTGATCTCTTGGCACTGCAAGAAACAATCATGTGTTGCCTTATCTACTGCTGAAGCTGAATATATTTCTGCTGGAAGCTGCTGTGCACAAAGTCTTTAGTTGGAGCAACAACTTCAAGACTTTGGTGTTGAGATATAGAAGATTCCCTTGCTATGTGATAACACAAGTGCAATCAACATATCCAAAAATCTTATTATGCACTCAAGGACAAAGCACATTGAAATAAGACATCACTTCATCAGAGATCATATCCAAAAAGGTAACATCAAAATTGAATTTGTTGATACTAACAATCAATTAATAGATATTTTTACAAAACCCTTGGATAGAGATAGATTCTTCACTCTTAGAAACATGTTAGGAATTCTAGATGACTCTAGTGTGTGTTAGCATGCTGTTGATATGCACATTCGAAACTGCTGCATAAATATTGTTCATGCTGATAAATTCACTGTAATAATCGATTACACCTCGAGATAATCAATTAAACTGACTTCAAAAGCTTTTTAGAGTGAATTTTTTACTTATGTAATTGATTACAGAAGTGAAATAGTCGATTATTTTTCTTTCAAAATTATTTCAAAAACCAAAGTTCATTGGAATAATCGATTACGTCTTGAATTCATCGATTACACAAGCTTAAAAATCGTTTAAGAAATCACATTTCACTAGAATAATCGATTACCACATATTTGAAAGATAGTGCCTTGAAGCCCGAAGGCATGTGAGAAGAAAAACAAAATTTTTTTAAAGTGGAAACACACATACCATTCAAGAATCATTCTTTAGGACATAGATGTTACCTTGTTTATATTCAAAATTGATGATCAAGAATAGGCTTGATGATACAAGCCCTCTAATGTTGATCCACACCACTTCTTGTCAAGACTCAAAAACACTTCTTGAATGCCACCAACAAACACCAAAGGAGGCAAGCTAGGCGCACCAATGGAGAGGAAGAAGGTTAGGTTTTAAAGTGTTTTACTTATCTAAGAGACTCACCAATAGATGATATTGGTGGCTGAATTTTCAGCCAAAACTTACACAAAGGGGCACGTGAAAAAGAGGAAGATAGATGAGATTTTTCTTAAAAACCATTATATGAGAATTATGATCACAAGAGTATATTTATAGAAGAGTTTTAGGTCAAATTTTTAATCATAAAATTCTGATCATTAAGCATCTCACACGTGAAGAAAAGATAGAGTTGTTGTATTTCAAAAATTGCCAACAACCTCCTATCTTATCTTCTTAAGACCAAGTCAATTACTTGGAATTTATTTTGCCAAATAATAATCAAATATCCAGCCATATGATAAGCCTCTAATCAGCCCTCAAACTTCTTCCTAAAATCTAGG
>PYAF01001230.1:358930-369486 GCA_007407185.1 Glycine tomentella | reverse complement strand
TTATCAAATTTAAATATCAGATAATTAATTTAACTATTTAAATTAATTAATAATGTCTTGGACTATCCAAGCCCATTAACTCCATTCATGCGCCCCTTTCTCTTTAATATAAGTTTCTAAACTCTTTCTTGGGCCAACAACCATTATTATGCCCAAAACCTTTAATGCTATAATGTCATGACAATAAAGTGTTAGTGTGTGACCCATTAGGCCCAACATAGCTACTGACATAAATGAGTTTGGGCCCAACAAGGCCTCTACCCATTTAATGACAACACAGAGCACTAGCAATGCTTTGTTGCCCCATAACTAGTTAGGTAAATGACAAGATCATCCTATTAAATCTATTTGGTTTCCGTATGTATTTCCTTTCGTCTCAGCTCTTGCGGTCTAGGGTAAAACCTAGGGTAAGGAAATGTATCAGCCCTTGCGGTCTAGGGTAAGCTTTAATACGAAATAGGGAGTCTCCAATTTTACTGACTCTAAAGGCAAATCATCTCATGATTTCTTTTACTATGCATAGATTCCCGAGTCCCGTAAATGTCATCCCAATTTCTCCGATTTACAGACAACCTAATCTCTCACAGAGATTTGACGAATTCCTTCAGCTAGTCACCTTAGACTCGTGTTCTTTCAGGACATGCCCAAAGGTATACCTATGTGTCTCCATGTTTTAGGCAGACAAGGTATACAATCAAAGCATGTCTTCTAGAACACAGTCTAGGTGAAAACTTCTATTCTAAGGAAAGACACACCCAAATAATAAGAGACTTCTCTAATGATACTATCTGTGAGATTTCCTCATAGAGTCTCTTTGTGGGTCCATTCAGTGCGAGCTATATCCTTATAGGTCCACCCACGACTTTAGCTAAGACATCTCCATGTCTGTAGCTCATGAGGTCTTTACCCTGTATCTGCATACAAGTAGATAAGGCGTGCTAGTCTTACCCAAGATCGCTAATCCCCATTCTCAGTGTCTCTAGACTAGGAACTTAAATTCAGGAGTAGACATCTGGTATCCATGAATCCTCATGATCGTGATCTCATCACTGATATTCAAGAGATACCTATTCTATTCTAAGGGATTTATCCAGTTACTCATATATTAATAATAATATCGAGACAAAATATGAAACAAGATAAAGAGCGCTTATAATTTATTCATGACAATATGAAAAGTACATGTAGTCCTAATCTAACGAAAAGATTGTTGATGTGTTGCAAACACATATTATTTATTAGGCTAGTTTAGGTTATAATTTAGTTAAATAATTAGGAAAATAGATTAGAATTAGTTAAATTTATCATATTATTGTTTTTAATCCCAATTCAATATCAATTGTGCATTTCAGGATAAGAAAGAGGAAGTTCAAAGCAAAAAAGAGAAGAAAAACAAGGTTTCAAGTCCCGCGCGGATCGCGCGGGAACTCGCGCTAATTGCGCCAAGGACATAAAGGCAGGCCTCATTCTCGAAGGACCCACGCGATCAGCGTGGGCATTCACGCAGTTAGCGCCAACTATTCGAAGCTTCCGCGCGACTCGCGCCAGAACCGCGCCATCAGCGCCACAAAAGACCAGTTTCAGCCCATTCAGCTCGTAGACTCCACGCCATCAGCGTGGAGTACCACGCTATCAGCGCCATCTGTTCGAGCTATCCACGCGATCAGCGCGGGAAGCCGCGCGATCCGCGCCATGAAAATCCTGTTTCCTTATTTAGTTTATCTTTTACGAATCTGAGTACAGGATTAGGCTTTGTTACTATAATTAAATGATTCTATAAATACTAAGCCTCTGAACTGAGTCAACAATCACCAGTTATCAATATTTCATCATTCTAAACCTCTGGAATTCAAGAATCAAGGCTAGGGTTTCTGCACAACTATGATTTATTCAACAACTTTGTTGTTCTTGAGGCCTATGGCAGGCTAAATTCTGTATTGTGGGAAGGCCATGAACTGATGAGAACTCCTCTGTAATTTGACTGGTATTGAAATACATATGTTTTGATTGTTTTATTCTTTTCTGTTCTTCTTTCATATTCTTATTTGGAATTGATCACTTCAAGTAATTACTTAGGGTTAGGATTCGCAATGGGAACATTGGGATTCTAATTTCTGACCTGTTAAGAATAACACTTGTTCATCACCTAGGAATAGGGATGCGTAAGTGCAGAATTTTATAATATGATCTTTTAATGGCTTAAACTGATAGACTTCACTAAGGAATTAGGTTTTCAATTCAGGTTAAAGGGTTAATTCACTAAGGGATTAGGGATTAACTAATCTAGGAAAGGCTTATTCTCTGAACAATCATAACAGGAACCCATATGATATATTCTTTAAATGCTTAGTTTGACAGAATCGCTAAGGGCTTAGGGTTCTCGATCGAATTAAAGGGTTAAATTGCTAGTTATCTAGGGTTTACGAATTTAGGAGAGATTTATCATATGTGCATGATAACTTAACAAACCAGTCAAGTGAAAGAGGAGGAATCAGAGGGGATTGCACCTGACCACAATTAATCGTCCATTGGTAATTTTCTGAATCAATTTACTGCATTTCTTTAATTTCTGTCTTTACTTTCAAATAACCAAATCAACCAACAACAATTTCTCTTGATATTCACTGTTTTACTTTCAATCACAATCACTAGTATTGCTGTGAAATCACCCCAATCCCTGTGGAGAACGATACTCACTTACCTAATCTTTATTACTTGAAAACGATCGGTGCACTTGCCGTAGTGTGCGGAATTCGCAACAATTGTCTCTAGGACATCCATATACTAACAGTATTGTAATCGATTACACTTCATCTTCCTGAAATGAATCTCATTGGTTTAATCGATTACACCTCGTGTTAATTGATTACAGCCCCTTGCAGAACTAATTTTGCTTACGAATTAATCGATTACCGAAGCTCGTAATCGATTATTCATGGAGTTACTACAAAATCTGACTGAATTTTTTGAAAATTGTAACTGTTCAACTGCCACCAAATTCAAAATTTGAAACTTCTGAGCTTTTATGATAGTGGGTCAATTTGAAGTGACAGTTATACTTTCAAATTTCAAACTTTGGAGCCCAAAAACATCTATAAATACAGCTTTTGGTGAAAGGGAAAATCACACCATTCTCTTCTTGTATCTTTAAGCCTAGTTGTGCTTTTCTATCTTCTTTCAGAGTCTAGATACTCTGCCATTTAGTGTCTACCTCTGTTTTCACCATGTCCACATCTAAGAGAATTAAAACCTCTAAGAGAAAAGCTATTGAAACCTCTAACCCTGCAGTTACTAGGTTAGATCATTGGTTTCCTGCTGAGCGTGACAAAATGACTTACCTACAGTTTAATGCTACTGAGCTTGTCTGCCCTCCAAAACACCTTGACCTTACCTGGTTCACTAGAGAAGGTTTTCATTTCCCTGCTTTGCTTGAAGCATAGGGTTTGAAGAAATTTGTTGAGATGCAGGGTACTTTTTACCCGGAACTTGTAAAGGTGTTTTACACCTGTGCCAAGGCTTCAATGGATGGGACTATCTTGTCTCAAGTTAATGGGGTAGCCATGGAAATCACCCCTGAAGTTTGGCAAGAAGTGGTTGGCATGTCCTTTATAGGAGAAATGAAATTTGAGGAGGAAGCTGGGGGTTACAATAGGGTGGATACCTATAGAGGAATGCTTCTTGATTCTCGCATGAGGCTGAAGCTGAGTCTTAGTACTGGACCTATGACCCATGAAGATAGACTTCATCATTATATCATCACCTACATCTTGACTCCTAGGTCCACTAATCATGCCCAAGCCACAGAAGATGACATCCAACTTGTGTATGGCATAAAAAATTCTATTCATATGAACTGGATCCTCATCCTTGAGGAAACCATGCTGAAATCCAAAAGATTGGTGAATTATCCATTTCCTTATGCTATTTTAATTTATTGACTACTTTAAAATAGATATAACCAATGAGGTTGTTGACAACACAAACTTTAGCAATAGCCTCATCAAAGAGAAACATCTCAACAAGCTCGGGATGGTCAAGACTCCTTATGGATGGCAAATGGCTGGTCAACAAATCCCTCCTGCTGGTGAACAAGATGAAGCTACTGAAGAAGAATCTGAAGACTCTGTTCCATCATCCTACAGCCTTTTTGAATCACTCATGATTCAAAAGATGGATGTTTTATTATCTCCACATCATGAGCACAAGGCTGAGACAAATTCATCTATGGAAGAGATGAAATCTAGATTAGAAAACATTAAGGCTAGGCTTATTCTTGAAGATTCTGAAATCTTTTAGGATTGCTATGTTTTCTGTCTATTTGCTATGTTTTGTTGTTTAATATGTTTTCTATTTCTCTCATTTAATGTAATGCATCCTTTGAATTAATGAATGCTCTGTTTCTCACCTCTTAATATTCTCTCTATAAGTATTTATTTTGTCTTTGATAAGCCAAATAGGGGGAGAAATAATTGTTGTTATTAGTAATAATGATAGGGGGAGAAATGCAACAATGAAATAACTCTGACTTTGATTTCAGGATTATCAAGTATAATTTTCCTACCCTTCATCCCTCACATGCAATCAAAAGATAGACAATTGAACAATTGATATTTGGCATGCTGAAAGCCAAAAAGAGGGAGATTATTGGATTTAAAGGAAGCTGCAAGAAGATTCAAGCAAGGATAACTTGAAGTTTTAGCTTTTTACATGTCCAATCATTTTGATGGCATTTGTAATTGTCTAAGTGACTCAAGTGTATTTCCTTATGATCCTTCATTGCATTTGCATTCTCATCCTCATGCATACATGTCTTTGATTAATAAACTAAAGTTTTTAAATGATTTTTCAAAGTTCATGTTCTCATGGTTGAAGTTTTTGAAAAATGAAAACTTGTTGTTTTAATCGATTACTTGGTATTATAATCGATTACATGCTTTCATTTTAAATCTGGAAAAGTCATGAAAAACACATTAATCGATTACTATGTTCTTGTAATCAGTTACATAAGCCTATTGAAAAACTATGCTTTGCTGCTTTAATCGATTACTTATCATAATAATCGATTATTATACTCATAAACATTTTTCAGAAAGCTTAAGAACAGTTTAATCGATTAAATGGTGTATTAATCGATTACATTTGATAAATTAATCGATTACACTTGCGATTTAATTGACTACATTATGTTAAAACAATTTTTTTATAAATAGCTTGTGGGTCTATTATTTTGTAACGTTCTAGAAATCATTTTCTACGAAATACCCAATACTCCCAGAGCTTTAGATTCTGAGAAAAAGTTCATTCTGAGTGAAAAACAATCTTCATTTAAACATAGGATTCACAATTTATTATGGATGAAGTTTTAAGCAAGGTTTTAAACAAAGGTCTTCAAGAAAGTTGTTCTCTACATTCATGCATTCAAACTCTGTTTGATTATTAGTGTTCATCTCATTCATTTGCTAAGGATCATGAGGTGATATCTTTCTTGAACTCTAGACTGTGTTAGTTATTTTGTTTGTTTAAAAGTTTGTGTTGTTTTCTAAAAACAAATAGTTTCTTTAAAGCTATTTCTGGAGAAGGGTTCTCTAGAGGATAGAACTGAATAGTGTTCTCAGGTTCTTGATCTTAAGAAATCTATAAGGTTTAGATTTTGTATCTTTGTCTAGGTTTGACAAGGGAGATCTGTTGTAAAAGCTTGTAAAGAATAGTATTTGTTTTAATGGAATCTCTAACCAAAAGTTGGTTGGAAGTCATTGGATGTAGCCTCCAAGGTTGTAAGGTGAACCAATATAGATCGTTGAGTTCTTTATTCTAAGTTTGTTCATTTCTCAGTGTTTGGTTTTGGGTGATCAAGAAATTATCAACAAGATTTATTTTATGGCATTGCTTGAATTCCAATGGTGATCTTGGTTGGAAAAAAGGTTCTGATTTTAAAATATTTTAAGTAATACGATTCTGATTACATATTCTGCAAATTGTTTTAAGTAAAATTTTAAATTCCTGGTCTAAACCAATTCACCCCCATTCTTGGTTTATTTGAAGTGTGCTCATTGTATTTTCAAAAGGTAACCTTAGATGGCATGTCACCAAACTTGTAGCAATGCAAGCTGAACTTTGTAACTTGAAAGAAGAAAATGAAAAACTTGTTTCAAGCTACAAAGCCAATGGATGTGTGTGTGCTTCTTCTTCTACAAGTGTCATATTTTAGTTATTTTCATGATTATAATGATGACACTTATCTTTTGATTTCAGTAAATTCTCTTATAAACTTGCCCTAATCCTAATTGTTTTGTATTTTGTACATATATAAATGATGTTGTTTACATTCGCACGATTCATCCATTCAATTTCGATGTTTCGATAGGTATCCGTGGCATCATAAACAACCAAGACCAGAAGAGAGGGCAAAAAGATCAAAAGAAGCTTTTTCTGGAAGTCAAATTCGCCCATGCTAGCAATCAGCTCGCCTGGACGAGTTAACCTTTCTTCAGCATTAAGTCACAACTCGCCTGGGCGAGTTAGCCTTTCTTCAACATTAAGTTACAGCTCGCCTGGGCGAGTTCACCTGACTTGCTCCACCATTTCCTATAAATAGCCATGCAAAGGAAGCCATTTGGAGGGTGGAACATGAGAAACAACTTGGAAACATAGAGAGAGGTAAGAGAAGAGAGAAAAATAGTAGAAATTCTGCAAAGGAAGCCCTTTGGAGGGTGAAACGTGAGAAACAGCTTGGAAATCATTATTGTTGATTTCATTCTATTCTTAATGCTTGATTCTACTTGATCACTAGTTTCATGAAATTAGATTCTAAGTTTGATTGGAAATTGCTCTTAGGATTTGAACTGAATGATTTTACTCTTTACGTTACGTTGCTAGGAATAGAGCATAACATTTTGATTGCAAATAGCACAAGATTATGATTGTAATGCTGGGTTATTTACTTCATATGCAAGGGATCGATATTCGGTAAATATCCTTAGGATTCTCGAATGCAAGGGATCAATTAGGGGTGAATTAATGTGTGCATCAGTAATGTTAAAGAATGATTCATATGTATTAATGTTAATTGGATATTGAGGGTATGAACGATGAAATCCAATCCTACGTTCTCTTAAATTAATTAAATTCATTTTATTAAGTTTTCAAAATTTTATGTATTTCTGAAAACTAAATCCGTTATTTTTTGTAAAACCATGAAATTTCGATCATATTTGTTGTACATAACTATTGAACTAATTACTTTCATCTGGGAGAACTGAGTAGCTCAAGTCCCTATGGAGGTGATCTCTTTATAAATTCTGTAACCTGCAACAACATTGGTATGCTTGCTAATAGTCTAACAATAGTTAACCCTTATGGACCCAACCTTAATTGGGTACCTTTCTTTGCTACTTAATTTGATTATTGTAAGTGTGTCTTAGAGCTAAATCATCATTATGGTACTTAGACAGTGGATGCTCTAGACACATGACGGGCGACAAGTCCATGCTTACGAATTTGACTCTAAAAGATGGAGGATTTGTCACTTATGCTAAGCACTTCCAGGATACTCACATTCCGAACATCTCGGCATCCCGGACATCCTTGCTAAGCACTTCCAGGCTATGCACATCCCGGCATCCCGGACATCTTGGCTAAGCACTTCCAGGCTATGCACATCCCGGACATCCAAGACATCTTGGCTAAGCACATGCAGTCTATGCACATCCTGACATCCCAAACAGCTCGGACATCTTGGCTAAGCACATCCAGTCTACGTACATCCCAGGCATCCCGGACAACTTGGACAGCTCGAACATCCCGGATAGCTCGGACATCTTGGCTAAGCACATCTAGTCTACGCACATCCCGACATCCTGGACTCCCAACCAAATAGATACCCATCACTAGCTTGTGTAATCGATTACAGAAACGTTGTAATCGATTAAAATAGACAGCACTTGCTTATTACAACAAACAAGACTTTTAATGTGATCTTGAAAGGCTTGGGTTCTAGCTCTTGTCATTGGTCCTTCAAAGCTCACCAAAGGAAATACTTTAAGCTCTCCTTCTAAAACATCTCATATTCATGAATCAAGGCATGCTTCCTTGGTCTCCTTACTTCATCTGTTCCTTCATGAGTTACCTCCAACATCTCCCATATTTCTTTTGCACTTTTGCATCTCACAGTTCTAAAAAATTCATCAGAAGACAAAGTAGGTGTAATAATGTTTTTAGTTTTAAAATCATATTGCACAACTCTTTTTGCAGCATATATCATCTAATCCCATTCTTTGGTAATCAATTTACTATCAACAGTTTTCATTGGAACTAAAGGACCTTTGTCAATGGCATTCCAAGCTCCAAAATAATTGGATTAAATAAAGATCTGCATGCGATTTTTTGAAAAACTAAAATGCTCACCCTCAAACATCGGTGGACGATTGAGAGAAGCTCCCTCTCTAAAAGTTATTTGATTTGTATTCATTTTCTTTGAAAAGAAAGTGATCTTGAATAACTTTCAAGAACCAACAACTCTTGATACCAATTGAAAATACAATGAACACTCTTCAAATAAACCAAGAGGGGGGGTGAAACTAGGTATTTAAAAAGTTTGCTTAAAACTATTTGTGAAATTTGAAATCGTATCATTTAAAACCTTTTTCAGATCAGAACATTTCTTTCAACCAAGATCACCCTTGTTATGCAAGTAATGCCATAAAATATGTCTTGTTGATAATTTCTTGATCACCCAAAAACAAACAATGAGAAATATACAGAATTAGAATAAAAGACTCTGCGATCTATACTGGTTCACCTCACAAACTTGAAGGCTACATCCAGTGACTTCCAACCAACACTAGGTTAGAGTTTTCACTAAAACAAATATAATTCTTTACAAGCTATTACAACAGATCTCTCTTGTCAAACCCAGAATCAAAATCTAAACCCTATAAATTTCTTAAGATCAAGAACCATAGAACACTACTTTGTTCTACCCTCTAGAGAACCCTTCTCCAGAAACAACTTTAAAGAAACTATTTGCTCTTAGGAAAATACACAAACTTTTAAACAAACAAAAACTATCACATTCTAGAGTTCAAGAAAGATATCACTTCATGATCCTTAGCATATGAATGAGATGAATACAACCAATCAATTAGAATTTGAAAGTATGAATTGCAGAGAACAACTTTCTTGAAGACTCTTGTTAAGTTTTTGCTCAAAACTTCATCAACAATGAATAGTGAATCTTAAATTTTGATGTAGAATGTTATTCACTCAGAACTAACTTTTTCTCAACTTCTAAAGCTTTGGGAGTATTGTGTATTTCCTAGAAATGAATTCTAAGAAACTTATTAAAACCATAGACCCATAAGCTTTTTATAGAAAAACAGTTATAACATAATGTAATCGATTAAACCGTAAGTGGGATTAATTCAACACATATGTAATCGATTAAATCGTAAGTGGGGATTAATTCAACATATGTAATCATGGGTGGCGTGATTTCTCCACTGTCGAGTCACCCCCAGCTCAGACTCCTCTTGTTTGAACGCTCGAACTCAATTCCTGCAGCTATCTGACACACCTCCTCTTTGAGGCAACTCTTAGACACACCTCCTTTCTGAGGCAACTCTTATGCACATGAGACACATGAAACTGATTCACTTAATGCATAACTCTTTTCATTTTATCAATTCATATTTATTTTCAACATCAGTCTTCAATCACTGTCTCATATACTTTACTCAGAAATTCAACATAAATCAAGCATAGAACTCAGCTTGATACTCATGTACAGAAACTCAACATATCATTCATGTACAGATATTCATAGAACATTCAGCAAGTATAAAACTTCATTCAGGAACTCAATCATATAACTATAACCTAAATCAAACAATTACCCAGATACAAGTCATACTTCACAGAACTTCAAACACTTATTCAAACACAAGTAACACTTAAACTATCCTTATCATAAAACTTTCCCATACATACCCTATAACCTCTTATGAAACTTGTCTATCTCTTCCTAATGGTACTAGCTTCTACACGTGATTCTTCAAGGAAGTGGGTTCTCTTTATGCTTTGAAAATGAAAGGATGAAAGTGAAATGAAAGAGATGGGAGGGAGAGGTTTCACGTGGAATAAGTGGAAGAATGGAGTCTTGAATGTGACTTCCACTTAAGGCCTTCCTCCCTTTATATAGAGTTTGGAAAATAATAAAATATTCAAGGATATTTCTACCCTTTCTAGCTAGTTACTCCCATTTGGTTTCATTAGCACTTAGTTTCATCTCATTCCATTTCATTCTAACTAAGCTCATAATGGTTTTCCTAAATATCTTCTATCCTTTATAAAAATCTTCTATGCCATGATGACTTTCTTCCAAGTGTCCCTCCACTTGGCAAGTTCATGAATCTTCTTCATTATTCTACCTATTTCACGTGGCCAACAAGGAGAAATAAGAGAAGATTTTTCTTCTCTTCATGCCATACTTGTACACATGTATTTCAAGGTTATGATGGCTTCTTATTCCTTCATCAATGGTGGCTTACAAGTGGCTAGGT
>PYAF01001230.1:335061-358830 GCA_007407185.1 Glycine tomentella | reverse complement strand
TGAACTCTTCTACCTAAAGGATAATATTAAATAATAGAACTCTAGAGTTTTCCAGAAACTGACTTCAATTACAGTATAAATTGCTCACAAGCAGTCTACACAGAGTGCTACACAAACCTTACATACACGACTGCTCTTATCTTAATTTTGATTGGTTCGTTATGCTTCTGTCCATCAAAATTACTAAACCATCTTATTGAATAAGTATATTCATCCTACAATTAAGAGAAAATTCCACAGATTCTATTTATCATTTTTCCATATTTTTTTGATGCTTGAATTCTCCTGGATAAAATTTCAAATTTATGACCGTATAAAATTCATAGAAATTCTATTCTGAGACTTTCTGTCACTAAAAGTATTTTGGTAATCTGTCATCCAAGGGTACTTTGTTATTTCATCAAGTTTTCACAAAATATCAAAGGGTGTCTTGGTAATTTTAGCCTCAAGGATACTATGGTAATTTGTCACTCATCCTAGGGGTATGATTGCAATTTTCACTACAAAATATCTCAACAAAATATCTAAGGTTATTTGTGTAATTTTGGCTCAAGGGTATTTTTGTAACTTCTATTTTAAAGTATCTAACCAAAAATATCCAAGGACGTTATCGTCATTTTCACCTCAAGGGCATTTATGTGATTTCTGTTTCAAGGGAAGGGTAATATGGTCATTTCTCTTCAAACATTTTTGTAATATCTCTAATTAATATTTCACACAAATAATTTAAATATAAATCAATCAAATCTCACATAACCTAACACTCACATCAAATAGTTGTGTAAGAAACATTTTGACCATACATTTGTAGTTATTGAAATTTCGGGGTGTTACAGTAATCGATTATGATTTTCTGTAATCGATTAACACAGATAGACACGTTTTGAAATAACACTTGGTAATCAATTACACAATGGAGATAATCGATTAAAGTGTTCAACATGACTTTTCCAGAAATTAACACAAGCATGTAATCGATTATTATTCATTGTTTCACATTTAATACAGTCTGCTTTAATCGATTACACTGTATTAATCGATTATCTTGTTCATGAAAACATTTCCAGAAAGCTCAAGAACATATTAATCGATTATATGGTATTTTAATCGATTACATATGGCATAATAATCGATTACACCAGGGAATTAATCAATTATTGTCAGTTAAATCAGTTTTATATAAAGCTTTGTGGGTCAGATCTTTACAAATATACCTTGTAGGAGTTGTTCTATATACATGAGTGACTTACCCAAAAGGCACCAAGTTTTCTAAGAGTTCAAGAGACTAATTACTGAGTGAAAAACACATTCTGTGAAGATCAAATTTCTGAGTTTTCTAATGAAGATGTGTTGAAGAAAAGAAGTTTTCAAGATATTGATTCTAAGCATTAGAATTCATACAACCTGTAATGTGTGGTAATCCCAATTCATTTTCATTCATTCATACATGAATCTATCTTGAATCTTTCTTTTCAAGAGTTTGTGATATTTGTAATTCTTTTGTGATAAATCAATTTGATTTTATCAAGCATTCTGGAGAAGGGTTCTCCAGAGGATAGAACAAAGTAGTGTTATCTGGTTCTTGGTCTTAGAAATCTATAAGGTTTAGATTTTGATTCTTTGTCTGGTTTGACAAGGGATACCTATTGTAAAATGCTTGTAAAGAATATTTTGATTTACTAGATACTCTGACCTAGTGTTGGTTAGAAGACACTGGATGTAGCCTCCAAGTTTGTGAGGCGAACCAGTATAAAATTGCTAAGTCTCTTTTCTAAATTCTGTACTTCTCTCATTGCTTAAGTTTGGATAATCAAGATATTATCAACAATACAAAGTTTCTGGAATTACTTGCATAACAAGATTGATCTTTGTTAAAAGAAAAGTTCTGGTTTGAAAAAGGGTTTAAAGTGATACGATCCAGATAACAAATTCTGCAAATTGTTTCAAGTAAAATTTTAAATATCTGTTTTAAACCAATTCACTCCCCCTCTTGGTTTATTTGAAGAATGTTCATTGATATTTTCATCGAATTCCCTGCTATCCTGGAGGCTCAAGGGCTGAAAAAGCTGCTTGAGATGAAGGGTACATTCTACCCGAAATTGGTGAAAGTGTTTTAAAGCAAGTATGGATGAGGTTCTCCATTCCCAAGTGAATGGAGTTTCTATTGAGAAGCTGTTTGGAATGCAGTAGCTGGGATCTCCTGTGAAGCAGTAAGAAAATTTGATGAAGAAATATATGGATATTCCAAGATAGACACATATAGGGGTATGTTGTTGGATCCTCAAGCCAGACTAAAAACCAGATCAGGGGGGGTAATATGACTGGTGAAGACATACTTCTTCACTATATTATCACCCACATCCTCACACCAAGGTCCACTAGTCATGCTCAAATTATAAATCATGACCTGCAATTGGTGTATAGGATGAAGACTACAACTCATATTAACTGGGTTCTAGTCATTGTGGAGACCATGCTGAAGTCTAAAAGGTTGCTAAGCTACCAATTCCCCTATGTTGTATTAGTCTCAAGGTTGATTGACTATTTTGGAATTGATGTGTCAAATGAGAATGTGGACAACACCACAAACATCACCAACCTCATCTCTGAAAAGCATCTCACCAAATTGGGTTTGATGAAAACCCCAAATGGGTGGATGATGGATGGAGAACAAGCTCCTCAAGGTGGTGCTGATGAAGGACAAGGAGCTGAAGAGGAAGAGGAGATGCTGAAGCTGGTCCTGCTGAACAGCAGTGGACTCCTTTTGAATCTCGAATGATTCAAAAGATGAATGAAATGATAGTTATGCATCATGAACACTCTGCTGAGGTTCATTCCTCCATGGAAGAGATTGTCACTAGGCTAGAAAACATAGAGACTAGGATGACTCTTAATGATTTTGATAATCTCTAGTTTGGTGGATGTAATTTCTTGCTCTTAGTTGTGTTGTTTGCTTCTCTCATTTCCAGCAACTATCTCTAATGTTTCATCTTATGTTTTTGCATCTCTCTTTCAATAAATAAAATGTTGTTTTATGTTGTTTATCTCTTCCTTGCTTATTTCATTATAACTGGATCATTTTGTCTTTTGATAAGCCAAAAGGGGGAGAAAAATAAACATATTGATGTGCAATTAAAAGAGGGAAGAAAAATGAAGAATGATTAAATGAGAAAAATGATAAATTTTACTCTAATTAAGCATTGCTCTGTATCTAAACTAACGAGAAATTACTTAGGATAAGGGGAGTAATCTAAATACTTATGAATGTAAATTGTTTATGCAAAGGATACGTGACATTTGTTCTTGGCAAGAAGCTGAAACTATTTCAGATATCAAGTATAAGCTTCTGGAAATCATCTCCTAAAAGAACACAGTGGATAAAGATGTTTAATTAAAGTTTGGCATGATCAAAGCCAAAAATGGGGAGATTGTTAGACACAGGGAGAGCTTAAAGAGGATCAAGATGCTTAGGCTCTTAGTCTTAGAGAAGTTTTAGCTTTTTACTTGTCATTCAATTGAAGGCATATGTAATCTTTAGATGTCTAAGAGTTTCATCTTATGATCCATTGCATTGCATAAACATCATTCATTGGCTTGCATTCATGGTTTTCATAAAAGCACATGTTTTATGAAAAAGCTTTAAGTTTTTATGATTGCACAAAAAGCCAAGTGCTCATTGCTTAAGTTTTGAAAAAAACTATTTCACAATGCTTTAATCGATTACCAACTTTTGGTAATCTATTACTTAAGCTTTGATGAGCACTTTAATGGATTACAACTATGTCGTAATCGATTATGTAACACCCTGAAATTTCGCTAACTTAAAATATGTATGAAGTATTTCTTGTATAATTTGATTACTTTATTAATTAGGATTATTTGAAATGTTATGTGGATTATCCATGTGCAATTGTTGGGTGTAGATGTCAAGTTATGTGGAGTTTGTTTGAGATGCGTTGTATTTGAGTGATTTCCAGTTCGACCCAAAACCTGTTTTAGTAAAATCACCATTCTGAATTGGTTAACTGTTGGATCGTCTTTCAAATTTTAAAGGTTGGTTCTTAACCAACATATGTAACATATGGACATTGAGATTGTCAAAATATTTCCTGGAACGTGAGAAATTAATTTTTGCACAGAAGCAAAAAATTTTAAATTTTGGTCAGCTCGCCCAGGCGAATTTTACAGGCACTTTTGCTCGCCTGGGCGAGTCAAGGCGGTGATAAATAGTACCAGCAACGTCCAAACTCGAAAAAATGGATTCTTATCTCCCAAAACAGCCACCTAACACTCTCCCCTTCCTCCTCCACCAGCCATGGCCATCGGTGACCACCATGAGGCACCGCCACTTGCCATTGGACCACCGCACGGAGAAGAACCCTTTAATCGGAGTGGAATATTCAAAACTCAACTCGAGGATTCGGTAGAGAACAGAGTCTCCAATCCTCCTTTCTTGGTTTCTTTGAGGTAATCATGGTTTCCTTGTCTTCTTGTAGCTAGTTTGAAGCCTCTCTTGATATCTCTTATGATTCGGGTACCGTTATTGGCTGTTTCTATACTTTCTTTGAAAACCCTTTGAAAATGAGATGTTGTAAAAGTTCCTTTTTTATGAAACTCATGTCATTTTTGTGATCCTTGTTGAACCTTGGTCACATTGGTGTGATCAGAATTACAAAATGATGTCTTTTGATGTGGACTCCCAAAACACCATTTTAGCCCATTTTAAATTTGAGTGGCTATTTGACCCCGAATGCTATGTTAGCCTTGTTTTTGAAATCTATACAAAATTATCTTCAATTTGGTATATAGATGATGTAATGTCTACAGCCATTAGACATTAAGTTTCCCAAATCTACCTTGTAATGAAATTCAATCTTCAAGCAAACCTCAAGAACTTTAAATTCTACACTTTCACAAGAATTTGGGGTTGTTTTTAAACTTTAATTCAGCAATGGAAAATGGAAGAGAGGTTAGGGGTGACAATGGACGGAACCATGGAAAATCTTTCCAATAAGCCTAGGAAGAATCACCACAATAGCATTGAGAAACCATTGATAAGACTAAAGAAGTTCTTACACAAGAACAAGAGAGAAACTCTCATACCAATTTTTAGAATTGTATTAATGAACCAAAGTTAGTTACATTCATTTTTTGCACCTTATATAAGCCATGAAATTACAAACTAAATGTAAGGAAAATTCAAATTAAATTGAAGTCCAAATGAAGCTTGAAGTGCAAGCTTCCCTAAAGTGACCCTTGACTGCTCAACATGCGCAGTGCAATTTCAACGCTGAAGTAATCGATTAATTTGCACTTGTAATCGATTAAAACAGAGGTATTTACAAATTTTTTACTCATGTAATCGAATATAGCTATCTTATAATCGATTAAAACAAACAGACACTATTTTACAAAGTGTCTTGGTAATCGATTACAAACAGCGGTAATCGATTACCACAGACTTTTTTGTGTCTTTTCCAAGCTAGTGTGCCTCTTCATACTTGTCCAAGTTGGCTTGGATGTGGTCTTGAAGTGCTTGAGTCCTAGCTCTTGTCATTGGTCCTTTAAAGCTCCAAAGGAAGTGCTTCAAGCTCTCCTTCTAGACCTTTAGCTTGCCATGGACCTCCATCATCCGCTCCTTCTTGAAAATAACTTGTCCTCAAGTTTTCTTCCTCACTTGTACCTACATCATACAAAGAAAGATCACAAACATTGAAAGTATTACTCACACTATACTCACTAGGCAATTCAACTTTGTAAGCATTGTTGTTGATCCTCTCCAAAATCTTGAAGGGTCCATCTCCTCTAGGTTGGAGCTTGGATTTCCTTTCATGAGGAAATCTATCCTTCTTCAACTGAAGCCACACCAAATCTCCCTCATTAAAGATCACTTGCTTTGCATATTATTCCATTTTCCTGTCCACATGTGCTTTCACTGTTCATGCATTTTTCTAACATAAGGAGCTTTAGACAAAGCATCATGATTAATCATAGAAGAAGTGTTAGGTAAAGGCAATAAATCAAGAGGAGTTAAAGGATTAAAGCCGTAAACAATTTCAAAAGGAGACAAGGAAGTAGTCTTGTGAACTACTCTATTGTAAACAAACTCAATGTGAGGTAGACACTCCTCCCAAGTTCTCAAATTACCCTTCATCTAAGGAGTTGACCCAAGGTCGTATTCACCACCTCGGTTTGACCATCCGTTTCTGGGTGACAAGTTGATGAAAACAAGAGTTTTGTACCAAGCTTACCCCACAATGGTTTCCAAAAATGGATAAGGAACTTTTTGTCTCTATCACTCACAATGCTTCTTGGCAAACCATGTAGTCTCACCACTTCTTTGAAGAAAAGATTAGCTACTTCACAAGCATCATTACTCTTGTGACAAGGAATGAAGTGTGCCATCTTTGAGAACTATCAACAATGACAAAAATAGAATCCTTTCCCCTCTTGGATCTTGGAAGACCAAGCACAAATCCATAGAAATATCAACCCAAGGGAAGTTAGGAATAGGCAAAGGTGTATACAATCCATGAGGCATTAATCTAAATTTAGCTTTTACGACAAACAATGCATTGAGAAACAAGCTTATGCACATCATGCCTCATTTTTGGCCAAAAGAAATGTTCATGTAAAATAGCCAAAGTTTTATCCACACCAAAGTGCCCCATTAAATTATTCTCATGTGCTTCCCTAATGAAAAGTTCTCTCAAAGAGCTTTTAGGAACACATAGCTTCTTTTCATTGAACAAGAAACCATCATGTCTAAAATATCCTTGATAAGCCCCTTTTTCACACAATGTAAAAATACTAGAGAAGTCATGATCACTTGCATACAATTCCTTTATGTGATTAAAACCAAGCAATTTAGTTTTAAGCATAGAAATCAAACAATGCCTCCTTGATAAGGCATCCGCCATCACATTCAACTTTCCTTGCTTGTGTTTAATGACATAAGGAAATTGCTCAATGAACTCAACCCACTTTGCATCTCTCTTGTTGAGTTTTCCTTGACGTTTCAAATATTTAAGGGATTCATGATCACTATGTATCAAAATTCCTTAGGTAAAAGATAATGTTGCCAAGTTTGCAAGACTCTAACAAGTGCATACAATTCTTTATCATACATGGAATAATTCAAACATGCACCCTTCAATTTCTCACTAAAATAAGCAATAGGATGTTTACCTAGAATCAACCCCCCCCAATGCCCACATTATAATGGAGGTCCATTCCAAGCCAAAGGTCTAAAAGGAGAGAGCTTGAAGCACTTCCTTTGGTGAGCTTTAAAGGACCAATGACAAGAGCTAGGATTCAAGCACTTCAAGACCACATCCAAGCTAACTTGTATCTCTTGGAAAAGCATAAACAAGCACACTAACTCAGTGCAAACACAAAAGAAGTGTTGTCTATTTTAGTAGATTACCATCTATCTGTAATAGTTTAAAAGCATATTTTCTTATACCTTTAATCGATTACCAGATGCCTGTAATCGATCATATCAGCATCATGAAATTAAAAAATAAGGCCTTTCTATTTTAATCGATTACATAAGCCTGAAAATGTAAAAACACTCTGTTTTAATCGATTACAAGTGCTAATTAATCGATTAAATCAGTTTTAAAATTGTACTGCACATGTTGAGCAGCCAAGAGTCACTTTAGGGAAAGCTTACACTTCAAGCTTCATTTAGGCTTCATTTCAATTTGCATTTTCCTTACATTTAGTGGCATTAAGCTTGTAATTTCGTGGGTTATATAAACCTCCCAAAAACTGAATGTAACTAACTTTGGTTCATTAATACAATTCTGAAAATTGTTGTGAAAGTTTCTCTCGTTCTTATGTAAGAACATCTTGAGTTTTATCAATGGCTTCTCAATGCTATTGTGGTGATTCTTCCTAGACTTATTGGAAAGCTTTTCCATCGTGCCATCCATTGTCATTCTTAATCTCTCTTCCATCTTCCATTGCTTAATTAAAAAGCTTAAAACAACCCCCAAATTCTTTGGAAAGTGCAGAATTTAGAGTTCTTGAGGTTTGTTTGAAGATTGGGTTTCATTGCAAGGTAGATTTGGGAAACTTAATGTCTAATGGTTGTAGCCATTACATCACATTATATGCATCACATTCCAATTCAAAGGAAGCATTAAAATTAGGCAATGCAAGAATAGCTGCATGAGATAAGTTATCCTTCAATGTTTGGAAAGCAATTTCACGTTCTTGCTTCCAAGAAAAGCTCACGGTTTTCCTCATCAATTCATTCAAAGAAGAAGCAATGGTACTAAAGTCCTTCACAAATCTCCAATAAAAAAACTAGCTAAACCATGAAAGCTTCTCACCTCCTTCACACCTTTTGGAGTTTGCCACTCCATGATGGCTTTCACTTTCTCTTGATCCACTTGGACTCCTTGAGCACCTACTACAAAACCTAGAAACACTACTTGTGAAGTGCAAAAAGAACATTTATCAATTGCTCCAAACAATGTTTCCTTCCTTAGCACCTCCAAGACACTTTTTAAATGCATCAAATGATCATTTAATTTGGCACTATAAACAAGAATGTCATCAAAGTACACTACCACAAACTTGCCTATAAAGTGTCTAAGAACATGATTCATAAGTCTCACAAAGGTACTAGGTGCATTAGTCATCCCAAAAGGCATAACTAACCCATTCATAAAGCCCAAATTTTTTTTTGAAAGTCGTTTTCCATTCATCCCCTTCCCTCATCCTTATTTGATGATACCCACTCTTAAGATCAATTTTAGAGAAAATAGTAGCACCATGCAATTCATCTAAAATATCATTAAGTCTAGGGATGAAATGTCTATACCTGTGATGTTGTTGATTGCCCTACAATCCGTGTACATTCTCTAAGTTCCATCCTTCTTAGGCACAAGAATAATAGGCATAACACAAGGGCTCATGCTCTCACGGATCCACCCTTCGTCAAGTAGTTTTGTCACTTGTGTTTGGATCTCCTTTGCTTCCATGGGGAAGTCTTATATGCTAGCCTATTTGGAAGTGGACATCCAAGAATCAAGTCAATTTGGTGCTTTATGCCTCTCAAAGGAGGCAAGCCATTAAGCACTTCTTTTGGAAAAACATCATGATATTCCTCCAAAAGAGATTGCATAGCTTTTGGAAATTTTTCACCTTCTTTTTCTACATGTAAACAAAGAGAGTTAGGAAGCATAAAATAAAGAGGTTGTTGTGCTAATAACACTCTCTTGATTTTCTTGTCACTCAAGAACAAGCTCTCTTTAATCTCATGATTTTTTTTGTTCTCATTTTCTTTCTCTTTTCTTTTCTTCTCACTAGATTTTCTCTTTGGTAGCTCACTTTTCTTCTCTTTTTATGTGCAGTATTTTTTTTCAACTCGTCAATTCTCTTTTCTTTCAAACTTATTTGATCCTCACACACTTGTCTAGGAGTCAAAGGCCTCAAAATAATTTTCTTGCCTACGTGCTCAAACTCAAAAGTGTTCTCCATGCCCATTGTGTATCACTTTTCTATCATATTGCCATGGCCTACCAAGAAGGATATGACCAGCCTTCATAGGTACAATATCAAAAAGAACATTATCATTATAAGCATTAATAGAAAAAGGAATGAGCACTTGAGAATTTACCACCACCTCTCCACTTTCACTAAGCCATTGTAGCTTGTATGGCCTTGGATGCTTTGTGGTTGGCAAGTGTAATTTCTCCACAAGTGTTGTGCTAGCAACATTGGTACAACTCTTATAAGTGTCATATTTCAGTTAAAATCATGTTTAAAATGAAGGCACTTATCTTTGGCTTTCACTAAATTTATCTATGAACTTGCCCTAAAACCTAGTTAGTTTGTATTTAATACTTAGATGAATATTGTTTTCATATTTTTGAAGATTTCTCCAATCATATTTTGCATTTTGATAGGTACGAGGAAATTCAGAAGCTTCCGAACAAGAAAAGCAAGCAAGAAGGGCTTAAAAATCAAACATGGGAGGTGTTACCAGCAAAACAGACCCAAAACCCATCCAGGCCCAAAGCATTCTTCAAGGCTAAGTTTCTAACTCGCCTAAGCGACCAAATCTAGTGTATTTGGCTCGCCCAAGCAAGCTCAAGTTCCCAAAAGATGACATTAGCTTGCCCAAGCGAGTGAAACAAGGCAAAAATACTCGCCTGGGCGAGTGGAAGCAGACAGCAGGCAAAATCTATAAATATCCATGCATTTTGTGAAGAAAGGGCATCCCATTTTCGTTTTCCTTCCTTTTGGAACGGAATTTCTTAGCTTAGGAGCTTAAATAATAGTATTAGGTAGGTTAGGGAAGTGAGAGAAGTGAGAATTATTGTGGAAACTCTGCTGGAAAGAAGTGGTGATGGGGCCTTTCATCAAATCTACCCTTGAGGAGGTTCTCTCCACAATGAGTAGTTAGCTTCTCTTAAGGATTGGATGTAATATTCTTAACCCTATGTATCTCTTTTAATATTTATTTATGCATTAATCTTTTCTATTCCTTGTTGGTAATTTCATTCTGTGCTTAATGCTTGATTCTACTTGATCACTAGTTTCATGAATTTAACCCTAAGTGAGATTGGAAAGTAATCTTAGGGTTTGAACTGAATGATTTTACTCATTACGTTACATTGCTAGGAATAGGGCATAACGTTTTGATTGCAAATAGCACGCGATTATGATTATAATGTTGGGGGTATTTACTTCATATGCGAGGGATCAATTCAGGGTAAAATAGTGTGCATCAATAACGATAGAAATTGATTTATGCATGGTAAAATTTAATTGAATACTAAGGGTAAGAATGATGAAATCCAATCCCACTTTCTCATAAGTATATTTCATTTTTGCTAAGTTTAGCTATTTTTCATTACTTTCTTAAACAAATGAAATTCCACTCATCCTACTTGTACAAAACTATTGAACTGATAAATTTTATTTGGAGTAACTGAGTAGCTCAAGTCCCTGTGGAGCGATCTTATAAATTTTGTAACTTACAACAACAAATCGGTACACCTGCCGAGAGTCCTAACAAACTCCCTCCATCAGTGATAAGTGAGCACACTTTCTTTTCAACTTTTTCTCTTTGAGTCTCCTCTTTTTCTAGACAAAAATTGCTCAACATTCTCTCCTTACCATCAAGAGATCACCCTCTTCGGTCTCCACTAATGTGAGTTCTTTTTCTTCTTCACTTGAAGAACTATTTGAGCCACTTGAAGACTCGCTCCTTATACCTCCATCTTCAAGCAAAATCATAGTTCCTTTGTTGGGACATTGGGAAGCAATGTGACCCTTACCAAGGCACTTAAAACATTTGATATTGCTTGATCTTTTATGAGTTGAATCCACAATTTTTTTCCTTGGACTCTCCACCCTTTCTTCCTTATTTTTCACATGAGAAACCTCCCTTTTAGGCGTGTCTTTCCAACTAGAAGTTGCAGCCCCATGTGTCTTGGAAAAGGAAGTTTTCTCCTTTTTATTTGTTGCTCCAACCTTTGAGCTATGTGGACTAGCTCCTCAATTGTTTCATATGAATGTAGCTCCATCACATCTTGAATTTCTTTATTCAAGTCATGAAGGAATCTAGCCATTGTTGCTTCTTTGCTCTCCACAATTTCAGCCCTTATCATCATCAATTCCATTTCCTTGTAGTAGTCATCAACACTCTTGTAGCCTTGGAAATGTCTTTGAAGCTTATTATGGACTTCCCTTGCATAATAAGTGGGGACAAATCTTCCTCTCAAGCATGCCTTCAAGTCATCCAAAGAATTTACTCTTTGCCTCCTCCCTCTCCCTATATCCATTTGAATTTGGTTCCACCATATCAAAGCATAGCCACCAAATTCTAGAGTTGCTAGAGTAACTTTCTTTTCTTCATCAAATTGTTGGCATGAGAAAATTTGTTCTATTTTCATCTCCCACTCAAAGTACTATTTGGGATCATTATTGTTAAGGAATTTTGGAATTTTTATTTTCACTCCACCCAATCATCCATTCCTTCATTCTCTTTCTTCTCTCCTCACCTTCCAATCTTCCTCATTTCTATTTTCCCTCCTAGGATTGTATCTCCTATTTTCTCTTCTATTGTTTTCTCTCCTATCCTCCCTCTCACTCCTCTCATCATAATAATTTCTTCCTTGAGAGGAAGCATACTCACTCACCCTCCAACTACTATAAGCCTCTCCATCCACACTACCATTTGGACTACTCCTTCTTTGAGTTTTCTTTTGTAACTCCTCAAATCTTGCATCCATTTTGGTTTGCAAGTTCTCCATTTGTTTTGTCATGGCTTCCATCAACCTAGAGTTCCTAGGTGACAAAGCCTCATCCTATTGAGTTCATCCTTCAAAAGAAATGCTTAGCAAAAACACAAGTATATAACAAAATTCTCACCGCTCTCTAAGTGTTTACCACTCTCACTCATGTTTGCACACTTTCTAGGCTTTTTCTATAATGTTCTCTCTTGCCTTTTTCCACTCTTATTCCTCTCTATAGTTCTTAAACAAAAACTTCTAATCAAATCAAGCTTCTTTACTATATTGAAATAGGAAATGATTCTAGGCTAGACTCAAGAGTCCAAGAACAAGAAAACTCTAAGCCAAAACCTTGGAAATTTTAAGAGACAAGCAACAAAAAAAAAATTGGAAAAGCACAAATCAAATAGAATTTAATGAGACAACTCAAGGAATACTATGGGTTGTACAAAACTACACAAGGAGATTATGCTAAGTAAATTCAATTGCTAGAAGCCAAATTTCATCAAATTTGCATGTCATACAAGTTCACTTAAATTTGTGGCTCAAAGGAAATTTGAACTTGTAACTTTTGTAACTTTGCTTTGCTTCTAAATTATGTTTTTCTTTGTATTTTTCCGGCCACAATTCAATAATGTCTTTCACTGTACCAAAATGTTTCTCTTTTTTGTAAGCCTTTGTTTTACTTTTGCCCAAGTTCAAAATTTCTTAAGAAAATTGATGAATCACTAAAATTTTGATGTATGACTGTTGTAAAATTTGTTTCTAACAACTCAATTTAGTTTAGGCATGAGATTAGAATCAAAACAAGTTGTCATAAAATACAACAAACACTACTAACAAAAATTGACAAGAATCAAGACTAGAAAAATATCAAGAACACATGAAGAACATGTAGAACATGAACACATGAAACTTGAAAGAAACACAAAGGTTTTGTGGTGGAACATACAACAAGCCCACACCACCAAGAATCAAATGAAAACAACAAGAAACAAGGAATTGAAATGAATTTTCATTTTTTAGATTTGGTGCAATTTTTTTACCTTTGAAGAACTTTTAAAACTGAACTTGAAGAAGAATTCCACAAGGATTAGGCTCTAGATACCACATGATGTAATGGCTACAACCATTAGACATTAAGTTTCCCAAATCTACCTTGCAATGAAACCCAATCTCCAAGTAAACCTCAAGAACTCTAAATTCTGCACTTTCCCAAGAATTTGGGGTTGTTTTCAGCTTTTTAATTAAGCAATGGAGATGGGAAGAGAGATTAAGAATGACAATGAATGGCACCATGCAAAAGCTTTCCAATAAGCCTAAGAAGAATCATCACAATAGCATTGAGAAGCCATTGATAAGACTCAAGAAGTTCTTACACAAGAACAAGAGAGAAACTTTCACAACAATTTTCATAATTGTATTAATGAACCAAAGTTAGTTACATTCAGTTTTGTCACCTTATATAATCCATGAAATTACAAGCTATATGTCACTAAATGTAAGGAAAATGCAAATTGAAATGAAGCCCAAATGAAGCTTGAAGTGCAAGCTTCCCTAAAGTGACCCTTGGCTGCTCAACATGCGCAATGCAGTTTCAACGCTGAAGTAATCGATTAATTTGCACTTGTAATCGATTAAAATAAAGGTATTTACAAATTTCAGACTCATGTAATCGATTACAGCTATCTTGTAATCGATTAAAACAGACAGACAGTATTTTACAAAGTACCTTGGTAATCGATTACAAACAGCTAGTAATCGATTACCATAGACTGTTTTGTGTCTTTTCCAAGTTGGTGTGCCTCTTCAAGCTTGTCCAAGTTGGTTTGGATGTGGTCTTGAAGTGCTTGAGTCCTACCTCTTGTCATTGGTCCTTTAAAGCTCACCAAAGGAAGTGCTTCAAGATCTCCTTTTAGACCTTTAGCTTGCCATGGACCTCCATCAATAGAGCTCCACGTTTGGGCCAAAGCACGTGAACTTGAGAGATCCCAAAATGACGTTTCAAGGAGCTAACAAAGGGATATAGATAGGTAAGGAGATTTTATTATTTGGTTATAGTTTGGTACCATAGTTGAGGGCCAGGGAGTCCAACTATGAGGATAGTTGTCTGTCCCTTTTGTGTGCTGGTTTTTCAATGAAAACTAAGTTTTTAACTAATAGGATGCGATGTATTTATGAGTGATGTGTGTTTGTTCCTATGTGTGTGCTCATTTCCAAGGAAAACAATGTTTTTAACTAATGCGATGCAATGAATTTGCTTGTTGATGGATAAAACTTTGAATGATGTTGTTGTAATGATTGGATTTTTGGGAAAAATCTTAATTACAGAGGAGACTCTACCCAAAATTTTATAATGTGTTCTTCTATTTAATTCTTTACTATATTTTTTTAAATGGGCATGAGAATTTGTTTTCTATACTATAGTCTCCTTTTTAATTTAGAATTTTCCTAAAATACCAGTCTTGTGGTAATATGGATTGTGGATGGGTGAGGTGATATTGATGTCATTGATAATATTGAAATGAGATGTGTTGGTGATGATTGAATGAGATAACGATGATGTATAAATGATATAATGATGATGTGGTTTATGATGTTTAAATGAGATGATGATGAAATGGATGTTGATATTGACATTGATAAGAGATAATGTTGATATAATTGATGATGTTGAATATTGATGTTTGTGAGGATAATGTTGAAATAAGATGAATTTGATATATATGATGATGATATCGAGATGAGGTGATGTGTATGTACACTGATACCCATGGGGGCTGCATGATTGGTCATTCTTGCGGAAAAGAATTTGTTCCTGGCCATGATCATGCATTGATGATGCCCATGGTTGTCATTATGTGATGTGGATATACATGGATACCCATGGGGGTGTATGACTGGTCATCCTTGCGGGGAAAGACTTGTTCATGGCCATGGTCATACATTGATGGTGCCATGGTTGTATGTTGTGTATATACATGTCGGGTGCAGTAACCAGTTGGTTATTCTTGCGAGGAAGGATTTGTTTCTAGCCACGGTCAGTGCATCGGTGAGCCCACATTGGTGTGTTATGTATGTACATGGGAGGTGTATGATTGGTCATCCTTGCGAGGAAGGATTTGTTCCTGGCCATGGTCATACATTGATGATGCCCATGTTTCATACTTCATGTGCATGGATGGAAATAGAATGAAGGCACGCGCGTACCTTTGGGTTTCAGTGGGCTGAGAATGCAGGTACTAAGGGTCATCATGTTTGGAATTCCCTAGCGACGCTGACTGATCAGCGGGTGGGGGAATGACCAGTGCACGACAGGGTAGCCCTGATAGGCGGTGAATCATTTTTTCTGTGAGAGACTATTTTCGGGATATGGTACTACATTGCATGCTGATAGATGAGTCAGGTGCATGCATCATTCTATGTATGATTGTTTGAGTTGTGAAATATATTGGATGATTGGTTTGTTGAGTGTGTATTAGAATCATGGATTTTTGTTAATGATTGTGGTGGGTAATGTTGTTTCCTTCCCAATTGCTGCTATCTGATGTTTGTTGGTTTTATATAATAAACCCACCCTTGCATTTGTTGTACCGTGTGGTTGATACCTGTGATGATCGCGAACTTTCGTTTGTGGGAGCAAATGAGCAGCAATAGGTGACCTTGGAGGGAGATTCTTTTGATGGAGCCGCCAAGCCGACGTGATGACATTGGAATTCTTTTTGGGAAAGAGTTGTGGTTTGTTAACCAACTCTTTCTTAGTTAGTTCTTCGATTCTTTTTGTTGGTCATGTAAGATTCCAGGTGTAAAAATCTATAAAATCAAATTAAGTTTTGATATGTAAATGATATGTACTGGTTCAATATATGCATACATGTGTATTCAATTTTGTAATTGTATCATGTGTATAATAATGGTATTATAGTGAAAAATAATCTACTACCATTTTCATAATCAAATTAATGGAGTTTTTATATTAAAAATTGAAATTGCCCAATCTACAGTTAGTAATATCGTAGCGACGAGGTGGGTCGTTACAAATTACACTGCATAAATCACAGAACAAGTCTTCTTGTGATAATCGATTACGATATGGTGGTAATCAATTACTTAGCACGTTTTTGAAACAAGACTTCCTGTGTTAATCGATTACATGGTGAATTAATTGATTACTTTGCTCATGAATCTTTTCCAGAAAGTTCAAGAGAACTTTAATCGATTACATAAGTGAAATTAATCGATTAAATTGATGATTTAATCGATTACATTCAGTTACAACAATTTTCTATAAATAATTGTTGAGTCTTTTGAAATAAACAGATTATTACACAACGAAATTTTATAGATTTCAAAAGCTTTCTGAATGGTGAAGAGATACTTTGAACTACTGAGCTGTTGCCCCACAAATTCTAAATTTTCATGTTACTTTGAAAGATTTCTTCTTGGGCAAGATACTAAAGAAGTTCTTGGGGAGTTTGCTATGAAATTTGTTTTCATTCAACCTGGATCAAGATTGGTAAATCATATGCATTTATATACTTTGGATCATCAGGTTGTCTCTCTCCATTAAACTTTGTTTGTAATTCGTTTTAGAATTTCAATTTGTTTGTTACTATTACAAAAGATTTCTTAAGGCTTGTCTAGCGTAGGTTTCTCTAGAGGGAAGAGTAGAGAGGGGATTATCTATGTCTTGATCACTAGGAGTCTAAGGGAGTTAGATTTCTGATCTTAATCTAGGTTTGATTAAGGATGATTGATGTAAGTTTGTAAGGAAAGAATTTTGTGAATAGTGAAACTCTAACCAAGTTGGTTGCAAGAAACTGGATGTAACTTCTCAAGTTGAGAAGTGAACCAGTATATTTCTTGGTGTTGAATACTTTCTCTTTATCTCATCTTGTTGTCATTGATTGTCATTTATTTGGATAATCTTTTCAGAATCAACAAAAATATAATTTCAACTATTGCTTTCTTTAAAGGTGGAATTTGATTGACTGAAAGATTTCAAAGGGTGTTTTTATGATATGATCTTAATACTTTGATTGTTTTAAAGATTTTTAAAGACTAAGTTTAAACCAATTCACCTCCTTCTTGATTATTTTGTGTGTTCATACCGTTTTCATATTCAGCTAGGTTAAATACCAGATACTTTGGCTCCATTGACTTTTGGGTTTTATCCCTTGAACGTATCAGGTATTTGGCTAGGTTGAGTACATAATACTATGACTCCAATGCCTTTTGGGTTGTATACCCTAAAAAGTATTAGGTATTAGGCTAGGCCAAGTACTTAATACGTTGGCTCCATTGGCTTTTGGGTTCTATCCCCTAAAAAATATTATGTATTCGACTAGGTATTCAGCTAGGGTGAGTATTAGATATTTTGGCTCCATTGCCTTTTGGGTTCTATCCCTAAGCATATCAAATATTTGGCTAGGCCGAGTACTTAATACTTTGGCTCCATTGCCTTTTGGGTTCTGTCCCTTGAACATATCAGGTATTCAGCTAGGGAAAGTACCTGATACTATGGCTTTCCACCCAAATCTCAGGATTCTTTGTATTAGGTACTCAACTTAGCCGAATACTTGATACCCCTTCAAAGTATGCAGTATTCAGCTTAACCAAATAACTAACACGTCCCATCTAAACCTATGATGACCTTCTTAAGAAAAACAACCCAAATTATTTAATAAAAGATCATTAGGAATAAGATGAGTTCCCTAATGATAATTATAGATACATTACCTACGCAAGTAATCTTGAGAAAAGGCCACATGTCCAAGGCCCACTAAGGTATGTATAAATAGCTATGTGAATATTGAGGTAAATCACTATTGATTCTCATTTATTATCCTCATTTATTTCTCTCGATCGAGATCTTACTTAAGCATTGGGGTGCCTTTTGCAGATGTCCCACCCTCCGGCTTGCCGAGTACTATTTGGAGAAGAAGGAAGATCATCCGGAGGACGTAAGCAAAAAAAAAAAAAAGTTACATGTTTACTCCAGTAATGATATAGACAATTTATTTAATATTAGAAAAAAAATTAAAATTCATTTCATCTTATATATTTAATATAATTTATACATACTTATAATTATATGTATAATTATAAATTTATTTCAATTAATATGATAATTGGCCCATACATGACATGGGTCATCAAACTAGTTTTATACATAACAAACTTAACTGTGACACTGCTTTTAGCACTAGAGATAAAATTATTGATATATTGATGTGGAAAGTGGAATGACTACAGAACTAGAATATCTTCATTCTTGCAAGCAAGCAATTAGGAAAGTGAAATACTTCAGATAGAGATTAGGCAGAAAAATTTGCTAACATATTTGACTAGACGTTCATGTCAGCATTTTATACATAATATATAGTCAAACAAAGCTAATGCAGCAATCCTCATGAAACTGAACCTGCAAGCAAGAGGAGCCTCCTAGTTGTACTAACATAAAGCTGGTAAAAAAGGGGACGACAGTAAACAAAAAGAAGTGAATGTGTCACCATGAGCATAACTTACACTTGCCCCAGGAGTACAGTGACAGATAAACAAAAGAAAGAAGGCAGGTACACATTTGCCTACTCTGTGCTAGCACAGGTTCTCTCAATCACCTTTGAATCTGTTCTTTGAGAGTTCTTGGATGGAGAACTTGATCCTCTTGAAGAACTATGTCCAAAAAGACTAAGTTTACCAATTTTATTGGAGAAAGAACTCATAAATTTTCGCGATCCGGACTTAGCCATATCCCTCTTCATGCAAACATGCTCCCTCTCTAGATCATTTAGTCTCATTCTTAGTCGAGCCAATTCAAGTTTAAGCTCGCGGTTTTCGCGTCTCAGTGATGCATAGTTGTCTCGTGGAGACATTGCTGCACTTAGTGCACCACTACTTATGCGCCATGACTGGTGTATTGGCTTGGTATCATCTTCCGCGTAGGAGCAGGACAATGAATTTCTAAGTCTTAGTTGTTCAAAGTATAGAACTTGCACTATTGATTGGAGAGGAAGGCGCTCATTTTGTGCAGCATGTGCTCCAGCTTCTTGAGAAAGCTTTTGAAAATCAATCAATTTGCATAGTTTCTTCTTTTCCATATCTGTCAAACCTTGATGAGCCTGAAATTGCATAAGGCAACAGCTTAAAATTGCAAAGCCAATTTTAGTATTGATGAAGGAAAAAAAAATTAGCATTTTGATGAGCTTGAAGTAACATAATACACTAAAGTTCAGTATTTTGAAGAAGGAAAACAGAATTTCTCTTGCCTCAGGGAAGATTTGAGAATATGACATTAGACATCATATTTACAACATAAATTTGATAAACCAAGAAAAGCTTTTATCAATGACATGGAAATCTACTGTAGTTAGTTAGCTGTTTTATCAATACAATTATATAAATACTTTAATAAGAGATTGGTTAGGTAGATATCCTTTTGTGAAAATGTAGAGAGTGTATGTCTGGCATGAAATTGGAATTTTCTTTAGATTAGATTCATTCAACAATAACAGATTTAGTCCATTTCCTTGTTAAACTTGTTCACTGCAAGTAGAAAATGTTGTAGAAATACAATCAAGCAAAGATAATAAAACATACCTTTAAGTAAATATCAATTGCTCGATATAACCCATCATGAACTGTGCGTGCATGTGCAGGTAAGGTTTCAGCAATGACCATAAACTTGGAAAGTTTTAGGTTTGCATCGGGGGCAATTTCAGCAAGGTAGTTATCCACTAGTTTTGACACTTTAACTAGTGCAGTTTGAGATGGTGAACGAGGGCTGTCAGATTCAAAAACAGAAGTATCTTCTGGTTCTTCTTCACTATCATCCTGCTGACAGAAGTTTACCAAAATTCTATGAACTGTCTCAACATCAAATAAGGTATCACCTGCATGCCTGAAAGATGGTATCAAAATGTCATCAAGAGTGGAAACATCTAGTTGGGATCCAATTCTTCTTTCCAAGTCAAGCCTAGAAGCAATTGTACAATCAAGCATCACTGCACTTCGCAGAAGTCCAAAAAGGAAATTGATTGGAACAGCTAGTTTCTCAACAGGCAAAAGGCTAACAATGGTCTCAACCACTAGCTTTTCATGTAAAGTGGAATTTGAATCAACCTTAGTCTGGCTAGATGGATTCCACAAGCTGGATTTCTTTGTCAATTCTTTTTGTGCATAGTTCACAAGGGAAGCACCAATGCTCTCTGGCCGAACCCCACGACATTTCATGGCTGTTATGACTCTTTGATACATATCAATTCTTAGAATAGAAAGATCTTCTATCCACCAGTCACCATCACATTTGGCTTGCCTACTCATGTGTAACCTTCCTGAGCTGCTATACTCTAATCTTGAAAAACTAGAAGCTATTTGCTCTGCACATGCTTTTGAAGCTATTGCATCAATGCAGCGGCTAACTACTTTTAGCTCATCAGCAAGAGGAAGCAGGCTCTCACATTGTTGCAAGACTTCAACACACATTTCAAGATTCTTGCAAACTATACTATCAAGATATTCCTCGGCACGCGAGCCTAGGTTGTCTTCTGAAAAGTCTTCAGTCATTTCAAGGTAATCAGAGACACAACATAGCTGAGCAACATTTGTGGATGTGATCTCAAAGTTAATGCCATAACAAAATTTGGCTGCCAACTCAAAGCATTCAGCACCTCCTGGTAGATTTAGAAGCTCAACTCTTGAGATATCAGAATCCCTGTGTTCTGCAACTATCCTCCTTATTCTCCCACTTCTGGAGACAAGAGGAAACTTCATGCAAAAGAAATAAGAATTAGAACAGTCATAGAGGAACTTCTGCATATTGTTATGTCAATATTAAAAATTATCACAAAACCGAAATTAAATGAGATGAGTACTTACCTTGTGCAATGAAAATGTTCCTCCATTTACTTCTATAGTTATATCACTTGGTACATCACGAAAAATCCTGCAAAAGGTCAATGGGTAAATCTTTCAGAAGATAAAAACAACAGTCTCGATCTTGACATTAAATCAAAACAACTTACACACAGGGCCCTTTACTCATCATGATCTTTAAAAGAACATATAAACATGTAAGAAAAATCATATTTCCGTTTCTTCTAAGAATAAAAACACTCATAATCAATTAGAAAGAAAAAGCCAATAATACCAATTACATAATTGTTTTGGAATTAAGATACATATAAGCATATGGCTTAAAAATATTTTTGATCCTTAATAAATATTTGATTTTTGCATTCGTTTCCTCATAAATTTTTGTTTGCATTAAGTTCCTAATAAAACAAAAAATTTGTTTTTGGTCCTTGGCACTTATTTTTAGTCCCTAATAAATTAGAGAATTTTATGTTTGTTCCATGGTAAATTTTTTTCATTTGTTATTAGTCGGGATTAAAAAAAAATCGTTAATTTATTAAAGAGCAACACAAAATTCACTAATTTATCAGGGACTAAAACAAAATATCAAGGATAAAAAACAAAAGTGTTGTTTTATTAGGAACTCAATGCAAAACAAAATTTATTAGGGAGCAAACATAAAAATCGGATATCTATTAAGGATCAAAACATATTTATGCCTAAACATATGACACCACTTTTGCACCAGGTCTGCAGGACACAAATGGGAACACTTCAATCTTTCTAAGAACTACAAGAAACGGAGGAATGAATAAGAAAAGAGATACGTGAATATAGTAACACTGAGTTATGTGACTATCATTCTAAAACAAGTATGGTAGCAGTTTTAAGGTCCAATTATAACATTTTTCTCAGTAACTGATATTGAATGCATTAATTCCACAAAGAGGACCGAACCAAAAGATGATGAAAAGAAAATTCATTTTAAATTGAAAATCCCATTGACCTTCTAGCTCAATTAATTAAATTAAGATAGCATCCACCTGACAAAATTTTGGTTGGTTAATTTCACAATAGGCTTTGTTGATATGATCATTGTCAAGAACTCTGGCTTAACAAGAAAGGAAGGTGATCGACAATATGTCTCTTTCACTCAGGACATAAAGAGAGAAAAAAAAATTAAAAGTCAACGTGATTTACTAGAGATAAAATATTTTAACAATTGTTAAAGATACCATTGTACCGACCATAAAATCAGAATCACAAACAGAAAACACAGTTAGCAACAATAACTCAGATCATCCAAGTGTGCATAAAGCAGAAGGCATGATAATTCATTAATCACATAGATGATCATCGGTTGAACATTAGATACATTATATCATCATTTTATAACAATATTAGAACAGATCTTTAGCAAGTTCAGAAGAAACATAGAAAAATCCAGTTCAGTTGTAACAGTCTCTAGCAGAATCTAAGTTAATTAACACAATTACAAGAATACATGACAAGCCATACACTACTTGTTGAATAGATCACCTACTGACAACACATGAAAAGATTGAACACAGGAAAAAAACTACTAAATGCACATGATAGTAATAAGAATGCCACAATATGACAAACAGAAACTTACCTTCAAGCAACAATTTGTGTAGGAGGAAAGAAAGAAAAAAAAGCATCGGAAATTTTCAACATAAAATAAACTCTGAGAAAGCATGAAACAAACCATTCATTGTATTTTTGCCTTGTACCCTTGGCCAAGGATAACTGCTGCTGCTGTTGCTTGTCAGTAGTACGGTCCATAGGGAGTGAGAAAAACAAGTAATATAGTAAAACAGAACAGAATGTGAAAGGAAAGATAAAAGTATAGTAGTAGTGGGTTTAAGGAAGTAGTGAAGGGAAAAAGACAGAGACCCAGTTGGAGATCTTGCTGTTGGGGGAGTTCTTTGGCCATTTTCGTTGAACAGGTGGTGCTCATTGCATAGAGTGCAATTGTCCAAAGCAATGGGCCTGTGATGTGGGTCACACCTAGCTTTACTTAACTTATTATACTTTATACTTGATAATATATTTTTAAATTAATAAAAATTGAAATAGAGATATTATCTTGTATAGTGTATAATGTACACGACGATCCAATGAACTTAAAATAGACATGTTTCATCATGTATAATGTGTATGGTACACTATAAATCAATATTTTGAAATTTAAATTCAACTAACCTGAGTTTATTACATTTATTAATTTTATCATGGTATAAAAATTCAGTTAAATCAATTAAATCTTGACTTTTCAAAATCTTTTGGATTCAAGTTTAATTTTTTAAAATGTTGCTTTATTGTGACACTACTATTTATTGTTTTTTTTTTTTTTTTTGCTATTCGTATGACCCTCAATTAGTTTCAAAATCTTTAAGTTAGGTGCAAGGAAAAGTCAGTGATTTTGTGCGACAGTGTGAGTGAGACACAATTATTTTTTATTCGTTCGGTGCTTTTTCATTTTTCTTGTTTTCTTTAAAGGATTAAAGAGGCGCAAAAAGGGAAGAGAGGTGCTAGTAGTTGTTCCTTTAACAAAGGGTTTTGTGGAGAAAAGTCAAAAATGTTGCTCAGAGGAACAGAAATGAAAGTGGGAACAAAAGTTGTTAAACAGGTCTTGACA
>PYAF01001230.1:301865-322021 GCA_007407185.1 Glycine tomentella | reverse complement strand
CCATCCTTTTTCGGTGTTTTTTGTGTCTAAATTGCATTTCAGAAAGTCATCTTTCACCTCGTTTTGGAATCGGTCCAATCCAAGTTCTGTAGGCCGAGAAATACATAAAAGTTAACAATACGAATTTTGGCTCTGCTGGTGTGCGAATTCCAACCTAGAATTGGTCCGAAATTATATCAAGGCAAGGGGATTCTCATCACCCTACCTTCTTGTTTTTAGGATCATAAATATCCCAAATCATGTATACAAGCTTAAGAAAGCTCCTTATGGACTTAAACAAGCTCCAAGACAATGGTGTGAGAAACTTAGCAACTGTCTTCTTGAACAAAAATTTGGAAGAGGAAAAGTTGATAAAATCTTTTTTATTAAAAAAATCCTCTCATGACATTTTGTTGGTGCAAGTTTATGTTGATGACATCATATTTTGATTAACTAACATGCCTCTATGTAAAGACTTTGTGCATAAGATGCAGAAAGAGTTTTTAAGTCAAAACACATTTATGTCTTAAGACAAATCATAACCCTTAATTATTTTGAATAGATGTAAACAAATACCAAGGTTTAGCCATGCATTAAGCACTGTCAAAATATGTTTTGCGAAGTCTACGTCTGATGTTTCAAATGATAACAAGATGGAATCATGATATAATACGACATTAAAGATAACATTAAGATTTCAATTAATACTCTATGTCCGAGATCTATTTTTCAGAGACATTCTCCAAGGATTTATTGAATTAATGAAGAACAAATGAAGCCAAGCTCTAAAATTCCTCAATCGCCACCAAAAGAAGAACTTCATTTACAAACCTTCTCTAACAAAAAAGGAAGTCGTTTCCTGTTGTAGCGTTCAACATGCCAATGACAAAGAGTGGTTTCTTAGCATGAAGAAGTATTGTGTTTAATTTCCCGACAACCACATTTTTCAAACACAAGCTTTCGAGAGGAAATATATGCATTTAGAAACAACTAATACTTGATTGAAGGAGGCCTAGGAATAGAACAGTTGTTCTCTCGAGAATCAATGATAGGGATCATGATCATGAGGACTCGAGGACACTAAATGTGATGAGGACCTAGGAGGGGACATGACCAAAGCAACAAACTTGGAGGACATACAAGGTCTTGGAGGCCCAATGACAAGCTCAAAAGCTAAAAAGGCTAAAGAGGCTCTAAATCTCATGGTGACCACTTTACTTGAGACAAGCCCAAGTCTAAAGGAAGAACAGCCCAAAATGATACACTTAATCCAATTTGAAGACCTTGAAGAATAAGCCTCAATGGATATGCATGAAGGCTTTATTTTACTTGTCCCAATTCAGCACTTAATTTTATTTCCTCATATTTAGTTAAACTTTTGTTATAAGGCTTATTGGGCTGGATTGTTGGTTTGTCTATTTTCATTTGTTTGTAAGCCCATTAGGTTAAACTCAATATGGATGATGCCCACTATATAAGGGAACATCATAGCTTGTTGGAGGCAGAATTTTGATAATACAAAGATAACCTTTTGGTTAGAGGCTAGTTTCTCTAGGGTTCTTTTGAGAATCTCAGAACTTATCAAGGGTGCTAATCCTTGTGGCGTTCTTAGGCTTATCAATCTCTGATTGTGGCGCCTTCCAAATCTTGATTCGTTTTTTCCAAACCCGCAAATTTTCCAGTTTCTGTCTTCGTTAATTTCGTATCAGAACTCACGTTATACGCATCCGTTTTCAGTGATTCTTGACTCAAATTCGTAGTTCAGAAAGAGATCTTTCGTCTCGATTTGGAAACGGTTGAATCCGAGTTCTGTAGCGTGAGATACACTCTATTCTTAACAGGACGTGTTGTTGGCTGAATTCTGGGTGTGAAATTTCGTTCCTAGTTGATCCTAATCTCTAATCCTATTGGGGATCATATCACTACCTTAGGTAATTATTTCTATTCCTTAAAACAAATTGTGTTTAACTCGCCCAGGCGAGTGAACCATAAGTAAAATGCTCGCCTTGGCGAGCATAGGTCTGCAGCACGAATTTAAAAGAAAAAAATCAAGTTTTTCAAACTCATTTCCCAAATCACTTTCATTTTATTCTTGCTTCTTGTTGTGACTTCTTCTTCTTATACTCTAATTCGCCCAAGCCCCTGCATACATAACCATCCTCCATACTTCAATCAAGTAAGTCCCCTCATCTCTTGAAATTAATTACAATATGCATGATTTCCTTTAGCTTTCTTGTATATTTACATTGTAATAGTGTAGTTTTATTGCTTTCTTCTAAGCATAGTTAGGTCAAATAAGTCACTATATAATTTTGTTGTTTCTATGCTTGTGTGCTTGGTCTGGAATGCTAAGCTTCTTCTTCTCTACTCCTATGTCTTTTTCTAAAAATTTGGTGTAGTTTATGTGCAAAACAACTTCATGTTGATCCACCAAAAAGTATGCATACCAAGTGTTTGGTAAAATGCATCAATGAAAAACACCCATGATCTAATCCTTATACATGCACGAAATTGCTCCTTACTTGTCTTAGAAAGCTTGAATATATGATTTAGCTTATGTTAGGCTTCAAAGCATGATTTACTCCTCTGTGCATGACTTGGAATTTTCACTAAAATGTCAAAACTACATGCTAAAAAGTTTCCAGCACTTAGGTTGATGGTTAAAGAACATACATTTGCCGAAGCAAATAGTGGAGTAATAGGTATCACATTGTCCCAAAATTTGTTGAAATGATTCATGACATGTGCATTAGAAAGGCTGAAAATTGTTAGCACACATTTTGCAATGGTTACAAGAATGATACATCATTTAATTGTTGCCATCTACATGCTGTTTGAATTAATTTGGGAAAGCTAAGACTCTGAAAAATTATCTGAGTTCTTGCTTACAATCTTATCATATTCATTTTGGTTCAAATGTTGAGATACTTTTTCAGATGGCTCCCAAAAAGCTCTCCACTAAAAGAGCTAGGCATGTAGGAGAAGGATCCAGCTCCAATCTTCCTGTGGATTTTATATTTGATGCGCAGAGGTTCCGTACTAAGGAGCACCAAAAGTGATTTGAAGCTATCAAGAATTGGTCCTTCCTTAAAGAATGGAGAGTTCAGCTGAGGAATGGTGAATATCCAGAATTCACCATGGAGATTGATAGAAGAAGATGGAGGCCCCTTGTCACACCTTTGCAGAAATTTGACCCTGCCCATAGTATTGGAGTTTTATGCTAATGCTTGGCCAACTGAAGAAGGTGTTCTAGGTCAACGTTCACTTGTGCAAGGCCAATGGATTCGTTACAATCCAGACACAATTAATCAATTTCTAGGGAATCCACTCATTCTAGAAGAAGGCCAAAACTGTGAATATATTAGCAGGAGGAACATCATTTCCGGATTTGATGAACAATCTCTCACCCTACTTTGTGATCCTGGTTGTGACTTTGCCTGAAATATTGCAGGGAGTAGGGTAAGATTAATGAGAATCAGCATGACAACACTAACTCAAATCTGGATGACTTTCCTTCTCAGCAACGTGCTTCCAAGTGATCACAATTCCGACTTGACTATGCCCAAAGTTCAGCTTGTTTTCAGTTGCATAGAACAATTCAGTATTCATGTAGCACAGTTGATCTCAGATGCCATTCATCAGTTCGTCATAACCGAGCCTCCTCGACATCCGCTGAACCCGAAAAAGTCTAATAGGGCCCTTGGATTTCCTGCTTTAATTACTGTTTTATGCCAATTTTATGGTGTGCAGGTACAACCCTCCAAGACAATCCGACCTCCCATCAACAGAGCTTTTATTGAGAAATATTGCCTAGCCAGACAAGTGCAGCAGCCACCAGAGCCACCCTCACTGGATTCCATTTCAACCCACCTTTAGAAAATGGAACTTCAGATGAATACCTACATGCAACATATGGCTGATTAGCAGGCTGCCAACTACAAAGGCCAGATGCAGCTAAACTAAAGCTTCTACAACTATACACTGCATCAACATCGCCAAGATCTGAACCCCTTTCCTTGGCTCACTCCCGACCAATTTCGAGCTCATGTAGCATGGCCTGGGGACAAGCCCATATTTCAGGAGGAGGCAGAAGGCCCTAGGGCTGATCAGGATCCTGTGACTGATGAAGGCCCTGTAGTTGACCAAGAAGCTACTGATGGAGAAGAAGCACCAGAAGATAAGGACATAATGCATAATTTGGAAGATTATCTCGTTGATCTCCAAAAGCAGTGACATTACCGCTTTATTTACTGCTTTCTTGACTACCTTAATTATCTTACTATGTTATTATTGCTTTTCTTTACTATTTTGTTTGAACTATCTCATTTTTTGAGTATGTTAGACTTTTGAACAAATGGTGCGCATTTATGTTCTTTTTGGGAATTGTGCACTTTGATAGGGAACACAGAAGGTTTCTTCTTTTTGGGAATTTATACATAACTTTTGGGGAATTTATACATATTTTCGATTAAATTTTTTTCTTATGAACATAGTTGTATATAGAACATAACTCTTTTTGGGGCTTTAAAAAGAAATTTTTTTCTTGAATATATCATGTTTTGAAAAGAATCAACGGATAAATATTTTGAAACTTACTTTTTGGATCAGAACACAACAAAAATAAAATTTTCAGGAAACTTTGAGAAATGAAAAGCAAATGAATGGTTTTCCAAAGATCAAATGAAGGCAGGACTTTTTACATGGAATTGATAAAAGATATCTTTTCAAAATACTGATTTGATTTGAACATGAAAACAAACCTTAAGCCTAAGTGAGTGTGTGCATCCACATAAATCATATTGAGTGTCCTCACTGATCTGTTTTATAGTTGATTTTGCATAAATTTCTAATTGTCATAACATATGATTCATGGATATGATTTAGGCCTTCTTTCTTTTTGTACATTTTTAAGTCACTGGCCAACAAGCTATCCCAATATATAATGATTAATCATTTTGCAACCCCTTTGAGCCAAACACTTGATATTTTGTTGGAACCCTAACCAGGAATAAGAATTCCCTACCATACCTTAGGTTAGGAGAGCAAAGGGGGATATTATTTTGTTGGAAACTTGTATCAGTTGGGTAGCTAATGTGATGAAAAAGACTTTGTTTTAAATGTGGCTATTCATGTTTAAAAAGATATAAAAGAAAAGAAAGAAGGAAAAGAAAAAGAAGAAAAAGAAAAGGAAACAAATTCCTTGTATTCAAAATTGAAAAATTCTATAAAGTTGGAAAGTTAAAAAGCATAGGATATCTTGGTAGAAAAAGGAAAGAAATAGGAAAGTGATGATAGCATTGTCTTATACTTATTTGCTCTCCTATTCTCGAGGTATTTTTGAATATTCAGAAAAACCAAGATTTCTTTCTAGCCAGGCCCAACCATAAAAGCCCTAATGATCCATGATAATTATGTACTATGATTTGATGGGAAATGAACTACAAATTTAATCTATGACATATCAGTGTTGGAATTGAGAATAAACAACTTACCTGTGGGAGAATCAAACACCTTTGAAAGGTTTTCCTTTGTTTAAATCAATCAAGTATTTCCTCTAAGGTTATTTAGAAAGGAAATGTGAATTGATCTTAATCTCATTTGGTTTTGTGAATTTCATCTTTTGTATTTTAAATTTTTCAAGGTTAACATTTGAAAATTTTGTTCTAATCACTGTGAAAAGTTGAATCTTTACAAAATATATTCATATTAAAAGTATCTTTTTGTTATTTTACTTTGCTTGAGGACAAGCAAGATTCTAGGTTAGGGAGTGTCATAAGTGCCCTATTTCAGAACAATTCAAACTTACAATACGACACTTATCTTTGGATCTTAGTAAATTTGCTTATAAACTTACCCTAAACCTAGTCAATTTGGATTAAGTACTTCTGTAAATGTTGTTTTTCCTATTTTGAAAGATTAGTCCAATCACGTGTTGTTGTATTTTGATAGGTTCCGATGACTTCCGAAGCATTAAAGCAAGCAAAAAGGGCATAAAGATCAAAATTGGGGGGGGGGGTGTGTCAGAAGCAAAATGGCCCAGGCCCATGACCTTTCTTCACTATTAAGCTTTTAACTCGACAAGGCGAGCATTCTAAGTGTATTTGGCTCGCCCAGGCGAGTAGCATTCTTCGTCATTAAGGCTCGCCCAGGCGATGACATCAGTATATTTTGCTCGCCCAGGCGAGTGAACCAAGGCTAAATGGCCCACCTGGGTGAGTGGACACAAATAGCGCCTCAAAATCTATAAATAGCCATGCAGAAACTTGAAGAAGGCATTCCAATTTCATTTTCTCTCTTCCTGGAGAGAAAATTCTTAGCTTTTGTGAGTGAAATAGAGTAGGTCAGTGTTAGGAAGAGTGAGAGAAGTGAGAATTAGTGTGGAGACTCTGCCGGAAAGAAGTGGTGATGGTTTCCTTCATCAATTCTTCCCTTGAGGAGGTGCTCTCCACAATGGTTGGCTAGCTTCTCTTAAGGATTGGATGTAATCTTCTTACCCCTATGTCTCTCTTTTAATATTTATTTATGCATGAATCTTTTCTATTCCTTATTGGTAATTTCATTCTGTCCTTAATGCTTGATTCTACTTGATCACTAGTTTCATGAATTTAATCTTAAGTGTGACTGGAAAGTAACCTTAGGGTTGAATTGAATGATTTTACTCGTTACGTTATGTTGCTAGGAATAGGACATAATGTTTTGATTGCATAAAGCACACGATTATGATTTTAAATGCTAGGATATTTATTCGATATGCGAGGGATCGATAGTTGGAGAAGGAAATATAGGAGACAACTTTAAAATCAAGATCATAAATGTTCTTTATGTGGAAGGTTTGCAGCACAATCTCTTAAGTATAAGCCAACTATGTGATAAAGGATTCAAGGTTTCCTTCAATGACAATTGGTGTGTGATATGTGATGGTCAAACTGGTGAAGTTATACATGTAGGTAAAAGAAAAGGTAATATCTACTTACTCTTTATAGAACATGCATTCTTTCACAACAATAATTGCCTAGTAAGTAAAGTTGATGAATCATGGCTATGACATATGAGAGCTAGTCACATAAACATGTATGACATGAACAAGCTTATTAGAAAAGACTTAGTGATTGGCTTACCTAAATTAAAGTTTGAAAAAGACAAACTATGTGATGCTTGTCAAAAGGGGAAACAAACCAAGATTTCTTTTCAAAATAAAAATGTTGTTTCTACCTCAAGACCCCTTGAATTGCTTCATATGGATTTGTTTGGTCCTTCTAGAAGCTTAGGAGGTAAATTTCTATGGGCTTGTAATAGTTGATGACTATTCTAGATTCACATGGACTATTTTTAAAGATTCAAGAGTGATGCTTTCATTGCCTTCAAAAGTGATCATGGTGGTGAATTCCAAAATGAGCATTTTGAAAAATTCTGTGAAGAAAATGGAATCAACCACAATTTTTCAGTTTCAAGAACACCTCTGCAAAATGGTGTTGTGGAGAGGAAAAATAAATCCCTTGAAGAAGGTGCTAGAACTCTTCTTAATGAGATAAATTTGCCTAAATATTTTTGGACTGATGTTGTAAGTACAGTTTGCAACACTTTAAATAGACTACTCGTAAGGCCTATTTTAAAGAAAACTCCTTATGAACTATATAATGGTAGAAAACCAAACATCACTCACTTAAGAGCATTTGGCTACAAGTGTTTTGTTTTAAATAATGGTAAGGAATCACTTGGAAAGTTTGATGCTAAGGCTGATGAAGCCATATTTCTTGGATATTCATTACAAAGCAAGCATATAGAGTCTTTAACAAAAGAACTTTATGCATGGAAGAATCAGTTCATGTTATTTGTGATGAATCTAACTCCTCTAAAAAGGAAAAAAAGTGTGAAAATGATGCAGGTCCTTTAGAAGATACATACAAATTAATGGATCAAATGAAAAGGAAAAAGAAGAACCAAATGTAGAAATGGAACAATCGACATCTATCCAAAAGCCTAAAGATTGGAGAACTACAAGAGATCTCTCCCTTGACAACATAATTGGTGAAGTTGTTGGATATAAGGGGAGCTTCATGAAGATTGGAAGTCGTTGATACAAGATGAGTTTTGTGCTTTCAACATGCTTGAAGACTTGGAATTTTATGTAAAAGGAAAGCTATCTGATTGATCCATGCATTCATGCATTCACTTATTCATTCATTGATTCAACTAAGTGTTTTTCATGAAAATCAAACAAAGCTTTTAACATTTAACTAAGGTTTTAAATTTGATTCAAAAGTTTTTGGAAAAAATGTTTTTATACTGATGTAATTGATTACATTAAAGGTATAATCGATTATTTTGTTCTTTGTTCATTCTGGAAAAGCTTCAAAGAACAATGTAATCGATTACCTATCAGAATAATCGATTATTTGACCTTTGCTTTCATATAAACTGCTTTGTTGAACACTTTAATCGATTACCATTAGGTAGTAATTGATTACAAAGATTTACATTGCTATACATGATTTTAAGACTCTCTGGAAGAATCGATTACCAATAGGTAGTAATCGATTACACAGGCTTAACTGAAAAATCTATCTTTCTGTCTTAATCGATTACCAAATGTTGTAATCAATTACATAGCTCATTTTGTTTTATAAAGCTTCCTGATTTAATCGATTATTCCGTCTCGTAATCGATTACACAGTGTATTTTGATAATTTGAAGCTTACTGTCTTAATCGATTACGAGACGGAATAATCGATTATTTTGCTCGTTGCTCATGTCCAGAATCTTGTAGAACACTTTAATCGATTACATGAGCGTTTTAATCGATTATTAGGCGCGTTTAATCGATTACTAACAGTTACAAAAGTTTGTTATAAATTGAACCAAAGCTCAGCTTGTTTTGTAAGTTGTTCAATTCGTATTCTGAGCATACACAAGCTTTCTAAACACATTCAAAGTGATTTTCTGAGTTTTATGAGTTCTTGCATCAACTAAAACACTCATGGGTTTTTGAGTGATTCTTTAAAGCAAGAAGTTTTCATTCAAAAGTTAAGGAAGAAGAATGTTCTGAGTTTGTTTTTGTCTTTCAACCTGAATTGCTCATTCATATGCATGTCATTCACTGGATCATTAAGTTGTTTCTTTCCTTAACTAATTGATTGTAATTTTGTTTACAAATTTGTTGAGATTGGCTATTGTAATAGGATTCTTATAGCTTGGGACTAGAGAAGGGTTCTCTAGCATAAAGATTAGAGTAGTGTTCTCTGAATCTTTCTCCTTAGAAGTCTAATAGGGTTTTAGATTTTTGTTCTTTATCTAGGGTTGATAAAGGGGAGGTTCTTGTAAAAGCTTGTAAAAATATTTTATAAGAGTGGAACTCTAATTCATTGTGAATTAGAAGAAACTGGATGTAGCTTCAGGTTTTAAAGTGAACCAGTATAAATTGTTTGTGTTCTTACTTCTATATCTCTATTCTCATCTTATTCATTGATCTTTAATTCTTTGAATCGTATTCATTGTTCAACAAGTTCTATTTTGATCTATTGAATTCTTGGGCTGAGCTATTTGATTGAGTAAAAGGTTTCTTGGTTTTGAAAGTGATAAAGATCCTGAAACTCTGATTTGAATTTGATTTTTAAAATACCAAGGTTTAACCAATTCACCCCCCTCTTGGTTGTTATGAAGTATTCCTATTATTTTCAATTGGTATCAGAGCTGGTTCTTGAGAGTTATTCAAGATCACTAGTTTTTCTTCAAAAAGAAAAATGAATACTTCACAAATAACCTTCAAGGAAGGTGCTTCTTTAAACAGACCTCCTATGCTTGAAGGGGAACATTTTAGTTTTTGGAAAAATAGAATGAAAATCTTTATTCAATCAAATGATCCAGGTGCTTGGAATGCTATAGAAAAGGGTCATTTTATTCCAAAGAAAACTGTTGCCAATGAATTGATTCCCAAAGAATGGGATGAGATGACTGATGTTGAACAAAAGGTTGTCCAGTATGAATGTGGTAAACCTGGCCACATCAAATCTGAATGTTCAATCTACTTGAAAAAGCAACTAGGAGAGAACAAGATGAGGAAGGAATGGGAAATCTGAAAGAGCCTACATAGCTTGGGAAGATAATGAGTCAACTACTTCAGAATCTTCAACTGAAAACGAAGAAGCCAACATGTGTCTCACTTCCACAATCAATGAAGAAGATGATGATCTCTCATGTGATGGAACTGAGGTAAGTTCTGAATATGATCAAGCTATTAGTGCTTTCCATGAAATGCATGAAGAAGCCAAAAAACTTGCAATATCCAATAACAAGCTAAAAGGAAATCTCAAATGGCATGTTGCAAAGATTACTGAATTGCAAACATATATTTGCAACTTGAAAGAAGAAAATGAAAAACTTGTTTCAAGTTACAATTTGAATGGATGTGTATGTGCCTCTTCCTCTACAAGTGTTGACAAGTATAACTTGCTTCAAAAAGATTTTGTTGATTACAAAAAAAGTCAAGGAGAAAAATATATGACAAGTTTATCTGAAATCAGCTATTTGATTGATCTTTTGAGAAAATTATATAGAGGAAAATACAACTTGGATGAAATGCTAAGTGTGCAAAGGTATGCTGGAGATACTTCTGGTTTGGGGTATAGAAAGGGCTCAAAATATGTTTGAAAAATAATATTTGTGCCTTCAAAACAGAAAAATCAAAAAAGGTATAATAACTCAGATCAATCAAAATGCTTTCTTTAGAAAATCATCAAAATCTGTGATATGCAACTATTGTATGGAAAGAGGACATACATCTTACAAATGCTATGCTAGCAGATTCTATATGCCTAATGGAGATTGCATTTGGGTTCAAAAGAAAAAGAAAGCAACTAACCCCTATGGACCCAACCTCAATTGGGTACCTTCCCTTGTAAATTGATTTGATTTTTGCAGGTACGTCTAAGAGCTAGATCCTCAACATGGTACTTTGACAGTGGATGCTCTAAACATATGACTGGAGACATGTCCATGCTTACAAACTTAACCCTTAAAGATGGTGGATATGTCACTTATGGGGATAATAATAAAGGCAAGATCATTGGAGAAGGCTGTTGATTCCGGGGGAGCTTCATGAAGTTTGGTACACATAGTCACCAAGAGTCCTCCTTGGTGGTCTATTTTCTTCTCCCCCTTTATCAGCCAAATTATCACGTACAAGTGGTTTTGAAAGAGAATCGATAGACGAAGTTTCACTCGGTGGCTTATTGGCTTCTTGTTTCTTTTTCTTTCTATTTTTCCTTTCTGTTTTGGTAATTTTTGGATCAAACAAAGGTTTATCTGTAGAAAACTTACCTCACATAAAGGAAAAAGAACAAACTACAAGCTCCCGTAAGCACCAAGTTTAACAAAGTATAAAAAGAGAATTTATACAAAACTTGAAATAAAAGTAAATAGCGAAAGTAAAAAAAAAAAAGTCCTCCCAAACTGAAAGATTAAATTTAAAAGAACTGAGTAAACGACTCAAATCCCCGGCAACGGCGCCAAAAACTTGTTAGGACTTTTGGCAAGCTTACCAATTTGTCGTTGTAAGTTACAAAATTTATAAAGATCGTCTCCACAGGGACTTAAGTTTACTTAGTTAATTCAAATAAAATTCAATAGTTTAATAGTTATGTACAAAGAGTGCAAGCGAATGTTCATTTGATTGTGCAATAACGAAACATACGAATATAAAGAGAATAAAAATCTAACGGATGCGGAAACTACTAAAACAAATAAAGCGAGTTTAGTTAAATTCAAGAATAGTGTAGAATTGGATTTCGTCATTCTTACCCTTAGTATTCAATTAACTTTGCCATGCATAAATCATTTTCTATCCTTATTGATGCACACATTAAATTACCCCAAATCGATTCCTCACATTTGAGAATCCTAAGGATATTTACTAAATATAGATCCCTCGTATATCGAATAAATATCTCAGCATTTAAAATCATAATCGCGTGCTTTATGCAATCAAAATGTTATGCCCTATTCCTAGCAACGTAACGTAACAAGTAAAATCATTCAATTCAACCCTAAGATTACTTTCCAGTCACACTTAAGATTAAATTCATGAAACTAGTGATCAAGTAGAATCAAGCATTAAGGACAGAATGAAATTACCAATAAGGAATAGAAAAGATTCATGCATAAATAAATATTAAAAGAGAGACATAGGGGTAAGAAGATTACATGCAATCCTTAAGAGAAGCTAGCCAACCATTGTGGAGAGCACCTCCTCAAGGGAAGAATTGATGAAGGAAACCATCACTGCTTCTTTCTGGCAGAGTCTCCACACTAATTCTCACTTCTTTCACTCTCCTTAACACTAACCTACTCTATTTCACTCACAAAAGCTAAGAATTTTCTCTCCAGGAAGAGAGAAAATGAAATTGGAATGCCTTTTTCAAGTTTTTGCATGGCTATTTATAGATTTTGGGGTGCTGCTTGTGTCCACTCGCCCAAGCGAGTCATTTAGCCTTGGTTCACTCACCTGGGCGAGCTAGTTCCTTTTTCTGGAATGTTCACTCGCCTGGCGAGCAAAATACACTGATGTCACTTGCTTGGGTGAGCTAAAGCCTTAATGACGAAGAATGCTACTCGCCTGGGCGGGTCAAATACACATAGAATGCTCGCCTGGGCGAGTTAAAAGCTTAATAGTGAAGAAAGGTCATGGGCCTGGGCCATATTGCTTCTGACACCCCCCAATTTTGATCTTTATGTCCTTTTTGCCTACTTTGATGCTTCGGAAGTCATCAGAACCTATCAAAATACAACACGTGTTGGACTGATCTTTCAAAATATGAAAAACAACATTTACAGAAGTACTAAATTCAAATTGGCTAGGTTTAGGGTAAGTTTATAAGCAAATTTACTAAGATCAAAAGATAAGTGTCGTATTGTAAGTTTGAATTGTTCTAAAATAGGGCACTTATCAGATACTAATGGAGGTCCATTGCAAGCTAAAGGTCTAGAAGGAGAACTTGAAGAACTTCCTTTGGTTAGCTTTAGAGGACCCATGACAAGAGCTAAAACTCAAACCCTTCAAGACCACATCAAAGCTAACTTGGACAAGCATGAAGAAGCACACCAACTCAAGAGGAACAAGGGCTGGATTTTGTACTCTAAAGTTGAATTAAAATCCATTTAATTTCAGCACTTGTTAGTAGCAAAAGTAGTGACAATAAAAAGGCATTTTAGTGCAATTGTGTAAAAAGGTGTAGGTGCACTTGTCTGTAAATTGTGTAGCACCTATGTAAGCTTGTTGGCTGCACTTAAAGGCTTAAAAACTGCACCTTAGGCACGTGGGATCAGCCAAGAGTCACCTTAGGAGAAGCTTGCACCTCAAGCTTCATTAGCTTACATTAGGCTTCACTAGTTTGCACTACAGGCTTCATTTGATTTGTCATTTCATGTGCATTTAGTTGTAACTTCGTGGCTATATATGGCTGCCCAAACACTGAATGTAACAACTTTGATGTCATAATGCAACTATGAAAATTTGTTGAGAGAGTTTTTCTCTTGTTCTTGTGCAACAACTTCTTGGGTCTTACCAATGGCTTCTCAATGATATTACAACGATCTTTCCTAGACTAATTGTAGAGCTTCTCCATGATGTCTTCCATCTTCATCCCTAACCTTTTTGCATCTTCCATTGTTGCACATTAAAGCTTCCTTCTAGCCACATGTTCCACGTGATGTGAGGAAAGCTTATGTTCTTGAAAGATTCTTGAAGATTAGGTTTCATTGCAAGGTAGATTTGGGAAATCAATGTGTAAGGGTTTAGACATACATCGGATAGCAATTGAAAACAATATGAACACACACAATAACAAAGAGGGGGTGAATTGGTTTAACCTTGGCCTTTTTAAAAAATATTTTAGAATCAGAGTAATAGGATCTTTATCACAATTAAACCAAGAATGTTTCAAACAATCAAACCACTCAGTTCAAGAATACAATTACTAAAACCTTCGCTTGTTGAGTAATGAGATTTCACCAATAGAATCACAGATTAAGATGATAAGAAGAGATTATAGAAAGTAATCAACACAAGAACTTATACTGGTTCACCTCTCAACAAGAGAAGCTACATCTAGTTTCTTCTAACCAAAACTTGATTAGAGTTCCACCATTCACAAAATTCAGTTCTTATAAACTTACAGCAATCACACTTAGTCAACCTTAGATTAAGAACAAAAATCTGAAATGTAACAACTTTGATGTCATAATACAAATATGAAAATTTGTTGAGAGAGTGTTTCTCTTGTTCTTGTACAAGAACTTCTTGGGTCTTATCAATGGCTTCTTAATGCTATTGTGACGATTCTTCCTAGACTAATTGGAGAGCTTCTCCATGGTGTCTCTTCCATCTTCATCCCTAACCTTTCTCCATCTTCCATTGCTGCACATTAAAGCTTCCTTCTAGCCACAAGTTCCACGTGAAGTGAGGAAAACTTGTGTTCTTGAATGATTCTTGAAGATTGGGTTTCTTTGCAAGGTAGATTTGGGAAATCAATGTCTAATGGATTTAGACATACATCAAGGATGTAGCTTTCAAGGCAATACTCTTTTGCTTTTTATATGCATCTTCAGCATGTGTTAGTTGAGACAATTCTAATTCATACTCAAGTAGCTTACTAAATAGTGTAGCCATGGACATCTTTGAAAGATCTTTTTGACTCCTTAATTGTTGTCACCTTTGGTTGCCATGGTCTTTTTAGGAACTTTAAGATCTTGATGTTTAATTCTCTAGATCAAATGTCTTTCCAAGACCAAGAAGATAATTTACAATGTGTGTGAATATGGTCTGGAGTTGAGATATGTTTTCTTTTGTGTTCATCTTGAACATCTTATACTCATGAATCAAGGCATGCTTCGTTGATCTTCTGACTTCATTTGTCCCTTCATTAGTAATTTCTAACATCTCCCACTTCTCCTTAGCGCTTTTACACCTAACAGTTCTGAAAAATTCATCAGATGAAAGTGCAGAAGTGTAGAAGTAATCATGTTTTTTGCTTTGTTATACATAGGTTTTTTGTGATTCATTAAGTTTCTTTAAGAATTCTTGAATTTATACAAAAGAAAAACAAAAAAAGCTTACAAAATTTTTGTGAAAGAAACAAGAAAAGGAAAAAGAAAAACAATTAGGTACAACAAAAGAAATCATTGAATTGGTGGCTGGAAAATTAATAATAAAAACAGAATTTAGAACGAAAGCAAAGTTATAAAAGCTACAAGTTCAAATTCCCTTTGAACCACAAAATTAAGTGAACTTGTATGCCATGCTTGGCGAAATTTGGTTTCTAACAATTGAATTTGATTGTATATCCTCCTTGTGCAGTTTGGTCTAGCCAATATATCCTTGAGTTGTCTCATTAAATTCCAATTAGAGTTGTGCTTTTCTAAAAAATTTCTTTTGTTTCTTGTCTCTTAGAAATTCCAAGGTTTTGTCTTAGAGTTTTCTTGTTCTTGGACTCTTGAGTCTAGCTTAGATTTGTTTCCTATTTCACTATAGTAAAAAACGTTGATTTATTGTGAGTTTTTGCTTAAGAACTATAGAAAGGAACAAGAGTAGGAAAAGGCAAGAGAGAACATTAAAGAAAGAGCCTAGATAAAGTGTGCAAACATGAGTGAGTGGCAAACACTTAGAGAGGTGAGAATTTCCTTCTATACTTGTGTTTCTGCTAAAGGCCATCACAAAACAAATGGAAGACTTACTCACCGAAATGTATGCAAGATTTGAAGAGTTACAAAGGGAGACTGATGGAGGTCCATTGCAAACTAAAGGTCTAGAAGGAGAACTTGAAGCACTTCCTTTGGTTAGCTTTAAAGGACCCATGACAAGAGCTAGAATTCAAGCCCTTCAAGACCACATCAAAGTTAACTTGTATCTTTTGGACAAGCATGAAGAAGCACACCAACTCAACACAAACACAAAACATGGCCTGTTTGTTTTAATCGAGTACCATTTATATGTAATCAATTACGCAATATTTTGTAAAATGGAGAAAAATCTGTGTTAATCGATTACATAATGAAATAATTTATTACTTTGATCATACATCTGTTTCCAGAAAGATCAAGAACAAAATAATCAATTATCTGACGTATTAATTGATTACACGCTTCATTTCATTTTGTAATTTCACTTTCATTTAGCTTATAATTTCGTGGCTATATATATAGCTGCTCAAAAACTGAATGAAACAACTTTTGTTCATTTGAATGCAAATCAGAATTTGTGTGAGAGTTTCTCTCTTTTTCTTGTGCAAGAACCTCTTGGGTCTTATCAATGGCTTCTCAATGCTATTGTGGTGATTCTTCCTAGACTTATTGGAGAGCTTCTCCATGGTGTCTTCCATCTTCATCCCAAACCTTTCTTCCATCTTCCATTGCTGCAATTAAAAGCTTCTAAACAGCTACATGTTTCACGTGAAATGCTGGACAGCTTGTGTTCTTGAAGTTTGGTTAAAGATTGGGTTTCATTGCAAGGTAGATTTGGGAAATTCAATGTCTAATGGGTTTAGACATACATCAAAGACCCAAAGAAGGAGTAATCCCATTGGAAGTGTGGATGGAGAGGCTCATGTCAATAAAAGGGTGAGTGAGTATGCATCCTATCATGGAGGAAATTATGAAGAAGGGGGAATGAGAGGAAGGATTGGAGAGAAAATAATAGGAGATACAATCCTAGGATAGGCACAATAGAGATGAGGAAGATTGGAGGTTTAAGAGAAGAGAGAGAAGGGAGGAATGGTGAATTGAATGAAGTGAAAATCAAAATTCCAAAATTTGTTGGCAATTATGATCCCGAAACTTTGAGTGGGAGATGAAAGTAGAACAAATTTCTCATGCCAACAATTTGATGAAGAAAAAAAAGTGATTCTAGCAACTCTAGAATTTGGTGGCTATGCTTTAGTGTGGTGAAACCAAATTCAAATGGACATAGGGAGGTTGAGGAGACAAATAATAAATGGTTGGAATGACTTGAAGGTGTGTTTGAGAGAAAGATTTGTTCCCACTTATTATGCAAGAGAAATCCACAACAAGCTCCAAAGACTATTCCAAGGCTACAAGAGTGTCGATGACTACTATAGGAAGATAGAATTAATGATGTTAAGGGTTGAAATTGTGGAGGGCCAAGAGGCAACCATGGCTAGGTTCCTTCATGGCTTGAATAGAGAAATTCAAGATATGATGGAGCTACATTATTATGCCACAATAAAGGAGCTAGTCCACAAAGCTCAAAGGGTGGAGCAACAACTAGAAAGGAGGAAAGCTTCCAAGATCAATGGGGCTGCAACTTCCAGCTGAAAGGACAAGCCTAAGAGGGAGGTTTCTTGTTGTATGGCTGAACCCATCAACCATGAATTTTCCCAAAATCTACCTTGAATTGAAACTCAAACTTCAAGCTTTCTTCAAGGACACAAAGCTGTCCAGTTTCCACCAACTAATGGTTGTTTGTAAGTTTTTATTTCAGCAATGGAAAGTGGGATAAAGGTAAGGCATTAATCTAGATTTAGCTTTATAACAAACAATGCATTGAGTAACAAGCTTATGCACATCATGCCTCATTTTTGGCTGGCCAAAAGAAATGTTCACGTAAAATAGCCAAAGTTTTATCCACACCAAAGTGCCCCATTAAATTATTCTCATGTGCCTCCCTAATGAAAAATTCTCTCAAAGAGCTTTTAGGAACACATAGCTTCTTTTCCTTGAACAAGAAACCATCATGTCAAAAATATCCTTGATGAGCCCTTTTTCACACAATGCAAAAATAGTAGAGAAGTCATGATCACAACAATTCCTTTATGTGATTAAAACCAAGCAATTTAGTTTCAAGCATAGAAATCAAACAATGCCTCCTTGATAAGGCATTCGCCACCACATTCAACTTTCCTTGCTTATGTTTAATGACATAAGGAAATTACTCAATGAATTCAACCCACTTTGTCTCTTGTTGATTTTTCCATAACATTTCAAATATTTAAGAGATTCATGATCAATATGTATCACAAATTCCATAGGTAAAAGATAATGTTGCAAGTTTGCAAGACTCTAACAAGTGCATACAATTCTTTATCATAAGTGGAATAGTTCAAACATGCACCCTTCAATTTCTCACTAAAATAAGCAATAGGATGTTTATCTTGAATCAAAACCCCCCTAATGCCCACATTAGAGGAATCACATTCCAATTCAAATGAAGCTTAGGCAATGCAAGAATAGGTGCATGAGATAACTTATCCTTTAATGTTTGGAAAGCAATTTCATGTTCTTGCTTTCAAGAAAAGCTCACGGTTGTCTTCATCAATTCATTCAAAGGAGAAGCAATGGTACTGAAGTCCTTCACAAATCTCCTATAAAAGCTAGCTAAACCATGAAAGTTTCTCACATCCTTCACACCTTTTGGAGTTGGCCACTTCATGATGGCTTTCACTTTCTCTTGATCCACTTGGACTCCTTGAGCACCTACTACAAAACCTAGAAAAACTACTTGTGAAGTGCAAAAAGAACATTTATCAATTGCTCCATACAATGTTTCCTTCCTTAGCACCTCCAAGACACTTTTTACATGCATCAAATAATCATTTAAATTGGCATTATAAACAAGAATTTCATCAAAGTACATTATCACAAATTTGCCTATAAAGTGTCTAAGAACATGATTCATAAGTCTTATAAAGGTACTAAGTGCATTAGTCAAACCAAAAGGCATAACTAACCATTCATAAAGCCCAAATTTTGTTTTGAAAGCCGTTTTTCATTCATCACCTTCCCTCATCCTTATTTAATGATACTCACTCTTAAGATCAATTTTAGAGAAAATAGTAGCACCATGCAATTCATCTAAAAGATCATTAAGTCTAGGTATGGGTTTTCTATACGTTATGGTGACGTTGTTGATTGCCCTACAATCTGTGCACATTCTCCAAGTTCCATCCTTCTTAGGCACAACAATAATAGGCATAGCACAAGGGCTCATGCTCTCACAGATCCACCCTTTGTCAAGTAGTTTTTCCACTTGTGTTTGGATCTCCTTTCCTTCCATGGGGGAAGTCTTATATGCTGGCCTATTTGGAAGAGAAAAACCTGGAATCAAGTCAATTTGGTGCTCTATGCCTCTCAAAGGAGGCAAGCCATTAGGCACTTCTTTTGGAAAAACAAAGAGAGATTCCTCCAAAAGAGATTGCATAGCTTTTGTCAATTTTTCACCTTCTTTTTCAACATGTAAACAAAGAGAGTTAGGAAGCATAAAATAAAGAGGTTGTTGTGCCAATAACTCTCTCTTGATTTTATTTTCACTTAAGAACAAGCTCTCTTTAATCTCATGAATTTTTTCGCTCTCATTTTCTTTCTCTTTTCTTTTCTTTTCTCTAGTGTTTCTCTTGGGTAGCTCACTATTTTTGCCTTTATCAAATGCCGTATTTTTTTTTTCAACTCTTGAATTCTCTTTTCTTTATTTAATCCTCACACACTTGTCTAGGAGTCAGAGGCCTCAAAATAATTTTCTTGCCTTAGTGCTCAAACTCAAAAGTGTTCTCCATGCCATTGTGTATCACTTTTCTATCATATTGTCATGGTCTACCAAGAAGGATATGACCAGCCTCCATAGGTACAATATCACAAAGAACATTATCATTATAAGCATTAATAGAAAAAAGAATGAGCACTTGAGAATTTACCACCACTTCTCCACTTTCACTAAGCCATTGTAGCTTGTATGGTCTTGGATGCTTTGAGGTTGACAAATGTTATTTCTCCACAAGTTTTGTGCTAACAACATTGATGCAACTCCCTCCATCAATGATAAGTGAGCACATGATAAGCGCCATATTTCAGTTAAAATCATGTTTTAAATGCTAGCACTTATCTTTTGATTTCATTAACTTTGCTTATAAATTTCCCTAAACCTAGTAAATTAACACCTTATACTTGTGTTTAAAGTGTTTTGGAAGATTAATCCAATCATGTTTTGTATTTTGATAGATTCCGTGGATTTCCGAGGCTTCCGGATATCAAAGCAAGCAAAGAAGGCTTCTGTAGCAAGTATGGGAGGTGCAACAAGCATTTCAGGCCCAGAAACCGACATGGCCCAAAGCTTTCTTCAACATTAAGACTTTAACTCGCCCAGGCGACCAACCATAGTGTATTTTGCTCGTCCGAGC
>PYAF01001230.1:284167-301765 GCA_007407185.1 Glycine tomentella | reverse complement strand
TGAAGAAAATGGTGGCCTGGGCGAGTGAAGCTGGCAGGAGGCAAAAACCTATAAATAGGCCACGAAAATGGAGAGGAAGGCATGCATTTTGCTTTCTTTTCTTGCCTTTGCTTATTCTTTAGCTTAGGAAAGTTAAATATTAGTAAGTAGGTAGGTTAGGAAAGTGAGAGAAGTGAGGATTAGTGTGGAGACTCTGCCGAAGAAAAGCGGTGATGGGGCCCTTCAGCAATTCTTTCCGTGAGGAGGTTCTCTCCACTATGAGTAGCTAGCTTCTCTGAGGTTGGATGTAATCTTCTTAATCCTATATCTCTTTTAATATTTATGCATGAATCATTCTATTTCTTATTGGTAATTTCATTCTGTGCTTAATGCTTGATTCTCTACTTGATCACTAGTATTATGAACTTAAATCCTAAGTGAGACTGGAAAGTAATCTTAGGGTTTGAACTAAATGAATTTACTCATTACGTTACGTTGCTAGGAATAGGGCATAACGTTCTGATTGCATAAAGCACGCGATTATAAATCTTAATGCTGGGATATTTACTTAAATATGCGATGGATCGATATTCGGTAGATATTCTTAGAACTTGAATGCGAGGAATCGATTCAAGGTAACTTAGTGTGCATCAATAAGAATAGACGATTTATGCATGGTAATATTAATTGAATATAGAATGTTAAGAATGATGAAATCTAATCCCACTTTCTCACAAATATATTTCATTTTCATTAAGTTTAGTTATTTTACTTGCACCACCAAATAAAATTCTGCTCAAACTACTTGTACATAACTATTGAACTGTTTAATTCTATTTGGATTAACTGAGTAAGCTCAAGTCCCTGTGGAGACGATCTTATAAATTTTGAAACTTACAATGACAAATCGGTGCACTTGCCGAGAAAAATCCTAACAGCACACTTTCTTTTCAACTAAACACATTGTGTGAAAAATATTTTCTCTTTGACTTTCCTCTTTTTCTAGGCAAAAACTGCTCAACATTCTCCTTACCATCAAGAGATCACCCTCTTCGGCCTCCACTAGTGTGAGTTCTTCTTCTTCTTCACTTGAAGAACTATTTGAGTCCCTTGAAGACTCACTTCTTATGCCTCCATCTTCAAGCAAAATCATAGTTCTCTTGTTGGGACATTGGGAAGCAATATGACCCTTATCAAGGCACTTAAAATACTTGATATTTCTTGATCTTGTTGAAGTTGGTTCCACAATTATTTTGCTTGAGCTCTCCACCTTTTCTTCTTTATTTTTCACATGAGAAACCTCCCTTTTAGGCTTGCCCTTCCAGCTGGAAGTTGCAACCCCATTGGTCTTGGAAAAGGAAGCTTTTCTTATTTTTATTTGTTGCTCCACCCTTTGAGCTTTGTGGAGTAGCTCCTCAATTGTTGCATATGAGTGAAGCTCCATCACATCTTGAATTTCTCTAGTCAATCCATGAAGGAATCTAGTCATTGTTGCTTCTTGGCTCTCCACAATTTCATCCCTTATCATCATCAATTCCATTTCCTTATAGTAGTCATCAACACTTTTGTAGCCTTGGAAATGTCTTTGAAGCTTGTTGTGGACTTCTCTTGCATAATAAGTGGGGACAAATCTTCCTCTCAAGCATGCCTTCAAATCATCCCAAGAATTTACTCTTTGCCTCCTCCTCCTCTCAATATACATTTGAATTTGGTTCCACCATATCAAAGCATAGCCACCAAGTTCTAGAGTGGCTAGAGTAACTTTCTTTTCGTCATCAAATTGTTGGCATGAGAAAATTTGTTCTACTTTCATCTCCCATCATTATTGCCAAGGAATTTTGGAACTCTTATTTTCACTCCATTCAATCCTCCATTCTTCCCTTCTCTATCTTCTCTCCTCACCTTCCAATCTTCCTCATTTCTATTTTCCCTCCTATGATTGTATCTCCTATTTCCTCTTTTATCATTATTTTCTCTTCTATTATTTTCTCTCCTATCCTCCCTCTCACTCCTCTCATCATAATAATTTCCTCCATGAGAGGAAGCATACTCACTCAACCTCCTACTACCATGAGCCTCTCCATCTGTTAGTATATGGATGTCCTAGAGACAATCTTTTCATTAGATTAGGATGTACATGTACTTTTCATATTGTCATGAATAAATTATAAGCGCTCTTTATCTTGTTTCATATTCTGTCTCGATATCATTATTAATATATGACTAACTGGATAAAATCCTTGGAATAGAATAGGTATCTCTTGAGTATCAATGATGGGATCACGATCATGAGGATTCAAGGATACCAGATGTATACACCTAAATTTTAAGTTCCTAGTCTAGAGACACTGAGAATGGGGATCAGTGATTTCGGATAAGACTAGCACGGCTTAACTACTTGTATGCAGATACAAGGTAAAGACCTCATGAGCTACAGACATGGAGATGTCTTAGCTAAAGTCGTGGGTGGACCTATAAGGGTATAGCTCGCACTGAACGGACCCACAAAGAGACTCTATGAGGAAATCTCACAGATAGTATCATTAGAGCAGTCTCTTATTATTTGGGTGTGTCTTTCCTTAGACCAGAAGTTTTCACCTAGACTGTGTTCTAGAAGACATGCTTTGATTGTATACCTCATCTGCCTGAAACATGGAGACACATAGGTATACCTTTGGGCATGTCCTGAAAGAACACGAGTCTACGGTGACTAGCTGAAGGAATTCGTCAAATCTCTGTGAGAGATTAGGTTATCTGTAAATCGGAGAAATCGGGATGACATTTACGGGACTCGGGAATCTATGCATAGTAAAAGAAATCATGAGATGATTTGCCTTTAGAGTCAGTATAATTGGAGACTCCCTATTTCATATTAAAGCTTACCCTAGACCGCAAGGGCTGATACGTTTCCTTACCCTTGGTTTTATGGGAAGCTAACCAAGACGAAAGGAAATACATACGAAAACCAAATAAATTTAATAGGATGGTCTTGTCATTTACCTAACTAGTTCTAGGGCAACAAAGCATTGCTAGTGCTCTGTGTTGTCATTAAATGAGTAGTGGCCTTGTTGGGCCCAAACTCATTTATGCAGTAGCTATGTTGGACCTAATGGGTCACACACTAACACTTTATTGTCATGACATTATAGCATTAAAGGTTTTGGGCCTAATAATGGTTGTTGGCCTAAGAAAGAGTTTGGATACTTATCTTAAAGAGAGAGGGGTGCATGAATGGAGTTAATGGGCTTAATGTAACACCCTGAAAATTCAAAAACTGTGGTCAAAATATTATATAAATTATTCTTGCATAACTATTAATGTGAGTATTAGATTATGAGAAATTTGGCTGGTCTATATTTGAATTAATTGGGTGAAATATCAATCAGAGACATTAAGGAAATGCTTGAAGAGAAATGACCATGTTACCCTTTCCTTAAATCAGAAATTATAGAAATGCCCTTAAGGTAAAAAAGACAATAATGTCCCTAGATATTTTTAAAAATTACAAAAATGCCCCTAGATATTTTAGTGAGATATTTTAAGATGAAAATTATATAAATGCTCTTGGATATTTTGGAAATGACAAGAATACCCTTAGATATTTTTGACTAGATATTTTATGGTGGAAATGACAATTATGCCCCTAGGATGAATGATGAATTTACCATAATGCCCTTCAGGCCAGAAATGACCAGATATCCTTAGAAATTTTGTGAGAACCTGATGAAATTACAAAATACTCTTGACTGGCAGAATATCAAAATAGTTTGTGACAAGAAACTCTAGAATAGAATTTCTATGAATTTTATAAGGTGACAACTTTGAAACATTAGTCAGAAGAATTCAAGCATTAGAAAAATATGAAAAAAATACTAAATAGAATCTATAGAATTTTCTCTAAATTGTGGGGTGCTCAGATTTATTTAATAAAATGGTTTAGTAATTTTGATGATCAAAAATAGTACAGACCAATCAGAATTAAGGTAAGAGCAGTCTTGTATGCAAGGTTTGTGTTGCTCTCTGTGTAGACTGCTTGTGAGCTATCTATACTGTAATTGAAGTCTATTTCTGAAAATCTCTAAAGTTCTATTATTTAATATTATCCTTAGGTAGAAGAGTTCGTATTGAACTTTGCTTCTTTGGTAGAAAAATTCAAGTTAAACTTTACTTCCTCTTAAGGAATGCCATGTGTAAAGTCATGTTGGAATTGAATTCTTCTTCCTCATAAAAGGTGACATGTGGATACAAGGAGAATTATATAATTTTCTTCTATTTAAGAAAAATATCTTAAGCTTCATAAATTAAAATGATAAGATACAATCATGAAGGCTTAAGAAATATCTAGTCACTTGTAACTCACTATTAATATAAGAATGAGAAAGCTATCATATATGTGCACAAAATGAGAAGAAAAATCTTCTCTTGTTCCCTTGATAAATCACGAAGGTGGGAGAAGTTTCAAGACATGCCAAGTAAGTGGACACTTGGAAGGAAGAAAATAAGGAAGCTTTAAGATTAGGACAAGTGGTGGGATACTTGTAAAAAATCAAGACAAGCGTAGGGACACTTGTAAAGGAATCATCATGACTTAGAGATTTTGTAAATATTCAATTATTTTCCACCTACTATATAAAGGGAGGAGGAGGAACCTAATTGCAAGCCAATTTAAATACCACCCCTTTTTACAACCTCACGTGAAACTCTCTCCTCACACCACCTTCATTTCATTTCATCCTTCCCTTATAAAAGCTTAAATCCAATAGAAAAGACCCCACCACCATAGAAAGAATCACGTGTAGAAAGAGCTAGCTAGGAGGAAGAATTTGACAAGCTTTATAGGAAGATACAAGGTATGTATAGGGAGTTTATGCTAAATATAGTTTAAGTGTTACTTTGTTTAAGTATGTATGGGAAGCTTTATGATAAAGATAGTTTAAGTGCTGTTTTGTTTGAATAAGTGTTTGAATGTTCATGTGTTGTTAAATGTTTCCATGAAGTTCATATGTTGCCAAAAGTTTCTAAGAATTTCTCTAAGTTCCATGTGTTGCTGAGTGTTTCTATAAATCTCCATGAAGTTCATGTGTTGTTGAGTCTTCCTATAAATCTCTGTACATGAATAATATGCTGAGATTCTGTACATGAATATAAAGTTGAGTTCTATACTTTATGTTGAGTTTCTGAGTAAAATAAATATGAGATGATGAAAAGAATTATATCTTAAAGTGAATCAGTCTTATGTGTCTCATATGCATATGCGCGACGGGGGTTAGTCCGCGTTATTTGCCTTAACAGGAGGTGTGTCAGATAGCTACAGGAACTGAGTTCGAGCGTTCAGATAAGAGAGGTCTGAGCTGGGGGGTACTTGGCAGTGGGGAAATCACGCCACCCATGATGATAACATTTAGTGTGGGTGAGAATCCTGTTGCAACACTGTGGGACCCTGATTGATCGTTTCAGTTCTGTGCCACGGGGATGGGGCTATCTTGACTGTTGGTACCACATGATAAGAGTTTAAGAGAATCATGCATCATGATAAGAGTCTAAGAGAATCATGCATCTTTGAGGATGTTGTTATGAATATCTGCATATTAAATATATTTTGTTTCTTAAATTATGTTTATCATAAACTTACCCTATGCTTTGTGTCTATGGTTGACACCTGCCATGACCTCGATTTTATTCGGGCAAGCAGATGAATAGCAAAGAGAGACTATTAGCTATATACAAGAAGAGGATTTTGTTTGAAGATGTGCTATTTGAATATGATATGTTTGAAGATGTATTCTGTTGTGATAGAAGGTTTTAGTTATTTGTACTATGTAATAGAATTGATACCAGTATATTTTTATTGTACATCAGATTTATAAAAATCAATCAGTGAGGAAAAATCTTTTGTAATCTTATTATATGTTACTTCAGAATTATGAATGTTACTCAGTAATGAAAAATTGTGGTTTAGTATTTTTAAGCAAATCAAAAAGAATTTTTCATTAAAAATCAATAATAACAAGATCGTAAGTTGAGGTGTTACAATAGTGGTATCAGAGCTAGTCGAACCTTTCGGCCGGTGAGTTGTGAGTCTGTTGTGTTTCTCTGTGCATTAGGTGGTTGCTTTTTGTATGTTTGAGGTTTGGAGTAATTGACTGCCTGCTTATTGTTTGGATTGTTAATATTGGATTAATTTATATACTTAGGTGGGTAGATTTATGGTTATCATTTAGGCTTAAAACTCATCTCATTTGATGGTTATTTTGAGATAAGAAAATGTTGATTTTAACCATAAGATAGGTGATGATCTATAAGTTGGAATATTAGTGATGTTGGAGTTACATTTGATGATCTTTGGAGAGTGGTTTTGATGATATTTGGGAGGTTTTGTCATATTTTATGGACTATTTTGCATTAATTTTTGAAATAGAGGATGAATGGTATGCAGATAAAGGGTTCAAATACTAGAGGGATTCAATTTTGAAGATTAAGTAGTGAGGTAGTAGGTAAAAGAAGAATTAAGATGCATACTAGGTTTTTTTAATCTTTTCTTGTGGAAGTTTAAAGGGATTGGAAATTATTTGAAAGATAAATTGTGGATTATTAGTTAGATTACTAATATGATTTTATGTTGCTTGAGGATATTCTATAGTCATGTCTAAGTTGGTAATGATCTTACTCAATAAGGTATGGTGGTTTAACCTTACTTGTGATACGTATGATGTTATGATAAAAATATTTTTCCATAAGGTGATCGCTATTTTGCTTATAGATTATGAAGATTTGAGGATGCTGTCATAATATGTTTGTATTCCTGATGTCTGTTATACCATAAGTTTCAATGCATATTCACAAGTTAGCAGACTGGCCACCTAGATAATTTGTGAATGGCAAAGAAGCATTATGGCAAGCAGCCAAAAATACAAATAAGTGAATGATAGGTGATTTTCTAGGTATCAACTCTCTATAAAGATTAAGTGGGTGTAGAATTATATTGTATGTTGGGTGTATGTTTTTCACTTGGTGTGTGTAAGGAGTGATGACTAGTAAGAATGATTGTAAATAGCTGATGTTTTCCAAGATTGGAGGGTGAAAATCAAGTTGTGACTTGGGGAACCTTTAAGAGATCATTTTAGAGAAGTATTTTCTTGAGGATGTTAGAAACAAGAAAGTGATGGAACTCGTAGAGCTTAAGCAAAGGATTATGATTATGGTTAAGTATATAGTTAAGATTGAATAATTGATTGAGGTACTCTCCCCATTTACCAAGGAGAATATGGTATTTGGTTACTTGTGCTATTCAACTCCGGTGTGACCTATTCGTTTATATTGTATTTGTGAGTAAAGAAACTTAAACTTTTTTTTGTCTTCTTTGAATGATGAGCTTGTGGTTGAGACCCCAACTAGTGGGTATGTTTTGATTTCTGATGTGAGTTTAATTATTTTGTGGAGATTTCTGATAGAAAATTTTTGTGTTGATTTGATCTGTTTGCCTCTTAGCCAAATTGATGTTAGTCTAGATATGGACTGGTTATCTTCCAACCATGTTCTATTGAATTGTTTTAAATGGTGGTGTCTGGTAATCCTGAGATAAGTAATAATGAGATATCTATCTCTGTCAACCAAATTTTGTCATCTTTGAGAGAAAAGATTAAGTATACATGATATTGTCTAATTTGAAAGTGGAGACCAAGGTTTCTCTGGGTGACCTCCTTGTTGTTGGAGAATTTCCAAAAGTGTTTCCTGAGGATATATTCGGTCTACAGCTTGAAAGAAATAGATTTTTCTATAGATTTAATATATGGTGTTGGATCCATATCCGTAACTACTTATAAGATGTTTCTTATAGAGTTAGTTGAGCTTAAGAAACAAATAGGAGAGTTGTTGGATAAGCAGTTTTATGTGTTTTCATGGAAAGTGAGACCTAATGTGTTTCTATGAGAAGCACTAGTCTTGTTAATAAAGAAGAAGGATGGGACCATAAGGTTGTGTGTAGACTATTGTTAGTTGGACAATTAAAAATAAGTATTTTTCTCCTAGAATAAATGACCTTATGAATTAGTTGATAGGAGCATGTGTGCAAGATAGACCTTAGGTCAGGTTACCATCAGATATATGTGAAATCTGAGGATGTTTCGAAGACTACCTTCAGGACCCGTTATGGTCACTACGAATATTTAGTTATGTTCTTCGAGGTAATTAATGCTCTGGCATGTTTATGGATTATATGAGTAGGATCTTTCGCCCCTATTTTGATAATTTTGTGAAAGTATTCATAGATGATATTTTGGTATATTCTAAGACTAGAGAGGAGAATGAGAAACATTTGAGGATTGTGCTATAGTCCCTTAAGTATTGACAACTTTATGCTAAGTTTTGTAAGTGTGAATTTTGGTTAGAGAAATTGAGTTTCTTAGAACATGTGATATTCCAAGGTTGTATAGCTGTAGATCCTTCTAAAGTAAAAGTTTTCTAAAATGGGAAAGTCCTAAGTCTGTGTTTGAGATTAGAAGTTTTATGGGTTTAGCAGAATATTAACAGAGAATCATAGAAGGTTTCTCCGAGTTAGCTTTACCTTTGACTAAACTGCCTCGTAAGGGTCAAATCTTTGTATGGGACACACAGTGTGAGGAAAGTTTTCAAACTCTCAAGAATAAATTGACTACAACACCTGTGTTAGTCTTACCAAATTTAGAAAAACCTTTTGTAGTATATTTTGATGCATCCAAAATGAGTTTAGGAGGAGTTTTGATGCAAGATGGAAAGGTAGTAGCCTATGTATCTAGGAAATTGAAAACACATGAGAGAAACTACCCTACTCATGATTTAGAATTAGAACTATGGTGTTTACACTGAAAATTTGGAGACACTATCTGTATGGCTCTCATTTTGAGGTTTTTAGTGATCATAAAAGTTTGAAGTATTTGTTTAGTCAAAAGGAATTGAATTTGAGGCAGCATAGATGGATGGAATTTTTGAAAAATTATGATTTTGAGCTTAGTTACCATCCTGGAAAAGCCAATGTGGTGGCAGATGCTTTAAGTAAGAAATCTTTGATGATATCTGCATGATGATTAGGGAAATAGGGCTATCTTGACTGTTGGTACCACATGATAAGAGTTTAAGAGAATAATTCATCATGATAAGAGTATAAGAGAATCATGCATCTTTGAAGATGTTGATATGAATATCTGCATATTAAATATATTATGTTGCTTAAATTATGTTCATCATAAACTTACCCTGTGCTTTGTGTCTGTGGTTGACACCTGCCATGACCTCGATTTTATTCGGGCGAGCAGATGAACAACAAAGAGAGACTATTAGCTATACAAGAAGAGGATTTTGTTTGAAGATGTGTTATTTGAAGATGATATGTTTGAAGATGTATTCTGTTGTGATAGAAGGTTTTAGTTATTTGTACTATGTAATAGAATTGATACCAGTATGTATTTTATTGTACATCAGATTCATAAAAACCAATTAGTGAGGAAAAATCTTTTGTAATATTATTATATGTTACTTCAGAATTATGAATATTACTTAGTAATGAAAAATTGTGGTTTAGTATTTTTAAGCAAATCAAAAAGAATTTTTCATTAAAAATCAATAATAACAAGATCGTAATTGAGGTGTTACACTTGAATAGTCCAAGACATTATTAATTAATTTAAATAGTTAAATTAATCATCTAATATTTAAATTTGATAATTTAAATTTTGAATTTAAATATGAATTAACTATAGTAGTTAGTTTCACATCAAAAGGAGAAGATAAGAGCTAGATTTAAATTTGAATTCAACTAGCATCTTATCATGATCATGTCCTAGATTTTAGGAAGAAGTTTGAGGGCTAATTATGGGCTTACATACGGCTGATATATGATTATCATTTGGCAAAAAAATAAATTCCAAGTAATTGACTTGGTCTTAGGAGGATAAGATAGGAGGTTGTTGGCAATTTTTGAAATGCAACAACTCTATTTTTACTTCACGTGTGGGATGCTTCATGATCAGAATTTTTGGTTAAAAAAATCTGACTCAAACTCTTCTATAAAGTGTGCTATTGTGATCATAGTTCTCTAATAGTTTTTAGAGGAAAAACCCTATCTAATTTCCTCTATTTTCACGTGCCCCTTTGTGTGAGTTTTGGCTGAAAATTCAGCCACCAATATCATCTATTGTGAGCCTCTTAGATAAGTAAAAACACTTTAAAACCTAACCTTCTTCCTCTCCATTGGTGTGCCTAGCCTGCCTCCTTTGGTGTTTGTTGGTAGCCTTCAAGAAGTGTTCTTGAGTCTTGACAAGAAATGGTGTGGATCAACATAAGAGGGCTTGTATCTTCAAGCCTATCCTTGATCATCAAATTTCGAATATAAACAAGATAACATCAATGTCTTAAAGAATAATTCTTGTATGGTATGTGTGTTTCCGATTGAAAAATTTTGTTTTTCTCACATGCCTTCGGGCTTCAAAGCCCTATCTTTCACCATCCACACTACTATTTGGACTATTCCTTCTTTGAGTTTTCTTTTGTAACTCCTCAAATATTGCATCCATTTTGGTTTGCAAGTCTTCCATTTTTTTGCCATGGTTTCCATCAACCTAGAGGTCCTAGGTGACAAAGCCTCATCTCCTATTGATCTCATCCTTCACAAAAAATGGTTAGCAAAAACACAATTATATAAGAAAATTCTCACCCTTCTCTAAGTGTTTATCACTCTCACTCGTGTTTGCACACTTTCTAGGCTTTTTCTATAATGTTCTCTCTTGCCTTTTTCCACTCTTGTTCCTCTCTATAGTTCTAAAGCAAAAACTTCTAATCAAATCAAGCTTCTTCACTATAAAGAAATAGGAAACAATTCTAGGCTAGGCTCAAGAGTCCAAGAACCAGAAAACTATAAGACAAAACCTTGGAAATTTTAAGAGACAAGCAACAAAAGAAAAATTTTCAAAAAACACAACTCAAATTGAAATATAATGAGACAACGCAAGGAATACTATGGGATGTATCATACTGCACAAAAGGATATGCCAAGTAAATTCAATTGCTAGAAGCCAAATTTCATCAAATTTGCATGTCATATAAGTTCACTTGATTTTGTGGTTCAATGGAAATTTGAACTTGTAGTCTTTGCAACTTTGCTTGCTTCTAAATTCTGTTTTTCTTTGTAATTTTCCAGCCACTAATTCAAAAGGTTTCTTGGCTGTACCAAATTGTTTTTCCAGCCACAATTCACAAACTTTTTGGGCTGCACTTTGATTAATTTTCCAGCCGCAATTCACAAACTTTTGGCTGCACTTCTTTGTTTTTTTTTTTTGTACAAGTTCAAGAATCCTTAAAGAATTGATGAATCACAAAAAAAAATATGGTGTATAACAATTGTAAAAATTTTCTTCTAACAACTCAATTCAGTTTAGGCATGAGAGTAGAATCAAAACAAGTGGTCATACAACACAAAAACACTACAACAAAAAATTTAACAAGAATCAAGGTTAGAATATTTTTTCAAGAACTCATGAAGAACATGAAGACATGTAATCACATGGACTTGAAGAAAGACACAAGGGTTATGTGGCAGATCACTACACAAGACTAACCCACCAAAGAATTTCACAAAAACACAAGACCACAAGGAAAAAGAAAGGATTTCAGATATTTGAAAAGTTACAGAATTTTACCTTTGAAGACTTTTAAAAACTAAACTTGAAGAAAAATTCCACAAGAATTAGGCTCTAGATACCACTTGATGTATGGTTGAACCCATCAACCATGAATTTTCCCAAAATCTACCTTAAATTGAAACTCAAACTTCAAGCTTTCTTCAAGGACACAAAGCTGTCCACTTTCCACAAACTAATGGTTGTTTGTAAGTTTTGATTTCAGCAATGGAAAGTGGGATAAAGGTAAGGGATGAGAGTGGATGGCACCATGGAAAAGCTTTCCAATAAGCCTAGGAAGAATTGCCACAATAGCTTGAAGCTATTGATAAGAAACATGAAGTTCTTACACAAGAACAAGAGAGAAATCTCTCATAAGCAAACTTTGCTTCCAAATAATCTCAAAAAAAATCGAGTTATTTTTACATTCAGTTTGATAGCTTTATATAAAAAATGATAGCTCAGTTACACACAAAATAAGACTTGTCTGTTTAATCGATTACCAATTGTCTGTAATCGATTACACAACACTTTGAAAAAATGAAAACTCTCTGTGTTAATTGATTACATAGTTGAATAATCGATTACTTTCTTCATACATCTGTTTCCATAAGATCAAGAACAAAATAATCGATTACATGGACCATTAATCGATTATATAAGACGGAATAATCGATTACTTGGACGAAATAATCGATTGCATATACATTGTAATTGATTAAAATAGAAAGTATTTGTTTTTGTGTTTTTACTGAATTGCTTCTAACAAGTGCTGGAATTTATAGAATTCAAATTGGACTTGAGACATAAAAATCCAGCCCTTGTCATACTTGAGTTGATGTGCTTCTTCATACTTGTCCAACTTAGCTTGGATGTGATCTTGAAGTGCTTGAGTCCTAGCTCTTGTCATTGGTTCTTTAAAGCTCACCAAAGGAAGTGCTTCAAGCTCTCCTTCTAGACCTTTAGCTTACCATGAACCTCCATCATTTCTCAAGGGAAAAACAAAGAAGAAAAGATGGAGCTCAAGCAAAAAAATTATGGATCAAACTCCAACAAGATCAAGCAATATCAAGTGTTTTAAGTTCCTTGGTAAGGGTCACATTGCTTCCCAATGTCCCAACAAGAGAAAAATGATTTTGCTTGAGGATGAAATCATAAAGAGTGAGTCTTCAGGTGACACAAATAGTTCTTCAAGTGAAGAAGAAGAAGAACTTACACTTGTGGAGGCCGAGGAGGGTGATCTCTTGATGGTAAGGAGAATGTTGAGCAATTTTTGCCTAAAAAAAGAGGAGACTCAAAGAGAAAATATTTTTCTAGTTGAAGACAAGGTATGCTCACTTATCATTGATGGAGGCAGCTGCACCAATGTTGCTAGTACAAGGCTTGTTGAGAAATTACACTTGCCAACTACAAAGCATCCAAGGCCATACAAGCTCTAATGTCTTAGTGAAAGTGGAGAAGTGACGGTAAATTCTCAAGTGCTCATTCCTTTTTCCATTAATTCTTATAATGATGAAGTTCTTTGTGATATTGTGTATCTATGGAGGCTGGACATATTCTTCTTGAAAGGCCTTCGCAATATGATAGAAAAGTCATACACAATGGCATGGAGAACACTTTTGAGTTTGAGCACTTAGGCAAGAAAATTATTTTGAGGCCTTTGACTCCTAGACAAGTGTGTGAAGATCAAGTGAGGATGAAACAAAAGAGAACTCAAGAGATGAAAAAAATACTACGCTTGAAAAAAAAAAGTACTACAAAAAAAGAGCAAGAATAGTGAGCTACCAAAGATAAAAACTAGTGAGAAGAAAATGAGAGCAAAAAAATTCATGAGATTAAAGGGAATTTGTTCTTAAGTGAAAAAGAAATCAAGAGAGTGTTATTAGCCAAACAACCTCTTTATTATATGGTTTCTAACTCACTTTGTTTACATGTTGAAAAAGAAGAAGAAAAATTGCCCAAAGCTATGCAATCTCTTTTGGAGGAATATGAAGATGTTTTTCCAAAGGACATTCCTAATGGCTTGCCTCCTTTAAGAGGCATACAACACCAAATTGATTTGATTACAAGTTGTTCACTCCCTAATGGGCCAGCATATAAGACTTCACCCATGGAAGCAAAAGAGATACAAACGCAAGTGGAAAAGCTACTTGACTAAGGGTGGATTTATGAGAGCATGAGTCCTTGTGCCATGCGAATTATTCTTGTACCTAAGAAAGAGGGAACATAGAGAATGTGCATGGATTGTAAGGCAATAAGCAACATCACCATAAGGTTCTCAAAGATGGCAAACTTCATTCCGTGTCACAAAAATGATGATGCTTGTGAAGTAGTCAATCTCTTCTTCAAGGAAGTGGTGAGACTTCATGGATTGCTGAGAAGTATTGTGAGTGATAGAGACACAAAGTTCCTTAGCCATTTTTGGAAGATATTGTGGGGTAAGCTTGGCATAAAGCTCTTATTTTCATCAACTTGTCACCCACAAACGGATGGCCAAACCAAGGTGGTGAATAGGACATTGGGTCAACTCCTTAGATGCTATATCAAGGGTAACTTGAGGACGTGGGAGAGGTGTCTACCTCACATTGAGTTTGCATATAATGGAGTGGTTCACAAAACTACTTCCTTATCTCCTTTTCAAACTATTTATGGCTTTAATCCTTTAACTCCTCTTGATTTATTTCCATTACCTAACACTTCTTCTATGATTAATCATGATGCTTTGTCTAAAGCTTCTTATGTTAGGAAATTGCATGAACAAGTGAAGGCACATGTGGAGAGAAACATGGAACAATATGCAAAGCAAGCCAATAAGCAAAAGAAGCAAGTGTTCTTTAAGGAAGGAGATTTGGTTTGGCTTCATTTGAGGAAGGCTAGATTTCCTTAAGAAAGGAAATCCAAGATCCAACCTAGAAGAGATGGACCTTTTAAGATTTTGGAGAGAATCAACAACAACGCATATAAACTTGAGTTACCAAGTAAGTATGGTGTGAGTAATACTTTTAATGTTTGTGATCTTTCTTTGTGTGATATAGGTATAAGTAGGGAAGGAAACTTGAGGTCAAGTTCCTTTCAAGAAGGAGGAGATGATGGAGGTTCATTGCAAGTTAAAGGTCTAGAAGGAGAACTTGAAGAACTTCCTTTGGTTAGCTTTAGAGGACCCATAACAAGAGTTAAAACTCAATCCCTTCAAGACCACATCAAAGCTAACTTGGCCAAGCATGAAGAAGCACACCAACTCAAGAAGAACAAGTGCTGGATTTTGTACTCTAAAGTTGAATTAAAGTCCGTTTAATTTCATCACTTGTTAGTAGCAAAAGTAGTGACAATAAAATGGCTTTTTAGTGCAATTGTGTAAAGAGGTGTTGGTGCACTTGTGTGTAAATTGTGTGGCACCTATGTAAGCTTGTTGGCTGCACTTAAAGGCTTAAAAACTGCACCTTAGGCATGTGGGATCAGCCAAGAGTCACCTTAGGAGAAGCTTGCACCTCAAGCTTTATTAGCTTACATTAGGCTTCACTAGTTTGCACTACAAGCTTCATTTGATTTGTCATTTCATGTGCATTTATTTGTAATTTTGTGGCTATATATGGCTGCCAAAAAACTGAACATAACAACTTTGATGTCATAATACAAATCTGAAAATTTGTTGAGAGTTTTTCTCTTGTTCTTGTGCAAGAACTTCTTGGGTCTTATCAATGGCTTCTCAATGCTATTGCGGCGATTCTTCCTAGACTGATTGGAGAGCTTCTCCATGATGTCTTCCATATTCATCCCTAACCATTCTCCATCTTCCGTTGTTGCACATTAAAGCTTCCATCCAGCCATATGTTCCACGTGAAGTGAGGAAAGCCTGTGTTCTTGAAAGATTCTTGAAGATTGGGTTTCATTGCAAGGTAGATTTGGGAAATCAATGTCTAATGGGTTTAGACATACATCAGATACCAATTGAAAACAATATGAATACACACAATAACCATGAGGGGGTGAATTGGTTTAACCTTTGCCTTTCTAAAAAATCTTTAAGAATCAGAGTAATATGATCTTTATCACAATTAAACCAAGAATGTTTCAAACAATCAAATCACTCAGCTCAAGAATACAATTACTAAAACCTTCACTTGTTGAGTAATGAGATTTCACCAATAGAAATCACATATTAAAGAAAGTAATCAACACAAGAACTTATACTGGTTCACCTCTCAACAAGAGAAGCTACATCTAGTTTCTTCTAACCAAAACTTGATTAGAGTTCCACCATTCACAAAATTAAGTTCTTACAAGCTTACAACAATCACCCTTAATCAACCCTAGATTAAGAACAGAAATATAAAACCCTTTTAGAATCCTAGTGTCTAAGATAGAGAGAAACGTTTCTCTTCTCTTCCCTCTAGAGAACTCTACTCTGGAAAAGCTTTAAGACACTTTTGTAATAGTTACAAACAACCAAAAATTATAAAATGAATTTACAATCAAAGTTAATGGAGAGAGACAACCTGATGATCCAATGAATATGAGTGAATATGATTTACCAATCAGATTTGAAAATAAGTTTCAGAACTTCTTCTCAAAATACTTCTTTGATATCTTGCCCAAGAAGAAATCATTCAATGAAAAATGAACATTTAGAATTTGTGGGACAAGAGTTTCAGAATGCAGAATATCCTTTCTCACTTTCAGAAGGCTTTTGAAAACTATGAAAATTTCGTAGAGTAATGTGTTTTTTTTTTCAAAAGACCCAACAACTATTTATAACAGACTGTTGTAACTGAATGTAATCGATTAAATCGCCAATGTAATTGATTAAGACAAATTCAATCGATTAAAATGTTGTTCAACTTTCTTGAAAAGATATATGAGCAAAGTAATCAATTAAATCGCCATGTAATCGATTAACACAGAAAGTCTTTCTTTCCCAAAATGCGCCAAGTAATCGATTACCACAAATCGTAATCGATTATCCCAGGAAGACATTTTTGTGACTTTATGAAGTGTAATCGATTACTATTCTACTGTAATCAATTAAAGTGTTCTTGAGTCTTTCTGGAAAAGATTCATGTGAAATGTAATCGATTAATTCACAATGTAATCGATTATCACAGGAAGACTTCAACTGTGATTTGTGAAGAGTAATCGATTACCATATAGCTGTAATCAATTAATGTGCTCTTCAAAGCTTAAGTAATAGATTACGATTAGCTGGTAATCGATTAAAGCAGTACAAATTTTTTTTTCCAAAACATGCTTTGAACACTTTGGCTTTTTCAATGCAATCATGAATACTTTAAATCTTTTTCACAGAACATATGTCTTTTGTAAAACCATGAATGCTAGCCAATGAGTGATGTTTATGCAATGCAAACGATCAAAGGATGAACTCTTATCCATCTAAGAATTATATATGTCTTCAATTGAATGTCATGTAAAAGTTAAAACTTATCCAAGATTCAGATCCTCATCATCTTGATTCTCTTGAAGCTCCCCCTGTATCTAACAAAGTCTAGGATGATTGACACTACCAAACGATGAGAGACTTTACATATCCAATGATACTTTAAAGAATCCTTTTGGAGTCTCTCAGTGGGTCAGTTCGACGCCATCTGTTCTCCAACAGATCCACCCACGACATCAGCTAAGGCATCACCATGCCTGTATTCCATGAGATCCCTACCTTGTATCTATATACAAGTAGAAAATGTCGTACTAATCTTTTTTGAGATCACTAATGCCTTTCTTGGTGATTCAAGACTAGGAACTCATTTCAGGTAATAGACATTTTGATATGATCCCCAATAGGATTAGAGATTAGGATCAACTAGGAATGGAATTTCACACCCAGAATTCAGCCAACAACACGTCCTGTTAAGAATAGAGTGTATCTCACGCTACAGAACTCGGATTCAAGCGTTTCCAAATCGAGACGAAAGATCTCTTTCTGAACTACGAATTTGAGTCAAGAATCACTGAAAAC